>CM054112.1:21296623-21896623 GCA_028673005.1 Tanypteryx hageni | reverse complement strand
AATCTAGCGACAAAATCGCTAAATTGGCAACTATGATACTAACTGCTCAAAACTAAGAAAGGGTTTGACGTTAAAAGATTACGGGTTCAAATCCTACCATCTCAATATTGCATTGTTTACCTCAAGTCCACAAACCTGGTATTTCTATGTCTACATCTACATGTTACCCTGCAATTCGCCTAAGTGGTGGGTGGCAGGGGGTGCAATACACCAAAACCTAATTTTCTATTGCGATCTCATATTGCCCTCGGAAAGAACGAGCCTAGAACGCTCCGTCCTACAATCGATCTCACGTATCTTATCCTCACGGTCGTTTCTACCTATATACGTTGGTGCTTCAATTATTCCTACAACCTCGTCTTTTAGACATTCCGACCTATATTTCTCCAGAAGCCTCAACCTTGAGTTCAATCTACGGTCCTCCAGTGGTACCCAGTTCAAATCCCTCAATAATGAGGTGACGCTTTCCTTATGTTCGTACTTTTGTTTTACGAATCTGGCTGCTCTCTCCAATTGAATTATATGTCCCTTCTCATACGGATCCCATCTGCTTGAGGCGTATTCCACTTGTGGTCTAACCAGTGATAAGTATCATGTTTCACGTACTTTTTCTTTAGAGTTCCTTGCTATTCTACCTATGAAAGCCAGTTTCTTGTTAGCCGCACCGATAACTCGACGAAGTGCATATCCCACGAAAGATCAACTTTCACCTGCCACTAAAGGTTTTTGTAATATGGACTTAGTGCCTCATTTATATAAATTTCGCTGCCAGATTCACCGTTTGTTATTGATTTGCCTTTCAGGGCTTTTTTCATTGTGAGCCAACTTTCAGCATCCCTTTTGGTAGCAAATATTACAACAATTTTACTGCTTTGATTTGTGTGCTTCTTTTTAATTAAATATACGTCCTCTATGTTTTTGGATAAAAATTGACAATTTTTAATTCAGTAGTAATGTTATTTATACTCTCGTAAATAACTTCATTAGAGTCTGTATTTTTTTCAAGCCCTGATATTTCTATCTTATTAGCTAAGTTGCGCTGTTCAAGTTTGTTTACCTTTGATTCAAGTTCCGTAATTTTCTGGTCTTTTAACTGAAATTCTGTTTTTAGAGTCTTAACGGTATCCAGAAGCTCACAAATCACACCTCTAGTCGATCTGAATTCACCCAAAAGTAATTCATAATTGTCACTAAGAAAGTTCAGGCTTACTTTTATCTCACCAATGACTGCTTTAAGGATAGTTCGGTGTTTTGGTTGTTTTCATTTCTTCTACTTGGTTCTTTCTCAGCTTGCTTCTCTTCTGATTTTCCTTTTTTCCTGCATTCTGCACAGCGCCACGCGTCCTTGTTCTTACCAGATTTTACTCTCCATGTAGCTTCACTCACGCCAGCACACTCATAGTGGAAGTCAACTTTACAACCCTTACAATGCGCACGGGCGCCATCATTCGGGAGATCTAGTAGGCCAGTGCCCGCGGCGCGCGTGCCATTCGTGGCACGCGAAGTAGAATAGGAATGAGAATTTCAGCGCAGCGATAGTGACGTCACCTGGCGGTATAACTGTGAGCAAAAGATAAACAAAAGATAATCGCAATGACGTCATAACAAAAGACGATCGTAATGCGCAATGTTAGTTTGGTATCTTGGATGGCGGCGGATTCGAATCGAGTTAAAATTTTGCTGTCGGTATCTTGGATTGCGGCGGATTCGAATCGAGTTAAAATTTTTGCTGTTGACAACGCCGAATACGCGGTATATTCGAATCGAATTAAACTTTCTGGGTTGGTATTTTGGATGGCAGCGGATTTGAGTACGTTAAAATGAAGCGAAATATTGAGCAGGTTGATCAAGTTTTTATTTATAATGAAATACAAGCATTATTACGTTATAAATACCCACAACAAAATAACAATCTTTTTTTCAACGGAGGTGGTCCATCGATATGAATTTCTCCTTTATTGTAGTGTTCCAGGCATGGCTGATATCGTTCCCTCTTATACTAATCTTCTAATTCTTGTAATTCAGGAATTTTAGCAGTTAAATGCCATAGATTAAAGTCTCGCATGAGAGGATCTGATGCATATCACGTGGATGATACAATTCAATATAATCAAAAGGTGCACATTTCAGATCCTCCAAATTCATCCTCTTCCAACCATGTTCATGATAGGTCCGAATAGCCGACCCAACTTTATGTATAATTGCGAGTTGTTTTAAGTCCATAACTGAAAGTTAATTATTTTCAAATCAATGATTGCTTAGATTTATAATATAATAATAATAATAATAATTTCAAATATAAATTAAATCGTCTTTAGAAAGCGATCTGATGCGTGGAATATATGGATGCGTCTTTCTTCGAGAAACTCGCTTTATGCACGCGTCCGTCCTCTGCCGAGTCTCAAATCCGAATGAAACCCTCTAAGTGCAAGATTGCAAAAATGCTGAGGCTGCGTGTGAACTTTGCCCCTTTACTTTCCCCAGCGAGTCACCGAACCGGACGTGAGCAGCTGCATAATTACAATATGCTGAGTTCGTGCATACACCGGATGTTAGCTGGAGAATGGGGGTTAACGTGACCACTTTCCCAACTTGCGGTATATTTGAATCGAGTTAAAATTTGGTGCTCGGCGGTGATTTTAAATGCGTCAAAATGAAACAAATATTTTGGTTCTAACTTGTCTTACTTATACGATTTAACTAGTCGTAACTTGTCGAAGGTCGAATGGAAGGATGAGATGAAATAAAAATAGTTTTTTAAAAATCAATATTCCTTTATTTCCATTTAAAAATGTCTTAATGAAATTCATTTCTTTTTATTAAAGGACAAGTTATAACAAATCGATCATGTTTCTTTTAGGATCATCTCCTTTTTCCAACTCGTATACATTTACACCACATTTACTACAAATAGTCATGTCCATATATCCAGAATAAATAAATCCAACAGAAGCCATTTTATATGCATCGAAAATAAATTCATTTTTTGGAAAGCAATTGAACGATATGTCTATCAGGTTCATTTTTAGGTCAACATTTTGCCCAAACCAGTTCTTAATTTTGTGACAATTATCCACAGCACACATTAAATTTCCATCATTTCTACGTTTATACAGCATACACCTTTTACCCGATGAGGGTAATTGTGAAACCGGAGGGTAGTCAATAACGAGTAAATCGATGACTTTATGTCCTATTATATCGGATAAGAATTTACATTTTTCTAAACGTTTTATCAAAAAAAGATGATAACCTAATGCATATTTCAAAAGTACATTTTCGAAATTTTCATGGGTGATGTCACCTTTTTCTACCTCCATTCCGTGATAGTATTTGGTAAGCCATGAAGTTTCTTTTTTACAAATTAATTCACGTGGTGATGAAAAATCCATGATTGGCTATAATCATTGTCAATATCGCAAATAGCCAATTCTTGGACTACGAATTCATTCTTTTGATTGCGAAAGGCTTGAAAATCCACCATACATTTTCTCAATTGAAAAATCTCTAATGGAGTTTGGTTTACGGGAATATTAGCTCCATCGCTAAGGACCAACTCCATCATTCACACACATACACGCACAGAATAGCAGTTAACGGGAGTTTTAATTACGCGCAAGTGACTGCAGTCTTTTCACATACGCTGTAATAAAAATTCTCCGATTGAGCAAGGTATAGGAATTTCCAAATTTAATCTTTCAAAATCGATATTGCTACCTGTTGGTTTAGCTATATCGGTAACGTTATGCAGGCCGATTACACAGCTAACATTCATGAAACTTTCGTAATACTCTTTTACGTTTGAAGATTCTTTAATTAAAGTATTTAATGTTAAATTCTAAGGTTTAGATTGCACTAATAGCTTATTCCACTCCTCATTCAAGGTGACCGATTGACGGTCACCTCTGATTATTAAATGTTTAACTCCGAAATACTTTGCAGAGAGTGTAAAGACAGTTAAACTCTCCACAAAGGTCAGAGTGATAACTTTGGAGTCGAAATGAATTTTCGGTGTAGGAAAACGGTTGGAGGAAAGAGATAGTTTCGTAAATGAGAGGCGGATGAGTCGAAATATTCAGCGTAATAATTGTCTACCACGTGAATTGCAACCCAATGACTCCCAGGTTTATTAGATGGATCAAAGTTTATAATGCAAATTCCAGGTTTTGGCTGATGAGGTAAATGATCTGAAGGAAAAACTCCACGAAAAAATTTTCTCGTTCGATTGTCTTTGGAAAGCGTATCGACGGTACCTCTCGTGTTCAATCCGAAATTATGAAAAGAATGTGTGGATGTTTCTATCTTTATCTTCTCGATGAATGTCATGTATTCGGCATAAACTATACAGGTAATTGTTTCAGATAGAGGATTTTCGAAATTGGCTTCAATCCTCACATTTCCCTTTTCCGGCAGACTGCTATAGTCAGTGTTACCGGATCCGTCCGGTGTTAAATCGAATGCTAGTAAGAAGTACCCATGAGCAAACATTTCCATCGATATTTGATTACTCTTTTCATGGTGTTCTATACCTAATCCTTGATACAGAGAATAGTATGCATGAGTGTAAAGTTTCTCAATAAAACTCGTCTTCGACCCTCCCGGAGGGATTTGAACACCGTTAACCAAAAGATTAAAATCTGATAGAGAATAATGATTGAATGAGAAAGGATTTTTTTCCCTCTCTCCGACATACGATCCGTTATCTACCATGGTGAAAATCATAGTTTCTGGTAATTGCCCCACCACAACGTTATCCAAATTTAACGTGTGGGTACCTTTTGGAATCGTAAGAGTTTTAACCTCGACTCGTTTGTACGGATACATTGCACTGATGCCGGATGATAAAGTTTTATTATGAGCCAGTAAAATACCCGGATTCACATTAAAGTGTCGAAAGTATAAAGTAGCGTCAAGAATGTTCAGAATTGAATTTCCGTTATTTTTCTCCATTATGTAAAAACTAGGTCTCGCGCGAGTCAGTTTATTACCAACTCAATTCCATTCAGGAGCAGCCGAGATTGATTCAACACATCTGCATGGAGTCTACCTACGATAATGGTAATTATCTTCCGATGGTGTGACTTGTATTCCATTTAAATAAACGTTACATTGGGAGAATAAGGAATGTAGGAGGTTATTAACCACCCCCGGTTGTTCGGCATCTGCTGACTTATAATCTACCCCATCTTCTTTACAAAATTTAACTTTCAGCTTTAAGTATGTTATTTAAATCACCGTATAAATCACCAGAATTTTTAGCTCTGAATTCTATTACAGATTGATTATCTACAGAAGATGTCGGTTTATAAGGAATCACTTGTTTCGATAAAATGTTCGTTTGATAATTAGGTTTATCGAATAAATCTAGAGAAGTGAGCATGCATTCATTGGCCATTATGAAAATATATCGTGAGTTAACGTGTTCACCCCCCGCTTAGTCTTTTCCAAATGGCGCTTATTGTGTATGGTCGTTCTTTTTATTTTCCTCAATTTTGGTCGTTTACTAATACATAAACCCATCCCTCCCATCGATTTAATTTTATCTTCAGCTTTTCTCTTCAAATTCATCCCTGCTTCCTTAAAATGATCACGCATTATATTAGTAACGGGTCTTGTACGTAATTCGGACAAGGTACCCGCACTGGCTCTAAGAGCTTCTCTATCCACTGCTTAACAGCGGTTTTGCGAGACGAAATAGTCCTCTAAATAAACCGCCCAATCCTCTACCTCTCAGAACTCCATAACTTTCTTGATAAACGGACCCAATGTCTCCCCCGCATTGATTGGCATAATATGCCGAACATCGATCCGCATTGCATGACATTTCGATTTTAATGATGATTTTGACTAATGTGATACTTTTATAAAGTGTAGAACTAAAATTATAAGATTTCCCGTATTGATTATCTAGCAATATTTCAATGCTTTCGATTTCATTTTTTTTATTGGGAAATAATAAATGCGATCAAATTTCTGTCGATTTTTCTTAGAATCGACGATTCTCAAACATTACTCATCGAATCGCCTATCATTTGAGGCTTTATTATATCAGTGTAAACGAAGATATCACCATTTTCAGCTGAATCATCACTCCCCGATAAATCTCTTTTTGATCTTCCAATGACTAATGATCTGAAATAACGTTCCTTTTCTGGACCATGACCTTTTACGATACCTTCGGTAATGTCGTTCAACACTTCATTCAAATCATTTTCTGTTATTATCGAACCTATAAATTGAATAAAAGAAATGTAATTTCCTCTCTTTATAGCATAAGTGATTTTTTCATTAGATATAATCACATATTCTCTAGGATCATATTCACCCAATTAATTTTTTTGGGGATGAGGAACATTAGCTGATTTATAATTACGTATGGTATTTGCTAGGGTGATATGAAGAGTATCTCTATATTGCGCCGCATATCTTCTGCGCAAAGATTCGAAAGCCTCATTAAATGACATATTTTTGGTGGTGAAAATTGAGATTGTGTACTTTATCTATTTTTATTACCGCATCGGTGGAAGTGATTTCTGAGATTCCTGTTTGTTCTTCACTTCCTTTTCCTATCGATTCTGTTGAACTTGCGCTTCTTTCACTTAATGTTTTTACACTTCTTTCCTTCTCCTCCTCCACATTTATGGTCGGAAAAGAAATCTCACAAAGCCCAACTTGCCATTGACTATTCTCCAAATACAATCTATTTGCTAATTTTGTTCGAAAATGAGCTATATAATTACCATTAAAATACTTATAGGAAGAATTGCTTAAAAGAGTGATATAAAAACCATTCATTTTTTTTAATACCCCAATTTATAATGAATCAACATTAACTATCGTTGAGACTTTATCGCTCTCCGTCTTCTTTCTTCACAAAGCAAATTGAATATCGACTTATAAAATTTCAATTTTATAAACGATTCACACTAGATGATTTTACCCATGAGTTAAAGAATCAGGATATCCTACCCACTTGACGAAATATTATAGATTGTTACCTTTTCCTCTTCTCCTCAATATTTTATCTATTTTAAATTCGGTAATTTTAGATATAACCGTTCGTCTTAATTCCGGACCGTAAAAATTTCCCTCGATGGGTTCACCATTCAAATCTTCCAACTTGTACATAGGAACCTTATTCCCTAAAATAACGGATTTATTTTTAAATATTTCAGTTGTATAGTTCGGAGTGTATCCTTTAGCGAATGACATTCTCTCCTTGCTCATCCTAACGTAATCGCCCACCTTATATTCTGGCTTTATTTTTCTCTTTCCTCTATCGAGTAGTCTTTTTTCACGAGAAAAACATTCGGTTCGTTCGCGTCGGATGGTGCCATCCCAATAGATGAATGAATCGTATCATTATACCCTTTCAATCATTTTGGTAATACGTTCACATAATTATAGGTATTATTTTTCGTAAAATACTTATACATCATAGATTTTAACGTCCTATTGAATCTTTCTACTACGGCAGCTTTGACATCGGGGTTATGCGTATGATAAAACTTGACGTATTTTCTCTCGAGGAAATCTTGAAACTTTTTATTCCTAAATTCGGAGCCTTTATCGCTTTGTAATTTTAAAGGTTTTCTATTTTTGAAAATATAATCAAACGCCCTCACCATTTCTTCCCCCGTCTTGCTCTTCAAAGGAACTGCCCAAGCATATTTTGAGGATAAATATATAATGGTTAGAATATATGCAAATTCACTATTATACTTTTTCAAATTTCGCATATCATTTAAGTCACACTGCCAAGTTTCGTCGATGTAATCAACATCGTAAAAATTTCTTTTGAAACGTTTTCTTAAAGGCATGTGTAATGTATAAGCGTCTTGTGAATTCAATCAATCCTGAACGTATCTCTTCGATAACTTATTTTTACCCAGTGCTTTATACAATTTATCGGTTGTTGAAAATCCTTCCGGGTTAGAGGGATCGTAATAAATGGATTTTAAAATTTCATCGGACTCCAAACTATTTTTGGTTTTCGAACTCGTTCCCCTCTTCTTGGTAATTTGCTTTCCCTCGCTTCTTCCCTATCAGATTCGTTCTGTATTCCCTCGTCTCTTAACAATTCTCCCGTATTTCCTATTCTTTCCATCACACGCCTCCATTGTTTATCTAACGTTGGTTATCGACCCTGAGACGTTTCGTTATACTCTTCAAACTAAGCCTCTTAGGAGTCGTCGGGGGAGAACTCAAACGTTTTCTTTTCAAAATATGTCTCTTAGGTGTTGGAGGAGGAGAACTGGAACGTTTTTCCTCTTTCACTATCGGTATAGAGATGGGCTTTCTTTTTTCTGCAGCAATATTTAAGTACGTATCTAACGCATGCTTATAAAGGTGCCATTTATTCAAGTCATTCAAATCTTTTCTATTCAAAATATTTTGCATCTCATCATCCAATCTAGATACTCGGTCTTTGGATTGTTCTCTAACGAATTAATCAGGAATAATTAAGAGCATCTTTTTAAGACTCATTTTCCAAATAGATGACTTCCTAACACACTAGAAAGAAGAGCGCCTAGTAAAACCGGAATAAAACCTCCTTTTTGTATGAACAATTTACTTTTCTGCTTTAATGATTTATTTTTAGTACCTATTACTCTTATACACTTAGGATATTTAGATAACTTGTTCCTCAAAGTGGGACTCAATTTAATATTTCCGTTTAAGGTATTCAAACAGTACTCGCACAAAATTTTAATCAAATCGTCGCTACCTTCTTTCAAAATCACGTTACGCAATTTAGGTTTGGCTACTTTCAATACATGCAGCAAATGCTTATTAGAATTCAATCTTTTCATCTTCAATCATATGCTTCGGAACATAAACGATTGTAATTTCCTCGGGGAAAATTCGTGTCCTAAATCTAAAGCGATCATCCGCCTCCTGCGAAAAGTCAAAGACTAAATAACGTAAAAGGCGAAATATTTATGCGCCTGAAGGGAAACAAGACTAATAACTGTAAGGTTCCGATGTTGCCTCCTTATATACTCTCGTCAACTCGATCGAATTCTCCGGATATACCTGCCTTGCTAGATGACTAAACTGAAGTTTATCGCGAAGATTTCGGAACACTACGATATACTTCGCATTGAGAGAAATATTTCTCAATTGAGGACTCTGATAACATGCGTTTTGTGTAATGAGAATGACTGAAATATTGAAATGGTGGGAACCTCTCGTGAATAATTCGCTGACTTGCTTGTTATATGCTTCATGCATCAAATCATCTGACATATAATGTCGGTATTCCACTAGCATTCTCGAAGGATGAGACCTGATTTTCAATTTTAACGCATTTCAAGTTAGGTTCGCTACCTGGGCTGCAGCACCACACTATGCATTCAATTTTCTCCTCATCCAAATGCTGTAAATTTTTCAAAAATCTTTCTACAAACGTTGTTTTTCCAAAACAACTTGGACCCGCACAGATGCAAGTAAATGGGTGTTTCCACTTTACACTCATGACGCTTACTGAACAAAAATTCCTCACTACAAAAGTATTTATTCAAAGATCGCCTTCAAAGGCTTCTCTCCGGTTTCTCTTTAAATTTTGGAATTTTACTGTTTTTCCCAGAACAAGGTGTTTACCCCGTCGTCACAAACATAACGTTTGTCGTCAGAAGCACTCAAGGCAACTTTATTCATTTCTATCGAATAAAGTTCATGCTTTTTACTTTTAATCTCATTCATTTTGCACATACTAATGGCAAAAAATGCGAAGGTCTGCCAGAGGTGGTGGGTGGGGGTGGAGGCACGCGCGACGCGACACAGCCCAAGGGCAAATAATTCTTCGCAAGATGTGTTTCATCTTAACGCAAACCTAACCCGATCTTTTGTAAGATTATATCATTAGTCGAGTCCATTAATGAAAGGAAATGAAAATCGAACCGAAAATTATTTCACCTAATAATTTAAAATCAAAATTATATCCTATTGAGACAACTCTCATTTCGAAATGGATGTTGTTTATTATTATTTATTACTAACATATGAATGCTGTTGATATCCACGAGCGTAATGAATAACGAAGAGATGTACAATTTTAACTTTCTTAATATAACAACAGCGAGATTCTCTACGGTGAGATGTTATGACGCCACGATCTGGTTTCGAGGATTGCGCGGCCGGATGGAGATAGCGCCTTCAAAGTGCAAGGTGGCATTCTTTCAGATAGCGCTTGCAGGCTTTTCCCCTCTTAGTTCCCCAGCGGAAAAGAAAGAGAAACATACGCGTGGAGACTTTCTATTTAAATCTCGCGATGATTTAATACGTACTTTATCAAATCCAAATGGGATACGGGAATTCTTTCATTTCACCGACAACGTTGGATAGAATAGAAGACTGTCCGCTTAGAAGATTCGGATGAAAGAAGAGAATTGTATCGTATCAGGTTAAAGTAAATATTTTATTACCCGTATTATAATTTTTGGATATAATATCGATTATAAACGGAATTTAAACAATCTAAATCTGTAAAATTGTCGCTACTGCACCTTAGATATCATTATGTTAATTAACAAAAAGTTGATTTAGAGGATCCTAAAATTTCAAACGTTAATAACTCGCTTATTGATAACTTATTGATAACTGCTTTGGTTATTCCTTTTGCTTTTTTCTTTTCCTTCGAATCTCTAACTTTAAATGCGTTCCTGAATTACAAGAATTAGAAGATTGGTATAAGTGGGAACGTGATCAGACATGCCTGGAACATTACAATAAAGGACCGATTCATTTCGATGGACCAACTCCGACGAAAAAAATTGTTATTTGTGTTGTAGGTATTTATAACGAGCCAATGATTGTATTTTTATTGTAAATAAAAAACTTGATCAACCTGCTCAATATTTCACATAATTTTGGAAAAAAATGGAATCAATCAAAACATTTAGAAATTTTTTATTTTAACAAATAATGACATTGCAATTATTCACTTTTATACTTAAATACTTATTATTACTCTCATTGTACAATTTAATTTCCTCGTCAGTAATGACATTAAAAAATTCCTTTGGCATAAACATCTTCACCCCCGCCAAATCTTCATCTTCCCCTAGCGTCACTAATAATGTCCATCCGTACCTCGTATTTACTTTTTCAAATAATTTTATTTCGTATTTTTTATCTGGTACCAAATCCTCCTTCTTGATGAAAGTGTTCATCTTCGATACCTTTTCAAATTTCGCCTTCATCTGTAAATGAGGGTTATTTTTAACAATTTAAAAAACATATGAAGTAATTTTTCTCATTAGTTAAGTCAGATAATAAAATATATAGATTTTAAATCAAATTCCATATAAAAAAGAATCTATTACATATAAATCATATAATGAAACAAACAATTAGAGAATGCGTTATCAAAAAATGCATACGCACATCAAGAACAGGAATGAAATTAATTAGACGTAAATGATGATAAGTATTATTTTTAATTATTTCTTTTATTTAACATATGAAGTAATTTTCCTCATCAGATAATAAAGTATATAGATTTTAAATCAAAATTCCATATAAAAAGAATCTATTACATATATATCAGATAATGAAACATGCAATTAAAGAATGTGTTATCAAAAATGTATACGCACATCAGGAACAGGAATAAAATTAATTAGAAGCAAATGATGAAAAACGATTGAAAAAAAAACTTACTTATCCCGAGTTTTTTATCCCGTGCTATTTTCCGTTCATGAATCCACTTTTTCACCCATGGTGGTGAGTTTGGTTCACAAATCAATCTCCCTTCCAAAATTGTTAATATCAAATCTCTATGATGTTTATACGACGTAATTTTTTCTTGTATAATTTTTGGTGAATCTTTAATATCTATAGCATTTTCAACTATGACGTCAATGGTGTAGCTCTGAAGGCTTCTGGGGCTAGACATACTAAAAAAGTGTATTTCAATCGTTTCTCACGATAAGCGTAAAATCAATGAATGGAATTGAATACAACTTACTTCAAGTCGGTGGAGACGGCGATTTTGTAGCATGAAGAAGGTGATGGAGACGGTGGTGGAAATTACAGCAGCGAAGTGGTGTGTAATAAAGAAAGTGATGGAGACGGCGGTGTCGATGAAAGCAGTGTAGTGGTGGAGACGACGGTGGAGATTCTTAAATCACCGCCGAGCATCAAATTTTAACTCGCAAGTTGGGCAAGTGGTCACGTTAACCCCCGCTCTCCAGCTAACATCCGGTGTGTGCACGAACTCAGCATTTTGTAATTATGCAGCTGCTCAAGTCCGGTTCGCTGACTCAAGATCGCTACGCATTCTCGCTGGGGGCGGACGTGCAGTCCCAGCATTTTTGCATTCGGATTTGAGATTCAGCAGAGGACGGACGCGTGCATAAAGTGAGTGAGTTTCTCGAAGAAAGACGCATCCAGACATTCTACGCATCAGATCGCTCTCCAAAGTTGATTTAATTTATATTTGAAATTATTATTATATTATAAATCTAAGCAATCATTGATTTGAATATAATTAATTTTCAGTTATGGACTTAAAACAACTTGCAATTATACATAAAGTTGGGTCGGCTATTCGGACCTATCATGAACATGGTTGGAAGAGGATGAAATTGGAGGATCTGAAATGTGCACCTTTTGATTATATTGAATTGTATCATTCACGTGATATGCATCAGATAACGGCTAAAATTCCTGAATTACAAGAATTAGAAGATGGGTATCAGAGGGAACGATATCAGCCATGCCTGGAACACTACAATAAAGGAGAAATTCATATCGACGGACAACCTCATTTGAAAAAAGATTGTAGGTTGAAAAAATATTTGTAACAAAAAGTATGTAAAATAAATTAAAAGTATATTTTATATTATTCATTTTGCATGCGTGGTTATATGATCAAACATCCTGTGATGTAACTGTGTTAACACAACACTTTCTAGAACTAAGGCTGTGCCACTCAAAACGCCCCTGGCGGCAATTTCGGAAGGGAGAGGCTGATTTCGGCCTCTCCGTGCGCGGGCTAATGTTCATTTAATACTGAATTCCGCCATTTTTTCGCTGGTAGCTGTCATGGCACTCTTAATTATTTAAAATCAATTCTGAATTGTATGTTTTCCACCAAAATGATTTACAAGTTCTGTATGCCGAAACGTTACGGAAATTATGCGACTTGTCGGAAAGTTATGACGCACATGTCACCTAAGGACCGTGAATTTTAGACAAAAGTGGTTTCAAGCTATTCATCGTTAAAACTGCTTCAAACAAGTTTTCCAGAGTAAGTAATTCTATTATTTTATTATGTAAATGTAATGCATTATCTTTTCTAGATTACAATTTTCGAACACTACATGTTCGAACACACACGTTATACATGTCTGCATTGAATATTTTCTCTTACTGTATACATTAATTAAAATCTTTATTATTTCAGATAATACGGTATTTTTGGCTACCCTTTTTAAAATATGTCAATCAATAAACCAAGTACTTCAACAGCTACGATGAAGATGAAATATAAAGAAGATATTGCTTGCCGGGAATTCAATATAGCTATGGAGGAACAGTTTTTATTTGCTAATCAGGACGTTGAACAGCCAGTATGTCTGATTTGTAATACTTGTGTTTCTGTCCCAAAAATATTCAATTTAGAACGGCACTTAAACCAAATGCATTCAGATTTTAATTCCAAATACCCAGCTGGTTCTACTTTGCGTGCCGAATTTGTGTCTAACAAGAAGAAGACTTTGTCAGGCCAGCAATCTCTTTTTAAGAAAAAAGTTGATGAATTATCACCTATGGTAAAAGCTTCTTATGAAATCACTTCATCTTGCTCGTAAGAAAAAACCATATTCTGACGGAGAAGGAATTATTAAACCTGGCCTTTTAATATTTGCAAAATATAGTGGTGACCCTGAAATAAAAAGAATGATTGACAATATCGCAATTTTCTGAAATTGTGTTATGAGAAAAATTGATGACATGTCCCGCAATGTTGAGAAACAAATCAAGTCTTCTCTAGACTCATGTAAATATTTTTCATTAGCTATTGACGACGGTTGTGACAATACTGATGGTGCTCAGCTCATTGTATTTGTCCGCAGCATTAATGACAATTTTGACATCAATGAAGAACTTTTAGATTTATGTCAATTAATTTCTTGCAAAGGTCAAAGCATTTTCGAACAACTTAAAAACTGTATTAAAAAAAAGAGGTTGATTGGACAAAATTAGACAGCATTTGTACAGACGGGGCTCCTGCGATGAGAGAAAAGAAAAATGGCTTTGTAGCTTTAATAGAAAAATATTTGAGTCGCAAGATACAGAAATATCATTGTATTATTCACCAGGAGGCTCTTTGTGCCAAGGATTTGGATTTATCTTACGTATTTGATCCAGTACTACGCTGTATAAATAGAATTCGATCCCGAGCATTAAGCCGACGTGAATTTCGTGACTTAATTTTTGAAAACCCAGACTCAGGTGATAATAAAGAGTTATTGATGCATTGTAATGTTCGTTGGCTATCAAAGGGAAAGGCACTCGAGAGATTTTGGCACCTGAGAGACAGTGTTTTAAAATTTTTAGAAGAAAAGGATGAAATGCCAGAAGACTGCAGACTTCTGAAGAACGAAGAATGGTTGTGGGATCTTCCTTTCCTTACGGATATCACGGGACATTTTAACTACCTTAATTTGCGCTTACAAGGTAAAAATAATATATTTCCTACTATGTGCAACATAATAACATCGTTCAAAGCAAAGCTTCAGCTTTTTTCTAAAGATTTTGCTAAAAATCGTTTGACTCAATTCAGTCATATGTAACAAATTGAAAATGAAAGTAGTAACCGAGCAAATTTTGAAAAGTATAAATATTTTGAAAACTTCATTTGAAGTAAGATTTGAAGACTTTCAGGAAGACAAATACAACATTGAACTATATGTAAACCCTTTTCCAATAGAAATTGCTAATCTCGATAGGTATCCTGCATAAATTCAAAATGAAATTCATGATCTCCAGAACCTCACTGCACTACACAGCAAATATAAAGAAATAATTTCTACTCCTGTGAGTCAAGATTATATTGATTTTTGGAAATTTCTTCCTGTGGATGAATATCCAAACTGGTTCTCTGGTATTTGCGCAAATTTGGCTCTACATATATTTGTGAACAATCGTTTTCAACAATGAATATCATAAAAACCAAGTATCGATCGTAACTTACTGACGATCATCTAAAAAATTTATTACTACTGGCATGTTCAAATACAAATCCAAACATTGATGAAATAATAAATAATATGCAGTTGCATGTGCCTCATTAAGAAAGATTTGGATATTTTTAAATTTGAAAATGCATACTAATAAATAAATTATATGGAATAAAATTATTATACAGAATTTGTGTTACTTTTTTATAAATTTATTTGTATGACTTTAAAAATTATTGGGTGGCACGCGATAAATTTTTTGATTGATTTGTGGCACACGGCAGAAAAAGGTTGGCCACCACTGTAGTAGGCATTTGTCACAGCTGATGCTTCTTTCAAAACAGATCTCAGTCCACATACCAATAAACAATTTTTCACCAACAATAACGCATATGCAGAATCACTTAAAGAATCAAGCTAAAAACTGCAAAGGCGTCAAAAATTTCATATATCACCAAAATAACGTAATTTCTACAGAGCCGCATTGAACCAAACTCAATCAACAATCAATTAGTAAACAGCAATTTAACAGCATTTCCCCCCTAATTTCCCAGAAAACACGAAAGAAGCTTACCCACGAAAAGCTACGCAACTGGTACGGTGGTGGTCAAAATGATCCAACTCTTCGATTGCTCAGGAAATAAACACGATCTAGGTCAGACTACTACTGCAACCATTTCCCCTTTGTAAACTAGGAAGGTACTAACTAGGAAGAAGAGCATTCTAGCTGGAAAAACTTGACTTAAGAAAGATTGAACGGGGCGGCGATTTTACCAGCACCGTACCAGTTAAGGGTTAAAATCCTGCCGAAAATTGCTGAAGATTTTGTTGAAAATGCCAAAAATTTAATACTTAGCGATTCCCAAGCGTTAGTTTCTTTTGATGTCACGTCTCTCTTTCCTAGCATCGCCATAAATACTACACTTAGTTTTATAGAAGAATGGTTTATTAATAAAGGTGTTTCCCCCGACATATCCGTTGAATAAATTAAGCTTTCTAAACTCTGCATGGAACAAAAAATTTTCCTATTCAACAAAATTTTTTACAAGCATCATGATTGAACAGCCATTGAGAACCCACTTTCACCTTTTTTGACGATTTATCGATGAACTTCTTTGAACAAAATCCCACAATTATAATTAGTAGTTTCCAATAGGAACCCGGAGAGTGTGTGAGATTGCACGAGTGTTAGGTCCCTGGCGTGAAGTAAGTTCCCCTAAACCGGCGTGTGAGCGCTTCCTTTTTATTATTTTTATGGTTATTAGGAGGTTTCTCCATTTTTCATTAGTACCAATCTTTAGTACTTCTCTTTTACCTCCACCTCCTGCATTGCCTTTCATAGCATCTTTGCGCTTGCGACTCTAAAACAAAAGTATTAAAATTACTGTGTTTTGGGATGTCGTCAAGCTATAAACTATAAAAATACCATAATATCATAGTCTGCTTCCCCGTGTGAAAAAAGGAAGGAAAGTGATTCCTCAGTAAAATTTTTCCTGTGGTGACAAGAACGGAGAGCCATATGCGAGCATATACAGCGTCTGAAATCCAAGTGGTAATCTTTATATTCCTCCATATTTGCCATATAATTTTGCTATCATGTAATTTTCAACCCTACTTTGTGATAAGATAAACAGATAAGATAATTTTTTATTTTTCTTACGTAACTTATAACCCATTTTTCGAATAGCATTGCTCAAATATTGTTTTGGGAAATCCTCTGACCGCAGGGATGATTAAGCACGAATTAATCAAAACTTTTTAAATGCATTTTTTATGAAAATTAATCACTGTTTAACACTGTACGTAGTTTCTCGACTATGCGCGTCTTTTACACGGCTTTCTAGAGCAAATATTAAGGAAGTTGATATTTTTCGCTCAAAGGTACCCAGTGGGTTAGTTTCCCGCGGTTTCTGCCACATTAAATCGCTCTTATATATCACGAGGCGACATGACACCATTATGTTCTCATTCCAACTACCATGAGTTTTAATTTGTCCCGCTTGATTTTTGCGCTTGAAATATAAATAATATTACACTAAATTTTAGCAGGCCTCTTAAATGCCATAAAAATAATAGATTTTAAAGATCAATGGTCAAGTTCAACCAAGTTATTACCGTATTTATCGCAACCCTCCGTATGTTTCAGTTTATGTTCTGATGTGAATAGGGTGATCAGAGGGGAAAACGACGAAGTCACAGTACAGATGCGGAAAGAAAATCTGTAGGAAGAGGATATCCATCCGCTCTCGTGTCCGAGAGGAGTCGGGTGCTGATGTGCGGCTTTTTTTAGTATCTGTAGCATAGTTCCTCGGACGGACTGCGGTACTACGGTTTGGAGCCGAGTGGTCGGGCTGAACCGTAGGCTGTGGGACTTCAGTAGGGGCAATGGAGTGGACTTCGTTGACCTGAGGCCGGTCCTGAACTCATGTAGGGCATCTCTAAACGGTTCTGGTGTGCACTACACTACCGAGGCTGCGGAGGCGGTAGCGCGTAGGGTGTTCGAGCATGCTATGGCTGTTTTAGGTTAGATTTAAGGAATGGTAATTATTCACCAAGCGTTGAGAGGCACGTCAATAGTAGTAATACGTCTGACCGTCATAACACTATAAACGCGATGTTAATTAACAGTAGAATACATTCTAAGCGTAGAAATAGTCGACGAAATAGTAAGAACAGGGAGGCAGTATATAATTAAAATAATTCAGTAGCGCGCGAGGCATCGTTACGTAGTAATAGCGATAAACTAAAAATCATCACGGTTAACTGTCGCAGCATTCGCAGGAAGGAGGCCGAACCTGAACATATTATTCGTAGTCTGCGTGCTGATGTAGTGATTGGCACAGAAAGTTGGCTAACGGCGGACATAGCCAGTCAGGAGATCTTTCCTTGTGACTATAGCGCTTTTAGAAAAGATCGATGTATCCGATCGGGAGGTGAGTCTTTATAGCGGTTAGCAATAAATACGAAAGTTACCCAATACAGATTAATGACGACGAAGTCGAAAATGTTTGGTGTAGTGTGAAATGGAGAGACTGTAAAACTGTAAATATATGCGCCTTTTATAGACCACCAAATGCGAGCGTGGAAACTATTTATTATCTAGAGAAACAAGGTAGTGTACGTGGAGTTTCAGTTAAACATTGAGAAACAGGTTAAGGCTAAAAGAAAGTTTTATGTATTCGCCAAAGCCGATTTCACAAGATTTAGGTCTTTTCTGCGAAATAAATATATTAATTTCTGCGAAGTAACAGATATTGCAGACGCGGAAGAATCCTGGTGAATGTTCAGAGATATGAGAGTGTACAAATAAATTTATTTCAAGGAAACTGAAGCGTGAAAATGCAGAACCTAGATGGTACAAACAGGAAGTTAAGAGCGCCCTCCAACGGCAAAGAAAACTTCGCTCTCACGTACATAACACGTCATCAAACGCTACGATCGAACAGATTGCAACGTTAAGGCAGCAATACAAGGAGGCGCGCTCCATAACCAGAGTGTCAATGCCTAGTGCGTTTAACAATTACAAAAAGAAGGTTTTACAGGATAACTTGAAATAGAACCCGAAAGCATTTTAGTCTTACGTCAGGGAAGACCAAGGTAAAGGCCCCACTATTGCGTCACTGAGATCGGAAACGGAAAATGTAGTTCACGATAGTGCGGAGAAAGCAAATTTTTAAATTAACGCTTTCAGATAGCTTTTACTCCCAATGACGACGAATGTGAAACCCTTATTCCTATGCATCAGGGCGAGTCGATGGAAAATTTTATATTTTCCGAAAATGGTATCGCGCTCCAACTTCATTCAATTAAACCAAATAAATCTCCTGGGCCGGAGGAAATACCCGCGTAAGTATTGAAAGAGTTAGCTTATGAAATCGCGCCGTATTTAAATATTATATTTGAGAAATCCATTACGGAAGGTGTCGAAGGTGCGAAAGTGGAAGGGGAGCCTCAGAAGTCTTAAATACTCGGCGATTGGTTGCTTGTCCTAGATTGCATCATGCGTTGAAGTTGATTTATCTTCGAGCCAGCTTTGTGATTGGGGATCACAACGTCTTCTTTGTCTCGCTTTCCAAAATTCGAAGAAAAAGAGCTTTGCGACTTGACAGTCGTTGATATGGGGGTGGGTAAATTGGGAAATGAAATAGGTTAAGGTTTTCCCGATTGATTTGCAGAGAGTGTAAAGACAGTTAAACTCTCCACAAAGGTCAGAGTGATAACTTTGGAGTCGAAATGAATTTTCGGTGTAGGAAAACGGTTGGAGGAAAGAGATACATAGTTTCGTAAATGAGAGGCGGATGAGTCGAAATATTCAGCGTAATAATTGTCTATCACGTGAACTGCAACCCAATGACTCCCAGGTTTATTAGATGGATCAAAGTCTATTATGTAAATTCCAGGTTTTGGCTGATTAGGTAAATGATGTGAAGGAAAAACTCCACGAAAAAATTTTCTCGTTCGATTGTCTTTGGAAAGCGTATCGACGGTATCTCTCGTGTTCATTGCGAAATTATGAAAAGAATGTGTGGATGTTTCTATCTTTATCTATCTCGATGAATGTCATGTATTCGGCATAAACTATACAGGTAATTGTTTCAGATAGAGGATTTTCGAAATTGGCTTCAATCCTCACATTTCCCTTTTCCGGCAGACTGCTATAGTCAGTGTTACCGGATCCGTCCGGTGTTAAATCGAATGCTAGTAAGAAGTACCCATGAGCAAACATTTCCATCGATATTTGATTACTCTTTTCATGGTGTTCTATACCTAATCCTTGATACAGAGAATAGTATGCATGAGTGTAAAGTTTCTCAATAAAACTCGTCTTCGACCCTCCCGGAGGGATTTGAACACCGTTAACCAAAAGATTAAAATCTGATAGAGAATAATGATTGAATGAGAAAGGATTTTTTTCCCTCTCTCCGACATACGATCCGTTATCTACCATGGTGAAAATCATAGTTTCTGGTAATTGCCCCACCACAACGTTATCCAAATTTAACGTGTGGGTACCTTTTGGAATCGTAAGAGTTTTAACCTCGACTCGTTTGTACGGATACATTGCACTGATGCCGGATGATAAAGTTTTATTATGAGCCAGTAAAATACCCGGATTCACATTAAAGTGTCGAAAGTATAAAGTAGCGTCAAGAATGTTCAGAATTGAATTTCCGTTATTTTTCTCCATTATGTAAAAACTAGGTCTCGCGCGAGTCAGTTTATTACCAACTCAATTCCATTCAGGAGCAGCCGAGATTGATTCAACACATCTGCATGGAGTCTACCTACGATAATGGTAATTATCTTCCGATGGTGTGACTTGTATTCCATTTAAATAAACGTTACATTGGGAGAAGAAGGATTGTAGGAGGTCACATACAAACGACCGACACTCAAAAATACCCTCACTCCATCCTGGGTCCATTACGGCCATCCATATCAACGCGCAAAGTATTTTAACTCACAGATGAAATCCACTCCATAGCCTCCAAAAGTAAAATTGACATCATTGGCGTTAGCGAATCCTGGGTTAAACCCACAATTCCTCCATCATCTGCTACATTTCCTAATTTCAGTCTTTTCAGAAATGATCGCATATGTAAACAAGGTGGAGGTGTCTGCATTTACGTGGGCAATGGCCTCAAATCTCGTGTAATCTGCCATTCTCCCTCGATTTACTAATCACGTCCTGAATACTTGATGCTAGAAGTCAATGCTAACGCGCAGAAGCTACTCTATTGTGTGGTCTACCATCCTCCGACAATCGGATATCTCTCCGATCTTGAAGATGTCCTTACGAACCTAAATTATTTGCCCCGGCAGTACGAGCCTCATACCAAGTTGCATGAAAATCAAACCATTGGTGCAAAAGTTGTTAGTAGGACACACACACACAGACAAAACCATTTCATTAGACTTATTCCTTTGGAAACCAACCAAAAATACCATCACATTAAGACATTCAAAAATTAACGCAAAAACATTCTTTCCTTTTTAGTGTTTTTCGTCAATGCTGAATAGCACTATTATCTTCGTGATGTCCGTCCGTCCGTCCATACGGATATATCAGGGAAGAATTGGCTCAACCGATTTCAACTAAATTTGGTACATATAACATTTACATAAATTAATGGACAAAGTGGCATATTTGGACC
Source organism: Tanypteryx hageni (assembly GCA_028673005.1). NCBI lineage: Eukaryota > Metazoa > Arthropoda > Insecta > Odonata > Petaluridae > Tanypteryx > Tanypteryx hageni. Next base: position 21,875,280 of record CM054112.1, on the reverse strand, counting down.
GGATCGACTCCGCAAGGGTGCCACAATTACAAAGTTAAACTTTTCGGCAATTATGAATTTGGAAGAAATTGGCTGAACCGGTTCTAATGAAATTTTGAGGAGTCTAACATAAAAACAAAATCAAGATGCTTAGTATACATACAGAAAGCAGGGCTGCCACAATACAAGAAATAAAAAAGTTTTTTTACTCATATTTGTGTTGAAATTTCTGGATCAATTTGAACCAAATTATAATATTTATAATATACACATATATCGAAAACCATAATAGCATATTTAAACTTATTCAGCCAAACAGAGGTGCCACAATTACAAATTAAATTCTTTCACTAATTATAGAGTTGGAAGGAATTGGCCCAACGGATTTCAATTAGATTTTGTATATGAGATTTATACAACATACCGTAATGAAATCAACATGTTTCAAGCGGAGCTAAAGAGCAGGGCTACCACATTAAAAAGTAAAATAATATTTCTTTTACATGTGATTCTAGAGAACTGACGGCGTGGATTTTAACCAAATGAGATTTTTATAATCGTTATATAAATAGATAAATAAATTATTATATTCACACTGGGTTGACAAAACAGGGCTATCACAATATCAAAGTTAGAATTTGTCTGTAACTATTAATTTCTAAGGTATTTGCTGAATGGATTTCAAGGAAATTTCGTTTTTAGGGAGAGTATAGAATAACAAAACGAAATGAACATGTTTAAAATGGATCTAAAAAGCAGGGTTACCACAATATAAGGAAAAATAATTTTCTGATTTCAAAACTAATATATTAGTACATATACGATTATACTACGGCGAATTTTACGAAAAGCACTTCTGTACTACGGGAAATCCCGTGTATATCCCTACTTGTTATATTTTATTTTTAAATCTTAAAATTCTTTCAGGTCGATCGTTTAAATCCCACGGGCCAAATACGGCTCCCGAGATGATACTATGCGGCCCGCGAAGCTATGATGAAAATTGATCGGTAAAATTTGATATAGAAAATTTCATTTTTTTCAGTATAATTATCGTCTCAAAACCTTTTTTGGTGGAGCTTTAACACTAGTATTTTATTTAAACTTGATTTTTGTTAATAAGAGACCACAGAATCCCTTGGTAACTTCTAATGTAAACACTCATCCGGCTCGCCGAAGCTCTCGTGACTTCCAATGCGGCCCTCCGAAGCATTCACAACTACGAATGCGGCCCGCCATGTAAAAACGTTGGACTTCACTGGTTAAAAGCAATGCATTAATATTCAGAATAACCACTTACAAGGATCGAAAAGTAACATAAAAAGGTATCCGGTCTGTTATTATAAATGGAACATGTAGATAATAAAGTAGAATCTAGATCAATAAGAAGAAGTATATATTGCGCATAAATCACTTCTTTGAAGGTTTGAAAAATTCTATCCCCCATTATACAAGTACACCTTAACGTTTTCACTGCATTGTTTTTCACTCTTTTGCACTCAAAAATCATGGAGTGGGTGTTTATTAGCCTATCAACACTGAGAAGGAGATCAGATCAAGGAAGTGGGCAGGAGAGAAACATTCTTTCAATGTGTCTTCTTTGGGGTGTGGAAAATTAGCCGAAAACTATTAACCGAAAAGCTATTTTTTGAAAATGCAATTCTTCGAAAAACGATTAATCGAAGAGGCAGCTCTACAAAAAATAAACCCAAGCAACCGATCCTCTAACATTAACATTTATTAACTCCTTAAATTATTAAAATATAATTTATGTGATTTCAAAACTAATGTTGTATACAATAACACGTAAATATTAACTATAATTGTTAGTCCGATCTAACGGTTTGACATTTGATTGAATTGAAAAGCAAAATCCACGAAAATATTTTAATAGGGGCAATAATAATTTATCAGGGATAAGATTTAAAAATTACCCTTTCATTATTTACAGGCAGCATGCACATCATCATCATCATCTTCGTGGATTTGGCTTGTCAGCCTTTTCCGGTACCCATCGAGTACAATTAATTGTTAAGTAAACAGAGTACCAGCCCACTGCACAACCCCCAATCTGGAGGACCAATTCTTACCACGTACGCACACACATAAGGGTAACCCGGTGGAGGCAGTTAGCCTACACTTTCAAAAAGCACCAAGGGGTGACACTGCTTAACGTCCCTTCCGAGGGATGGTGTGCTGTTCTTCCGTGTCGTCATCACAACACACAAGTCGGGGTTGGTCGAGCACAGTTTGGAAAAGACGGCCTCTTCCAGGATTCGAACCCAGGCCCACTGCGCGGGAGGCCAGCACTCAAGCCACTCCACCACCACTTCCTTCACACACGTCATGATATGAGTTTAATCATGACGGCTTTGCACAGGAGCTTTGGAGAGATTGGTTTCTGCAAAGGATGGTGGAGGTTGGAAAACAGGCTCTCTGACTGGGCCTACTGGATGAGAAGTATTGGATGATATTATGAAATGTTAACCTTTACATGTTTATTAACCAGCCCTTATTATCGCGCTAACGAATAAAATCCACAGCAACGGTCATTTCAAAGGCCTTGGTAGCAGTGAATGGCCACCACTTCATTGCTTTTTTTTAAAATAGCATCTGAATTGCTGTGAAAAATGTTGCATGGGGTTTGGTAACGCATTTTGCAAATACAGTGTAGCTCATACAGATACGTTGAATGGATGAAACTGTAGGGTTATTTAGACTTATTTTCTACCTTATATAATAACTGATATTCCCGATTCCATTTTTCTAAAAGTTTTATGTGTATGTAACTACAAAGCGTGTTGTAAATAGGAGTCAAATCATTTAAATAAAGCTATTCCACTTATCTATGTAGTGAAATATGACATATCACGGAATACAAACATTAGATATAAATCAAAGCCCATCGCTTGACGAATACGCTAATTGTTTAATTACTTCATAGATACACAAAACATTAGAGAATGCAGGGGGAAAATTCTGCCTTGAACGCAGTCATTTTCCGTATTGATAATTAAATATATATATATATTTAATTGTTTACAAGAAACTAACATCGCGAAAATATCGTAAATCTTTCCATTGATCCTATAAATAACTCAGAAAATATGTCAAACTTGTTCCTTTAGAATCTATCAGGACCGTAACGTGAGGTGAGTTAGAAAAGTGACCACTTCATCACAATCATTCAATTATTTAACAAATTCTTTTACTTACAACCTGGAATTAGCTTCCTGTTTCAGTTTTTTGGTCCAATATAATAATTGTACCATGTGACATCAAACAGGTAACGAGAACGTAGAGATGCTTCCCGCGTATTTTCTTGAGATTATCGAACAGGTTACTCATTACTCAATTGCTTACTTCCATGTTTTATTCGAAGCTTTAATTTTACAGGACACGATTTTGTCCTAAAAAGATTTCTTTCAAGTATTTATCAAGTGAAAGAGGTGGGTCAACTGATACAAAGAATATATCTCTAAACTTATGTAGACAGAGTAATAAGTGTGGGAGAAGATGTTGGTGACCCTAATTTGAGATGACCTTTAAGGATGCCATGAAAGAGGAGATGATAGAAAAGAGAGGAACGGACTAGCGATTCTGGAAAATAACCTTAATAGAAAAGTACAGCCATTATCGCAGGAATGAGAACCAAGAAACCAAAACCAAGGGGGAGAATGGTTAAAATAGTTAATTACCGAAATGAGATGCAGGCGTTGGAAATGTAGGTACACCTGGTGCGACATGCTGCGTAGGATAGACAAACTGTTGTCTTGGATAACCTCCTTGCTGCATAGGTTGGCCTGTTTGCACTATTACAACATCACTGGTAGGATTTATGGGTGTTATCGTATTACAATGAAGGCGATCATCTAAAAATTAACCAATGAATAAAAAAATTAGAAAAACTAACATGATCTATAAAATAAACGGCGCAATATACTTTGCACAAACTTTCTCATATACGTATATTCGCTTGGTCCACTGTGTACACTTGTAAAAGAAAAACGCTTGTAATTCAAAGTTAATCATAATTTAGCGTACATTTTAATCCCACTGATCGATATTTAGTAATTTTTTGGTGTATATGGCTTAGTAAGTACTATTTGTGAAATCAGGCTGTACGATTGGATGGATTTTAATCAAAATCCTTATAGCCATTTTGAGTAAATACATTTTTTTTTCAAAATATCCAAAAATAAAGTACCCTTAATTGTTGCTCAATATCGTTCATCTCTCCAGAATGTTTTTTATGAATGATATTATCAACAAATATGACATATCATTCGAATTTGTTTAACCGTAAGACTGTAGTAAGGTTTTGAGTGGATCGCGGCGGAGACGTGACGTCGCGTCGTAGGGATTAGGTGAGGTAGCTTAGCGTAAATTGTAATGTCACTGGGCGCCATATGGTGATTTTTAGAGAAATATGGCTGAAGCCGTAACTACTATACGGGGCGGTTTGGCAGGATTCGAGATGGCGTCTTCCTCCCTTTTTTTCGGGGCTGTTTGGCAGGATGACGTCACGAGTATGTCGTCTACGTGTGCTAGGTTTAAAATACTACTTTACGGGGCGGTTTGGCAGGATTCAAGATGGCGTCTTCCTCCCCTTTTTTTCGGGGTGGTATGGCAGATTGGCAGGATGACGTCACGAGTATGTCGTCTACGTGTGCTAGGCTTAAAATCTCCCCCTTTCTCCCCGGACACTTGAGCAGGGTGATGACTTCGTCCGCGTGGGTTAGGTTAAAAACCTCCCCCACCCCTTTTTTCCCGGGCGGTAAGGCAGGATTCAAGAATAAGTTGATTTTCTCAAAGAAAAAGAAATCATAATACGTTCAGATCTTCGAGGATACGCATCAGAGCGCTCTGTCTACACAGGTGATAGTAATAATAATAATTAATTTTGAAGTGATTAGTATATTATAAATCTGAGCGATCAACGATTTGAAATTATTTGCTTTTCAGTTATGAACTCGAAGGAACGTGAAATTGTACAGAAAGTCGGTTCGGCTATTCGGTACTATCATGAGAACGGTTGGAAGAGTATGAATGTGGAGGATCTGAAATATATACTTTTCGATTATATTAAATTGTATCATCCACGTGATATACATCAGATATTGAATAAATTTTCTGAATTACTAGAAGACGGAGATTGGCAATGGTGTGAAGAATATCAATTATGCTACGAACACTACAATAAAGGCGATATTTGTTTCGATGGACCTCCTCTTATGAAAAAAGATTATTATTGGTGTTTAAAATAACGTGATAATGATTGTATTTATTCATTGTCGATAAACGTGACCAGACTGAAAATATTTCTGATTTTTTCGCCATAGGTGATACTTGGAAATAGGCACAAATTATTCAGAGGATTGCGATTGACAAGATAATTAAAGAATTACATTTCTCACTGCAAGTATTCAAAGGAAGTCTTCTACAGTTGAAATAATCTCAAACTTTTTAGCGAGTGCCTTTACCCGACGTCAAACTATTTAAATCAGATTTGGGATTGATTTATTTCAAGTAATTTAATTGGTTAATTGTTATAAGAAAAAGTAATCGCTGATTTTAACTCGAGCGTGATTTCTATTTTAAGGACGAGACGCTGGTTGAATAATGAAATGGAAATATTTTCGAATAACTTTTATTTATAACACAATTCATTTAATTCACAACTCTTACTATAAGTTTAGAAATTTCACAACTAAATATGCAACAAAAGAGATATTATTCAGTTGAAATAATAATAATATAAAGAAAAAAGCACCGCTATATTAAAAGATTCACATATATAAACACACACGCGCACTCACACATAATACTTAAACGATCACAAATTCTCATCAGGCATATTCAAAATCTCTGGCAGCAGTCTTGCAATGCAATGGTGATAGGGCACACACTCTCACAGGTCACCGTTTTCGTTAACTGTGCGAAGTATTTCCGAAATATTTAATTCCGTAAAACTAAACGCCGTCTCCGTCGCCGAAATTATGTCCGAATACACGGGGCCTTCGGAAACTATCGGTGCGGGTTCCCTTACTTCCACCACCTCGGCCAGGGAATAAGTGGAAATCTCTAGGAGCATTTGTTCCCCGTGGACCGCTTCTAAAATGATAGTGCTTGCCGAGGAGTCGACATCTTCGCCGCAGTAAGGGTTATCCTTAAGAGGTGTTGATGTGAGCACGATCGTTTTTCCCTCCACCTTTTCACCCTTCACGTTCCTCCGCTTGGTCCTCGGCGGGTGGGTTTCAAACTCATCTGACGACGAATCGTGGATCTCCTTAGACGGAGTGGGTGTAAAGACGATCTTTTTACCCTTTATGTTCCTCCGCTTGGCCCACGGCGGACGAGATTCGGACTCATCGGTCGAATCGAGGTCAATGATCTTACCCTAAGGCGAAACGGTAAAATTAATTTAGTGGGATAGCGATCAATCAAAACAAATAAATACGTTAATAATCATTGTGATATAATAAGTAAGAAATTTGTAACATACCGTGGAAACGGAGTCTTCTCCCTCGTTAAACAATTGCCTCTTGACATTCCTCATTGCGCAGCCAGTGAGTGAATAGCAGCTATTGGTTGAAGACACGCCAATTGCACGGAAGGCGAAGAGGGTCCCTGGTGAAAGCTCGAGGTGATTCGTCTTGACCTCGCGCTGCCTTCCTCCGACTAACGACGGCCGAGCGTGGGTGGAGCGAACCCTTTATATAGGACCAGTGACGTATCGGTGCTTTCGTTCAACGGGTCTATTAGCAGGTGCTTCCTATAGTATTATCTGATTGAACGTGTTTAGTCTTGTCGATCCTTCGAGTTTTTGGAGAGAGAAACATCTGTGCGTCTTTTCTCCAGAACAAGAGAAATTCGATCGGCCTACCTGACGGTGCCCATAATACATCCTGTGATGTCTTACTGGTAAGTGTAATTGTTTATTTATTTATTTTTCATTTTGAGGGAAGACGTATTCTTTCCTAAACAGCCTCACTAGACATTAATTTGGTCGTAATTGTAGTATTCACGTCTATTTTTCAGATCGGTGTTTAAATAGTCAAGAGAGAGCATCGGATCTCCGAATAAGTTAACCTTCTTTTTTTCGGTATTTAGCGCAAATTTTCCATCGCGCAATACTCTCACATAGACTTTTGAAGATGGATTCCATATTTAAGCACGTTCCTGCTCGGGAAATAATACGGTGTTTTCAGAATGGTGTTTATGACTCTCCTAATTTGTTACTGAGTGCCTTCAAAGGCTTGACGTATCGTTTGAATACGATGAGAGAGTCCGTGGATGAGGATTCTTTAACCAGTTTCTCTGAAAAAGTGTTTTCATCATATGCCGTAGAAAAATCCGCGAGCTCACCATCTAGCAAATTTCCAATGCCTTCAACGAGTAAGGATCTAAGTCACTACTCCGGTGAAAACGATATGCGACCGGAAATTGAGGGCCGTGATTGCGACTCGCAGCGTGGGGGAAATTTGGTTGATATCAATGATTTTAATGCCTTTATACCAGCGAGTAAGAATGTAAGTCACTACTCGGATGAAAATTGTATGTTACCGGTAGTTGAGGACCATGTTAGCGCCGCGAAGAATTTGATCGATCTCGATGTTAATGACGCGCTCGCTGTGGAACAAGGCTTCGTCCCGACCGGGATGTTGATACCGCTATCCGGTGCGATAGCCGATGAGCATCGCGAAGTTCCAACCACACAATTATTGCCTCTTTCTGGGGTTGCATCGCATTCATTGATTGATGCTGGTATTCCTCGGTTGAGAACCGCCCCGCTGCCTCTTTTACCGGTGAGCGAGGTCGAGATAGGCTTCAATGATGACGAATTATTGTTAGATACCACTGTTACGGGAATGGCGGCAGAACCTCTAATTCCGCTTCCTCCGTTGGAACAAATCGGTGGTGGTGGGGAAGCTTCACCGTATTTTACTATTTTGAGGGAAAACAGAAGTTTCCTAAGGAATTTCAGACTCTGGGGAAGAGAGGTCTTGAAATCCGTACGCCCCCTTCCCGAAGGGCGCAATCCATTGACATGGGTCGGGGATGTTATGAGCAGCATATTGCTAAAGTTAAAAACGGGCGTGAACGATGACGCAAGGGTTGGCATGACAATAAGAAACGATTCACTACCCGGTTTATGCATCAGCATTTCGTATAGGCGAGCTGATCAGCTTCACTCTGATGTAATATTTCAGAGAATTGAAAAAATCCTAAGTTCTGACGAATCATTTTTGCTGGACGGCTTTCTAAGAGTTTCGTTTTCCTACGTCAATGCCCCGGCCGGTCGTCGCCCGCAGAGGGCTCTAATCTCCGATTTCACTCACTTCTGCAAATCCAAAAAATCCATAGTTATAATTAACAATTCTGACAATCTTTGTTTACCACGCGCATTGTGTGTTGGTGTTTCTCACCACGTGGATTCTCCCGCAGAGCATAAGCGATTGAGAAATGCTAAACAGCTACAAAAAGCGAGAGCAACAGATTTATGCCAAAGAGCGGGTGTTGTGATCGGCGCCGGTGGAGGCGGTGTCCATGAGTTAAATCTCTTCCAGTTACACATGGAGGATTTTAAGATCACCGTATTCGGCGATAGAAAGGGCCGAGAGATCATTTTTGAAGGGCAGTCGACTGTAACGGGAGCCGGTGAGCCCCGTAAACATATCAATTTAATTTATGGAGAAGGTCATTACAACCTCATTGTATCGTTGACGGGGACATTCGGGTGCGCATATTAGCAGGCCATGTAGAACGCCGTACAATAATATGTATGAGCATAAATGCAAACAGGCGTGTCCGCGGTGTCTCTCTAAGCCGCCATGTGAGCCGTGTGCCACCATCGTTTGTATTGCGTGTAAGCGATATTTTTATGACGATGAATGTTTGAGGAAACATTCGCAGCCGAGAGGGGGTGGTAAATCTCCATGCGAGATTATAAAATATTGCGAACGATGTTCCAAGGTCTACAACATCGTTCATTTGAGGAATGGAAGACCCCATCGTTGCGATGAGCAATATTGCAGTGTTTGCAAAGCAATGATGTCTAACGGCCATCAGTGTTTTATGAAGGTGGGTCAAAGACGCGCTCTTCCTGATTCTTTTGTTTTTGTATTTTACTATATAGAGTGCAGACAGGACGATGAGCTCGAGGGTGCGAAAGGCACATTCATCCACAAACCTAATCTGCTAATATCTCAAAGTAGTTGCAATGTTTGCATGGGGGAGCCCGACTCACAAAAATACTGCACTGTGTGTGGAGTCAGGCAGATGATCTTTGACGATGCTGAGCCCATGTTAAATTTCATTAAATACATTCAGAAAATGGGGGCTCTCGGCTTCAAGAGCGTGATATGCATTGCGCATAACGCTAAGGGGTACGACAGTAATTTTATAATTAAAACTATCTTGGAAAACACTGATTGGAAGCCGACAATTTTGATGAACGGTGCCAAATTAATGAGCATATCCTTCGGCGGGGTTAGGTTTATAGATTCATTGAGTTATCTCCCCATGCCCTTAGCAAAATTACCATCCGCTCCCGGGCTTGATTTAACGTTGGTGAAAGGGTATTTCCCGCATTTCTTCAATACAGCCGAGAACTGCTCGTACGTAGGGCCACTACCCCCTCCGCATTCCTACGGTGTGCATGACATGACAACGGAGGAGAAACATAGGTTTATGAGATGGTACGATAACCTCCAAAATGGCGGCTACATATTTGATATGAAAACTGAAATAAGGAAGTATTGCTCACAAGATGTGAATATATTGCGGTTATCATGCCTCAAATTCCGAGATCAATTTCTTGCATGCACGGGGGTGGATCCATTTAGAGAATCCCTAACAATAGCTAGCGCCTGTATGGAAGTTTACCGCTGGAGTTATCTGAGGCAAAATACAATTGCAATTGTCCCTTCTGGTGGATATAGGTGGGCTAATAGGCAGTCCAAAAAAGCAATTCTTTGGATGCTGTGGGAGGAAAGGGACATTTCCATACGTCATGCAGGCAACGGAAGAGAAAATAAAATACTCGGCCATAAAGTTGATGGTTTCCACGATGGTGATGGGGCTGGGACGATATTTGAATTCTACGGTTGCTACTTTCATGGCTGTACAATATGCTTTCCGCGGAGAGATGATAAGATAGATTGCAACCCCGACGAAACGATGGCGAGGCGTTTAGAAAGTACGGAAAGCAGGCGAGGCCTTTTCCTCCGAAACGGCTATACGCTGGTTGAGATGTGGGAGTGTGAGTTTGAGAGGGCACTTAAAACAGACAGAGAAATGAGTTCATATGTAAATGGTCACCCAATGTCCAAGAAGATTCCTCTGAACCCTCGAGACGCGTTCTATGGCGGTCGCACGAACGCCGTGAAGCTGCATCGCAGAGCCGACGTCGAAAAGGGTGAAGTTATAAAATACGTCGACATATGCTCACTGTATCCTTTTGTAAATAAATACAAAAAATACCCTGTCGGCCATCCAAAAATTTACGTCGGCGATGATTGCCCTCCTTTGGAGGAGGTTGAGGGACTTATGAAATGCGATACGCTCCCGCCGACTGCATTATATCATCCCGTTCTCCCAATACGGGTGAATGGTAAACTGTTGTTTCCTTTGTGCAGGACCTGTGCGATAGAGGAGAATCAGGAGGGCTGCAGCCATAAAAATGAGGAGAGAGTGATCTCGGGAACTTGGGTAACGGATGAGTTAAAAGTAGCCGTATCCTGTGGATACAAAGTAATGCAAATTCACGAAGTATGGCATTACGAGACGACGAAATACGACCCCAACACAGGAGAAGGTGGTCTATTCGCGGGCTACATTAACTGTTTCCTCAAAATGAAACAGAAAGCAAGCGGATGGCCGTCGTGGTGCAAGACAGACGAGGAAAAACAGGAATATATTAAATCCTTTGCCAAAAAAGAAAGGATTAATCTAGAGAAAAACTCCATATCCCACAACCCCGGTATGCGCTCTCTGGCGAAGTTGATGCTGAATAGTTTCTGGGGAAAATTCGGCCAGAGAGAAAATTTGCCAAAATGCTCCATTCTGAAGAATGGGGATGAGTTGTACAAGCTAGTCGGCAACCCCGTGATAGAGGTCCACCGGACGGTTGAGGTGAACGAGGAGACGGTGCTTGCGAGCTGGTGCGAATGCGAAGAGTCGATTAAGCCCACACCCTCAAGCAATGTCATTATTGCATGTTATACGACTGCGCACGCAAGACTCGTGCTATATGAATATTTGAAAAAACTTGTTGAAAGAGTTATTTATTTTGACACTGATAGTGTTATTTTCTCCGAGCTCCCCGGAGAGTGGTCCCCGCCAGTAGGCGATTACTTGGGTGATATGACGGATGAAGTCATTCAGTATGGCTCAGATTGTTATATATCTGAGTTCGTGTCCGGTGGTCCAAAGAATTATGCATTCAGGGTAACGAGTAAATCATTAGGGTTTATTAAAACCGTATGCAAAGTAAAAGGAATCAGTATTAATTCTTCAAATGAGAACATTGTCTCTTTCGACTCACTGAAAGCTATGGTGGTTGATTTCGCTCCCAAAATGATCGTACACTACAATAGTCGCATAAGACGAAAGACACCCTTTGTTGTTGTGTCTCGTCCCGAGCACAAAACATTTCAAGTATTGTATACGAAGAGGAGGAGGGAGGGTGATTTCGAGACCTTACCATACGGTTATAAACGTCCTCGCATCGTCTAATAACAAAGATGTAAACTTACAGAAGTTTATTTATTTATATTTATTTAGATAGCTATTTACTCAGATATTTATTTATTCAGATATTTATTAATTTACTCAGATATTTATTTATTCAGATATCTATTAATGTACTCAGATATTTCTTTATTCAGATATTTCTTTATTTATTCAGATATTTCTTTATTATATTCAGATATGTATTTATTTTTGTTCAAATATTTATTTATTTAGATATTTATATATTTTATTTCTTTAGATTTTAATTATTCAGATGTTTATTAACATATGTTTTAATATAATAATAATAAGATGCCAGAGGGCATGCTCAACTTCATAAAAGATATGCGCGTGTATTTAGTGGTTCATTATCAAAATGGATCTTCGTTTGAAACATCCGTTCTGTGTCTTAGTAGCTGGTCCTAGCTCCTGTGGAAAAACATTTTTCGTTAGCCGTCTTTTACAGCATAAGAATTTAACTTTCGATGTCAATTTCCAGAATATCACATGGTGTTATTCAGAGTGGCAAACGTTTTACGACACTTTGGAACCTTTAGGGGTAGATTTCTACGAGGGCTTGCCCGATATAAAAAATTTCCCTCGTCATAATTCGGCGAGACTAGTTATCATAGACGACTTAATGAGAGAGGCTGACGAGCGTGTCGTTGATTTGTTTACTCGTGGGTCACATCATCGCAACCTTAGCGTTATACACATAACGCAAAATCTTTTCCATCAAGGCAAAGGTGCCCGTGACATTTCACTAAATACGCATTACATAGTGTACTTCTAAAACCCTCGAGATAGAACTCAAATTACTCACCTAGCGAGAGAGATTCATCGCAGAACCCTAAATTTATACAGGAGGCTTATAATGACGCGACATCTAAACCTCATTGTTATCTGTTTTGTGATTTAAAGCAAGCTACTCCCGACATCTATCGTTATCGCACAAATATATTCCACGACGATGAGGAAAACTATTTCTATGTCCCCAAAAAGTAGCATATAAATAGAGATTCTCATGCTCTATCCGATTAGTAGTCGCGATGTCGAGAGGGGTTGCTAGACACGCGGACGCGCTTCGGTTTATCGCTCGGTGTAAACCATCGATTAGAAAGGCCATTTTAGAGGCGTCGGACGCTGGTTTGATTCGTATCATTTGCGATATCGCTGACAACACCTTGAAAGGTAGCGTTCAACTTACTCAGGTTCAAAAGAAGCGTTTATCTCGCCATAAGAAAATCTTACGGGAGATTGCAAAAAGAAGCGGCTGTTGGAAAAATAAAAAGAAGATTATTGTACAGTCTGGAGGATTTCTGCTACCGTTAATTGTTCCACTTATAACAGGAGTTCTCTCAAACCTCATAAAATAATGGAACAAGCGAGGAAGATGGCTCTCATTCCCCAGGAAACAATACGAGTGACAAACCCTCCAACGCCTATGACAAATACAAATAAAATCCTCTCCGACCTCGATCGTGAGATGGAGAGAATTCTGCGTCTCTCGAGTTTGTCGGATCCGGAAAAGTGGACTCTTTACAAACAATTTTTGCAACGTTTCCTATATTTTTCCGGCGAGGAAAGGAAACCGGTTAGTCTTACTTTGTCGGAGAATATTGAGGAGGAGAAAGATAATGAGAATCAGGAATCGTCTGAAAATAAAAAGGCAGATAATTTGAGTTATGTTCGCTCGGAAATACTTGCAGCTGTTCCAAAAACACTAAGGAAAAAAGCCGAGTTGTTAACCGATCGTCTTGCGGTTTCCGAAAAAGTGTCATGGAGAGAGGATGGAACAGTCATCATAAAAGGTGTCGCGATACCCGGTTCCAACGTTACGGACATTGTCGAAGGTGTTATGAGAAACCGTAAAAACTTCTCCCCGATAGGAATGGATAATTTTTTATCGGTTCTTGCCGAATTGAACGTCCGACAGGAATTTATTGGCAACTTGGACCTTTTAAAACTCATTAAGCGGCATTCTTCGTTGGAGACTGGACCGTCGTCCACGACTCAAGTCTCTTCCTCAAAACGGCCACGGGTTACTGCAAAACCGAAAGCCACAACGAAAGGAAAATCTTTTAGATGGGCCCCGTATCGCTTCCGAAAATGAAAATAATCAACGCTCGCTTGTCGAAGATCTATTACGATCCGGCTCATCCGGCGTCTTTTTCCGGGGTGGAGAACTTATGGAAAGCCGTCGGACCGACCATCTCAAAGTCGCAAGTACGTCAATGGCTGGAATCAAAAGACGCTTATACTCTTCACAAGCCGATGCGTCGAAATTTTCAACGGAACAGATATATCGTAGATAACATTGATGACTTGTGGCAAGCAGATTTGAACGACATGAGAGATGGGAAACAGGAAAACGATAGATTCAGCTACATACTCACTGTTATCGATGTCTTCAGTAAATACGCTTGGGCGATACCTTTGCGCGCAAAGACGGGGGCAAATTTTGTTGAGGCATTTACCTCCATTTTTAGAAGTTCAAAAAGAAAACCGATAAAGCTTCAGACGGACAAAGGAACGGAATTCTTAAATTCAGCATTCCAAAGTTTTCTAAAAAAGCATTCCGTCGGTTATTATCACACTAATAACCCAGACACTAAAGCATCTGTGGTCGAAAGATTGAATAGAACTTTGAAAACGAGGGTCTGGCGTTATTTCACGAAATATTCCACGAATAGATACATCGATGTCTTGCAGAATATTGTGAAGTCTTATAACAACGCGAGACATTTATCCATAAAAATGGCCCCTTCCTCCGTTAACGAGTCAAACGTTTATACCGTATGGAAAAATCTCTATCGAACGCGCACAACGAAATCAAATAGAAAAGCAAAACTTAACGTTGGGGATCACGTTCGAATAAGCAAAGAAAGGATCAAGTTTAGAAAAGGATACAAATCTAATTGGAGCAAGGAAATATTTAAAATAGAAGGAATTGTTTTTCGAAAACCGGTCGTTTACGTGATACGGGATTTGGCCAATGAAACCATCGAAGGGAGTTTTTATGAAGCGGAACTTCAAAAAGTTAAATTTTCAAAATCAACCGCATTTAAAATAGATAAAATCGTTAAAACACGCGAAAAAGGTACCAGAAAGGAGGTGCTAGTGCAGTGGAAAGGACATCCTTCAAAATTCAATTCTTGAATTCGCGAGTCCTCTATAAAGAAACTATGACGGCTGAATTTTATTTAACTCTTCCGAGCAACAGCTCAATGTCAAATTACGGTAATAACGTTAAGACAAAATTTACGACATTACTTCCCAAAATGATTTCTTTAAACGGCGCATGGGAAGTAGGATTAGCGGAAATACATTTTCCTATGACCTTAAGTAACGTGTATGCCGACGCTCGCTCAGTTACCGTGTCATTTTCTGATACGGATGAATACCATAGAAACATCCCAGCTGGAAATTACGAAGGCATCGGAGAAATCATACGTGCAATCAATGCCGAATTATCTACTATTTCATCCAAAGAAAAAGTGATACTTTCGGTCGATTTAAACCAACGAATTTCAGTGCATGCGAACGGTAGCACTTCTCTCTTCGTGTCTGAGATTTTAGCTCTGCAGCTCGGTTTCGAACCCGGAATAGATTTGGTAAAGCAAGGCAAATCTATTCGTAAAGTGGATCTATCACTTGGATATCCTTCTCAAATATTCGTCTATTGCGATGTGGCCGAGCCTCATGTAGTTGGCGATAGCGTTTCGCCTCTCTTGAGGATAGTCAGTACTTTGGCCGATAAAAATAAATTCGGTCAAGATGTAAGCCAGGTTTTTACGCGTTCGTTCTACTTCCCCGTCTTAAAAAGAGAATTCGAAACTGTAGAGATAGATTTAAGAGGTCACTCAGGTTCCATTCATTTTCGGGACGTCGGTGATAACACTTCATTTTCGTAGACAGCAGCAGGATGGTAGCCGTTAGGAGAGATTCGGTTCCTTACACGAGATATTATCTAAATCAAGTCGGATCGGGTGTAGGAACTATATATCGAGGAGCGAGTTTTCAGAAGGGCAGCGGCATCGGTAGTTTTCTCGGTGGTCTATTCTGCTCGGTGCTTCCGCTTCTCAAGAGTGGAGCTCGTGCCGTAGGGCAAGAAGCACTACGAACGGGTATTAACGTTTTGGGGGATATTTCAACTGGCCAAGAACCGTTTAAAAAGGTATTGAGGAAGAGTGTTGCAGAGGCCGGTGATAGCCTCCGAAAACGAGCGGAAAATAAAATACAGAGAATGACGGGAGCGGGATATTCTCTCAAGAACCCAAAGCGCATGCATCAGTCTTCGACTAGCATTCGTAGGAAGAGGACGCGCGTATCTTCTAAAGTAGCGCGTAAAAAAGGAGTCACTAAACGCAAACGTAAGCTAAGCTCCGCGAAAGACATATTCTCTTAAAATGGCCTTCTTGCATCATCAATCGTGCGAGTGCGCAAAAACGGAATTGGACCTATTTTCTCTTCCCCCTACGCAGACGAGTATAGAAAACGGTCAGTGGATACATTATAAACTAATATCATCTCTTTAGGACGATGAGCCCCTAGAATTCGTCGTCCCCGGTCACGGTGATGAATACGTCGATCTCTCACACACTCTCATCAGTATTACCGCCAGCATTGATCGTGGTAGAGGTTTGCCTGCAGAACAGGATGCGTTGGTCGGTCCGGTTAATTTATGGCTCCATTCATTATTTAGGCAAGTGGACATATTTCTCAACCAAAAGCTCGTCACACCGCCGAGTCATACATACCCGTATAGAGCATACATTGAAACATTACTTAATTACGGTCCTGCGGCAAAGTCTTCTCACCTAACTACCGCGCTATGGTATGACGACACACCTGGAAAAATGGATAATTGCGTCGAGAATGCAGGGGCTATGAAGCGATGGCATTACACTACCGGCGGGAGACAGGTGGAGCTTATGGGGCATTTGCATTGCGACTTATTTAATCAAGAGAAATTCTTACTCAACGGCGTGGAGATGCGACTCAAACTCGTGAGATCAAAGAATGGGTTTAACCTAATGTCTTCGATAGAGACGGAAGATGTTAAGATAAAAATAATCGACGCTGCACTATTAATCAGTAAAGTTAGAATAAACTCTTCCGTTCTCATTGGTCATAGTCGCGCCCTAGAAAAAGCAACTGCTAAATATCCTCTCACACGCGTCTATATAAAATCTATAACTATTTCAAAAGATGCTCAAAGTAAGACGCTCGATAACATTTTCTTAGGACAACTCCCTAAACGTGTAATCGTGGGTTTCGTTACGAATTCAGCCTTTAGCGGTGATATAACGAAAAACCCCTTCAATTTCCAAAATTTCGATTTAACGTTCTTATCGCTTTACGTGGATGGATATCAAATACCGTCAAAACCTCTTCAGCCTGATTTCTCCGGATCTGGTCTGTTCTTACAGGCATATCATACTCTGTTTTCGGGGACGGGAATTCATTTTCAAGACGATGGAAACGGTATTCCGCGAGAGGACTATCATCAAGGTATCTTTCTCACGGCGTTTGATTTAACTCCCGATCTCGAGGCTAATTCGAGTCATTGGAGTCTTCAAAGGCATGGAAGTTTGAGATTGGAAGTAAGATTTTAAAAATCGCTTGTTGAAACTATCAATTGTCTCGTATATGCGGAATTTAACAATATTCTCGAAATAGACAGGCATCGCAACGTCGGAGTTGACTATAGTAGCTGAGATGTGAGTTTAAGTGAAAGTGGGGGCGTGAGCTTAGGGGTGGGGTGTGAGCTTAGGGTGGGGGTTGAAAAGGGTTTATATGTGGCTGGCCCGTGTACCTGCGATAGTTCCTTCTTTATCTCCGTGTCGTCTCCTCAACGCATCATGTCGTGCATTGTGGATATTCAGTGTTTCCGCTGTGATAGTGAATTACTGGTGAAAGAGCTGACCATTTGCTCTGTCGAGACATTGGTGGTTAGATCATGGACATTTAAGCCACCATTCCCTCAGGATCAGTTGAATCATAAGGCTTTTAAACAGAACGCGTGGCTTACGAAGAACCTTCATGGGATCTCGTGGGACGAAGGGGATACGGGTTACGCGGATCTAAGATTAATTCTTCCCCTTCATACGAAAGAGTTCTCTTTTATTTTAAGTAAAGGGTTGGAAAAGTGCAAGTTTTTAAGTAAACTGATTAAGTATAGGGATGTGATAGACTTGAGTGTTTTTGGTTGTCCCTCACTTCGGAAGTTGAAAAATTCTTCGGTTGACGGTTGTGGCAATATCAGCCATCTCTGCGACACTTTCGAGTGTTCTTTTAGAAATTGTTTGAATTTGGCCATGTGGTTCCAAAGGAACGGGGTAGTAAAACTCTCTTCGAAAGAATTCCACACTCGTACTTTTAAAAACTCGCCTATAAACTCCTCGGTAAAGAGGGAGGGCTTAGTTGAGGCCGGATTCTTTTGTTCTGGTGTTGACGATATCGTGATTTGTTGTATTTGTGGAATTGGTATAGGCAAGTGGTGCAGTTGGGATACACCTGAGAAAGAACACTACAGATGGAACCCCCCTTATTAAGGAACGTGTAAATTTTCTCGATCGTTGTTGTTTGTCTTGGGGTCATAACGATGTCGGATTGCAAGGATGGTCCTCAACGACCTGCGGAAATTACTCAGCCGCGTTTTTAGCTTTCCGTTGCAAGGGTCGTTCCACGAAAAAAAATTTAAGTTACTTTGACTTTGATATCTCGAAGAAAATGACGACACGATTGTTAAAATGTACGATAATTTCTTCGGTGCATGTGCAAAATCGTGTGCAAATGTAAATTTTTCTCACGAGGTGCAGATCTGTTGCTCTAAGTCTCGTTCGCATACGTGACGGAAGGGGAGGTTATTAGTTACGAGTTCGGACGTACCCTTCCCCCTCCATTCTCCCTCCCCACCACTCAACCGGCGTTAGAAGAGTATATAACACCTATCGTCTACGACTGATCATCAGTGCAGCAGAGCAACAGATATGGCGTCGGTCGGAGCTTCATCGAGAGAACAGCGAGGTGCATGCAGAGGCGCCGCATGTAGAAGTGACCCTCGTCGCAGACCCTACTCCCCCGCACCCGGGCGCACTGGAAAATATCTGCAAGCGAGTTACTATCCATCAATCGTAGCAGGCAAATCGACGA
Organism: Tanypteryx hageni; assembly: GCA_028673005.1. Classification (NCBI taxonomy): domain Eukaryota; kingdom Metazoa; phylum Arthropoda; class Insecta; order Odonata; family Petaluridae; genus Tanypteryx; species Tanypteryx hageni. The sequence goes on along the minus strand of CM054112.1, from coordinate 21,856,407 downwards.
TGCAGACGATTTCGGAGAACAAGGCTGCGGTGAATTGGCGGCCGAGACATCTTGGACTATTGGAGTGCAGCTACAAACTGAATCCTAGCGATTCAAAGCGTGTGACGATTGGTATTGATTTGAAAAACAATTGCGAATCTTTCATAGGCATAGAAAAAGTGGGAGGGATGTGTGTGACTCTTAATTCTCAGGAGTGGTGTGAAGTGCTTAACAACAAGGACATTATTACGGAGTATTTTCACGCGGAAAATTGTTTTAAAGTTAAAAACAATTTTTGGGACAAAATCCATTGTAATTGAGGATGCGGTGAAGGGAAAGATGCACGCTAGTGTTTATTTGGCAAAACCTTCGTGGGCGGGGATTTTAAATTACGTGTCTGCCGTCGAGAAAAGACTCGAAGAAAGACAACTTTGGCGATCGTATGTGGAAAAGATGATTTCTACTTATTTAGTGAACATTGAACGTAATGTGCGACATTTTAAGGATTCCGATCCGAGTCAGAAATTCGACAACGTTCTGTGGGAGTGTATGTGTAGTGCCAAAATTGATACGGCCGATAGAGACTCTATCCCGCTTCACCTCAACGTAGCAGCTGTATCAGAAGAGATTCAGGCGCTCATGAAGACTCAACGTGGAAAGCATTTCCTTGAGGAAACATTGTTTCCTGAAAACGTTTCCACCAATTAATTTTTTTTTGTTTTGTTGTTTATTGGTAATTCTATGCATTGAGAATTTTATATTTCTTCATTCACAATTGTGTTCCATTTTAAAATGTACTAAAATGACTTAGTAACAATTGGTGGCATATTAAAATGCAAAAATTTTAATAGTCTAGTGAGACTGGTAATTTCCTTTTATTATTTCAACTGATTAATATCTCTTTTGTTGCATATTTAGTTGTGAAATTTCAAAACTTATAGTGAGAGTTGTGAATTAAATGAATTGTGTAATTTTAAGTTGAATTTTTCTTTATATTGTGGATTAAATGAATTGTGTTATAAATAAAAGTTATTCGAAAATATTTCCATTTCATTATTCAACCAGCGTCTCGTCCTTAAAATAGAAATCACGCTCGAGTTAAAATCAGCGATTACTTTTTCTTATAACAATTAACCATTTAAATTACTTGAAATAAATCAATCCCAAATCTGATTTAAATAATTTGACGTCGGGTAAAGGCACTCGCTAAAAAGTTTGAGATTATTTCAACTGTAGAAGACTTCCTTTGAATACTTGCAGTGAGAAATGTAATTCTTTAATTATCTTGTCAATCGCAATCCTCTGAATAATTTGTGCCTATTTCCAAGTATCACCTATGGCGAAAAAATCAGAAATATTTTCAGTCTGGTCACGTTTATCGACAATGAATAAATACAATCATTATCACGTTATTTTAAACACCAATAATAATCTTTTTTCATAGGAGGAGGTCCATCGAAACAAATATCGCCTTTATTGTAGTGTTCGTAGCATAATTGATATTCTTCACACCATTGCCAATCTCCGTCTTCTAGTAATTCAGAAAATTTATTCAATATCTGATGTATATCACGTGGATGATACAATTTATGGCGAAAACCCCTTTTATGGACCCAGGGACACCTAAAACGTGTATTTCCAAAAAAATCTCGAAGTCGAATTTTTTCACTATTACAATACTTTATATACTACGTATATGAGAAAGTAAAAATTATTACATTAGCTTATTATCATAATTACGATGGCCGATCTCATTTGAGAAAATTTTTCATAATAATATAGTCAAAATTAATTAAGGAGTAAAACTTTTAACACAGACTTTTCATTAAAAATTTGTATCTAGCCATGGTTTAATTACTTTAATGTTCTGCTAAATTAATGTAATGGTTCTATTCAATATTGAGAAATTTTACCTTCTCATATACTTAGTAAGGTGCGTTTAAGTTATAAGGTCTCCAAATTTATTTCTCATTAAGTACACAAAATACAGAAATGAAACTTAAGCCACTTTTCAACATAGTCTCCTAGAAGCTGCACACTTTTTTCACACCTTTTCTTCCAAGCTGTGAAGGCCGCGGAAAAGCTTTCTTTGGATGTGTGTTGTACCCACTGGTAAATGACAGAAGCAGCTGCTTGTCGGCTAGGAAATCTTCTGCCATGAAGAGCATCCTTCATTGTCGGGAACAACCAAAAGTCACTAGATGCAAGGTCAGACGAGTGTGGAGGATGTGGGATAACCTCAATTTTGTTGTGTGAACATTGCTTCACACAAGTTGACATGATTGTCTTTTTGTTCCTGGGAAAGCTGCCTTGGAACCCACCTGGCTGACACCTTGCTCATTCTGAGATCTTCATGAAGAATGGTATGCACAGAGCCAACAGAAATGCCTGTAGCTGTTGCAATTTCATCCACTGTTGATCTCCTATCGCCCAAAAACATTTCCTCAACCCGGCTTATGTTGACCTCGGAACGACTGCTTCGAGGTCTTGGTTCACGTGCTTCGTTCTCGCAAGACTCCTGTCTTTCACAAAACTTACTCACCAAGCTAGGCACATTTTTTACATCCATAAGGCCTTCAGGACACATATGATATTTCCCGATGAATTTTAATAGGAGCTTTTCCCCGTGAGATGCAAATATCGGAAAATCACACGTTCTTTATGAGTGAAGACCGCCATTTTAAGTATGCTGTTTGGAGCGCTGTAATCGATGTGAGGCATTGCATTGTACTGCCATCTTTTGAGAACATTCAAAACTAACTGACAACCATTTTAAAAGCAGTCCCAATCATATACTCTTATTATTTTGTGAGAAATAAATTTGTAGACCTTATAACTTGAACGCACCTCGTATATTAAGAAAAGATTTTAACGGAAATACACGTTTTAGGTGTCCCTGAGTTCATAAAAGTGGGTTTCAACATGCCGTCTGTCTGTCGGTCTGTTCGCCTTTCTAGCACCCAAACGCTTATATAAAATGGAATGACATCTCGTATTTATGCATCATATCATCTTTTGCAGACATATTTTTTGATAAAAATGATATTGCACACAAATAAAGGGTAGTTTATTCTTGGCGATTTTTAGAAAAAATCGATTTAATCAAAAATGGCTGCAGAGAATTTGATTAAAATCAACCGAATTGTAGAGCCTGATGCGTCAAATAATTCTCTGTAAGCCACATTCTCTTGAAATCACTATATAGCGTCCAATGGCATTACAATGTACGCTAAGCTACCTTATCTAAGCCTTATGAAGTCACGCCTCCGCAGCGATCCATTCAAAATCTTACTACAGCCTCACGGTCAAACTAAATCGAATGATATCTCATATGTGTGGATAATGTCATTCATAAAAGACGTGCTGAATAGATGAACGATATTGCGCAACAATTAAGGATACTTTCTCCTAGGATATTTTGAAACAAAATTCAATTTACTCAAAAATTGCTCTAAGGATTTCGATTAAAATCCATCCCTTCGTACAGCCTGATCTCACAAATAATACTAACTAAGCCATATGTCCCAAAAAAGTAACTATATATCGTCCAGTGGCATTATTTATGTAAAAGACGCTTAGCGTACTCGTCAGAGGGGAGGAGGGGGAACCCTGGGATTCCCTAGTCTAAAACTCCGTACTTCTCCGTTAAAGTCACGCACTTATTAGTGAGAGGTATTAGATATGAGAGGTTGATGGTGTCAGTCGCTTTGGTTCTGTTACTACGCATTATTAACATAATTGGCAGTGCATTGCCAAACAGTTAATTTCGGGGCAAAGAGTGTAATGAGACCAAACGTATATACCAGTGGCGTCGCGTGCCCATTTAGGTTGGGTGTGCTTTTATTGGGGAGGGGGGTTATGCAACCCGCGCTACAAAATTCACGTGTTAATTTGAACGTACGATTGCATTTTTATCGACGTGTGAAAGTTTCAAGAGAGCATAGCGCAGCAGCGCTCTTCTTAATTGGTCTAATGCAATTAATCTTAGAATAATTTTGAATACTTTAATTTACTAACTGATATGATTTGAACTATACAATCCATAATTATGGACAACACAAGGGTTCCCCGTCAAATAGACTTGAGCTATGCATCACGCGCGCCGTTTATGTGAGAATGGTTAACGCTTCGTTGTGAGAAGATACTAGAGTGAGGTACGAAATATCTGTATTTTGTTACGATTTTTAAATATGTACAACCATATAATACGCACAGAAATCTGAAAAAGTAATCACTTGGGAAACTATTATTTTCCGGATTGAATCAAAGAAAGGCTCAAAAAACTCTTTTACTTACTTATTTATACACCAGTTCCAATCTCCTGTTTTGCCTTAGGAATTTTGTTAGCACATCATCATAAAATGAAGGTCTTTTCTTCAGTTCCGCCAGCAATGTCTTTTCAATGGCGAGTGAACTTAGGCCGCATAACCTTTCCTGCGTTTGTGTTCCTCTATAACACGTATGTATTCTCTTCGTAGCCGAAAAAGAACGCTCGACTGTCGCAGTAGAACTCGGAATCGTCATGATAAGTTCCGCTAATTTATAAATCTCCTTGAATGCAACCTGAAGCTGATTTTCTTACATGAATTTTAATAGGCGATGCAATGGTTTCCTCGCAAATTCATCAGAAGAAAAGAGCACTTTTAGTTCATTTTTTAGGCGAACGTAGTCAAAAACTGGTCCGTAGAAATCCTTTAATTTTTCTAGAATACCATCAGGAAAAGTTTTCGCATACTGATCATATCTTTCGCTACAAAGGAGTTGAAAAAACTCAAGTTTCGAAAGTGAAGAGTATCTTTCTTCCATCTCCAGGCACAAGCAGTCGACTATTCTCTGGTATAATCGAAGGCACGCGCTCTTCTCCTCTTCTATAGATCCTTTTCGTCTTTTAGGCTTCGACGACTCAACCGTATGCTTTTTCTTTGCAGAAACCCAAATATCATCAAATCCATGTTCCTTGTCATTCCTAAGCTATTTCATAGTATCATGCACTTTTTTACAACAGTACAATATGTCATAGGATGATGTTTGCAATATATTATTCAAAACATCAATATAGCCAAACAGAACAGAAAAAATTTCTAGCAAAAAAATTGTTTGAAAATCTTGCAAGAAATACAGAAAACCACGAGCTTTGATTACAGCATCCACGTCCCAATCCCCAGAATTCTCCACAATGTGTTCAAAAATGCAATAAGTTGACTTCTGTGGCGTTTTACTGTGTTTGATAAACGGGAAGTAAAATTCCATCTGGTTGGTGCGACGGAGGGTAATTTTTTAGCAACAAAATCTTGCAAAGCATTTACTCTTTTCTATGATTTATAAAAATATGCTGCCAATCCACTGATAGTTTGGAAAAACAATCTACATTCCTTGATATTCAAGAGGCTTTGCTTCAGAACTAAGTTCAAAACGTGAGCGTAGCAATGCGTAAATATTGCTAAAGGATAGGCCTCGATAACTTTACTCTGCAACCCATTAATATGTCCACTCATTGCACAGGCACCATCATAAGTTTGGCCGACCAACTTGTCCTTAATATTAAATTCCTCAACTCTGTTTACAACTTGTTTAAAAAGACCACTAGACGTTCTATCATCACTTACGTCTGTAAATCCGATAAACCTTTCGTGTGTTTGCCCATTATGGACAAAACGGAAAACAGTTGATACCTGCGATTTTGACATTACATCAGAAGTTTCATCCAGAAGAATGGCCACAAATGTAGCGGAAGAAATTTCTTTCTTTATAGCATCTTTAACTACATCAGATATAGCGTTAATGATATCATTTTGTACTATGGGAGAAGTTCCTCGAAATACAGTCGATGCCTTTAAGATCGGAATACCCGTGCTTATTCCAAACACCTTTCTCTTTGGAGAATAATAAACAAGGCCAACAAAAAAGTCTTGACAGCACTTCACATCCAATTAACCATTCTACTGAATCGTATTGTGAAACAGAGAAATGTCTCATGTACTCAGTTTTTGCATCTTTGTGCTTGCACAGTAAATTTGGAAGAGGAGGACGAGGCTTACCTTCTTCGACTATGTTCATACAATCCGCAAAAGCTCGGGCAGAAAACGGGGCATTCAGTACATCGTCAACACTGTTTACCATTGTAAATATGAGCAAAAAGTTATAAATTATATCTAAAAAATTATAAATATATGTTAAAAACTTGTATAAATCGGAGTCATAAACACGTCGGTTCACACTTTACCCCACGCACGCAAAACAGACGAAACTCAGAAAACAAAAACAGCATCTCATGACAAGTAACAACGTTGAATTGGATTGCTTCACACAATAGCCAATCACAACCGCTAACTACTTCTGGGTGCTGTTGTCTCAGTGCACACCCTGCCACGCCTTCTGGACGGTTTAAATCCACAAGGTGGCTAAGAATTTGACCCGCTGCGCCATCTGTACGTATGTTTAAAGGGCTCAAAGCTATCCGTATTTCTTACCGCACACCCGGGCTATTAACGCGAATGTGATACAATGTTTACGCGCCGAAACTTCTCCTCTTCATGAACCATTGTATATTGGATTTGATTTTAGGAATCACGCGAAGCCAGAAAACGATTAGGGGAGTCTTTAACAGGAATAAATGCAAAAATATAATATCTGTGACATTGCGAATCCGTGGGTGTGCACCGCACACCTAGCACACCCTGAATATACGCCTCTGGTATATACGTATATGAGAAAGTACCGGAGTCCGAAATTTATCTCTCGGGCTCTGGTTATATCTCCAGATAAGAGCAGAATTCACATTTTTAAAGTGATGACAGATACGGTCCCGAGAGTCAAATATTACCAAAATAAAGTCTCACGTTTTCCTTCAGATCAAAGGTATGCAACAATAAAGTGATTAAGTGCGCAAACATTTAGAGAGAAGTGTTGACAGGTTTCACTTGATTATTTTTAACAAACTTCTTGGAGCACTCATAAAAACTATTTAAATTACCGTATTTACTGGTATAATCCTCGCCCGGAGGTAATTCTCGCACCATGATCGTTAAGATGTAAGAATGAGTTAATGCGCGAATTTTTGGCCCGGTTTCAAATGTGCGCTACCAAACGGTTTCAATGATAAAATTTACAATATTTTAGGTCATATAAATCCTTGAAAAGTGGATTAGGTGTTATTGATTCGAGGTATCCTTATCCACGCAGTTTTTCAATGAAATGCCTATTGTTAGCCGTATATTGGAAGGTGGAATAATAGCGTAGAAAAAAATCTCGCTTCTGGTCGATTTTCGTATAATCCTAGGAACCAATTTATGCTTACATAATGAAAGTAGAGTCCCTTTATTACTGAAATATAAAAGAAATATCTTTGGCCGCTGAGATTATTTTTGAAAATTGGCTCGGGGACCATCGTGCTGAATGTTATAAAATCTAGGGCAGATCTTTCCGGTACAACGGAACAATGCAGCGAAATGCTCGAAACACCGTTCAATATTTAGGGACGTTAAAGAACAATATTTTTTACGGAAGATATATTCAACGAACAGAACAATTTACTCGGAAGTTGTTGGAAGAAAAATAACAACTGGCAAGAACAAAACATAGACGGTCGCTTCACTTACGTCGCCGTTGACGCTGTTTTCGCCATGGACAGCCAGGAACGAAATAGCACAATAACGCCACGAGTTTAACAAGAAGAATAATACAACCAATTGTAAAATAAATCACAATTCTCCCAGACCTGTACATGCGGAATAGAAAAATTTGAATTAAAAATTTTTTAAAACTTAACAAATTATTGGGATATGCGCGAAATCTCACCCGTCATTATAGCCCATTTTAAAAAACTTAGAGCTGGTATTGTTTACTCTGGTACACCCAATGTCAATTATAATACTCCTCAAGATATACCACCGGCCCTTCCCAGAAGACTGATCGCATTTCCTCATGACGTCTGAACTCCCAAGAATATTCCAAACGTACCGATAGATGGAAGGAACGTCATTGGCGCTCATTTTAACGCCATAGCTGATAATAAAGACATGATATCATATCTCAGTGTCGTATTTATCCTGTGGTGAGTGCACCATCCCCCATATGGCCGCATAAAAAGGCTCCAAGCGCTTGTAAGCAGAGTCCAGGGACACCCCGAGATACCGGCAAGACGACCGGATTATAAAAATACCTTTTGGACTAGAGGAGGAATGTGAAAATAGCGGCAGAAATGCGAATTTTTATCTCAACTAAATTCTTCTAGATTTTAAACTAACAGCGGAGACATACGAGCGTTTCATTTAGACCAATATCAAGTAGTCCCACCCTGTCAAAAATATATGAATTGGCTATAAAAGGTAGGCTGAATAACTATCTGAAAAAACAAAGTAACGGTAATTTTTAAATTTCGCGCTCAATTTCTTTTCAATTAAGTTCGTCTTTTTTCTTAGCAATGGCAGCACTGTCTATAATGTATATCTAAATTTTTAACCATATTGGACGTGTAGTTTGTTTCTGACAAGCAATTAAGTAAGACCCATTTTAGTGTGTTCGGCGATTTTTTAATTGTAAAAATGACGGAACAAAGAATTTGCATTAAATTTTGCGTTAAAAATGGAATAAAGTGCAGTGAAGTGGTTAAAATGTTGGAGAAGGCTTTCGGCGAGGGAAAGTGCCCCAGTTTTTGGTGCCATAGTCAGCCACTTGACCTAGTGGTATCTTTGACTTGTCATGCACTTGGCACCATTATCACAAAGCACCTATGCTCAGAGCTAGACTTCTCAGACTAAATACAATTCTTATCTCACACAGTTTTGAAAACAACAATATGGGTTTTGGATTGGAAACTGTTAATGAAAATTATATGCAGATTTCAATAAAACTGCATGTTTGATAATTTCTTAGTTATCGTATATAGTTGCAAAGAATTATTAGAAATAGAAAATGTTGTCGTCCATCCTCCAAAATATACTTTACAGAAAATGGAAATAAATGAAATAATTGTTTTTTTCTTGATGTCATTCCCATGCCTCCAAGATATGCATGAGGGGCAAATGCTCTACTTGCATGGCTTGATCATCAGGGCCAGATTATGATCTAGACCAGGGGTCTCCAACCAGTCGATCGCAATTGACCGGTCGATCTTTGGCTCTTCTAAAGTCGATCGCGGAGCCTTCCCTCAGCACTATTACTTTTTATTGAATCAAGTGAGAAATGTTGAGACGCTATAGATTTCAACTTTGCTTGATGGAAATTCTTATAGTTCATTAGTGAATGTAGCTTTGAAAGTGAAGTTAATACTTGGCTCCATATATTTATGAGAGTCAACATTTTCTTGGATGAATGGAACTTTGGTTGCGGGACGTGGTAACATAAAAACTCATTAAGTGAGCACGCTCTTTTATTGAAGTAGGCAATACATTACTGAAAGAATTGTACGACACGTGGCCAATGGACAGATGCTGTAACGTAAGTGGAAGCGGCAGCAAGAGGCTGATGAAGCTTAATAATACACTCAGCACGGCTGACTGTCTTTCTGGCCACACTCTCTGCGCTCATGTCCGGTAGCGGCCGATTCCGGAACTATGTGAGACAATTGAATCTCACTGGCCGCTACACCACCCCCCTGGCAGTCTCTAGGCCGGATCTAAGTCCGATACGTAGAGAGGTGACGTGGGAAATGGACTTTTCGGCCGGAGCGAGTCGTCTGTTGTGACTCAGGTGGTATACTTCCGACAGGCAAACTCCGTTTGCTGTCAGACAAGGATGGTGGCGGTGCTACCGGTTGGTTGGCGCCAGTTGTAGATGGTGGTGGTGCTGCCGGTTGGTTGGCACCAGTTGTAGATGGTGGTGGCGCCTGCGGTATGCTCACATCATCGGCTGGTTTGAGACGATCGAGCGATACCGTCACGTCCTTGTCTCTTACTCGGACCACGTACTGCTTCGGCGCTGTCCGGATCACCTGGTATGGTCCATCATATGGTGGATCCAGGGAAGACTTCACTGCGTCGCGGAGTACAAAAACATGGGTCGATGACGCCAAGTCTCGGTGCACGAAGACAGCTCTGGCTCCGTGGTACGGGACGTAATTGCTGCATGCGCCTCCGAAGCTGGGCGGCAAAATCCGCCGTGTATTCCTCGGGATTTGTCGTGGAGTTAAGAAAGTCGCCTGGTAGACGGATGGGATCCCCATAAACCATCTCTGCTGGCGTCGAGCGGATGTCCTCCTTCCATGCGGCCCGTATCCCCAACAGGACCGCCGGGAGAGCTTCCGTCCATCGGTCGTCGCTGTGGCACATAATTGCTGCCTTGAGTTGCCGGTGGAACCTCTCGACCATGCCGCTGGCGGCAGGGTGGTAGGCCGTCGTCCGCACTCGCTGCACACCTGTAAAAAAAGACAAGCTGCGAAAGAGAGAGGACTCAAACTGGCGGCCCTGGTCGGTTGTTATAGGTCGACCGGACTCAAAAGAACCTGCGCCGTAGCTTACCCCTCCAGTTGGCGCAGCCCCTCTTTTTTCCACTTTCCACACTACAGCGGCAGCTTCAGTCAGTTTCAGCGCGCATATTTGAACGTTTCGATCTCCCCGGTATCTTCCTCTTTGAAGTTTTTGTTGATAGTATTTGTTATTTTTATTGTTGCTATTGTTATTCGGCATTTTGTTGTTTCTTTAGTTTTTCTTTATTTGTTATTTTTGTGGTTATTGTTGTTTTTGAATGAAATGGCATCTTCATTAAGAAGTACGCCCGTTTCCGGGAGACCATTGATAGGACAAGCACGGGAGATTGTGTACAAAGTGGCTACTTTCTTACGGGATAGCAAATATATCGGTCTCAAATACAACGTAGTGGAGAGCACAAGTACGGCTACTGGAGTCTCTAGTTCCATGAATTTGCTTGTGAATTTTCCTCTCGTATTTTCATTTGGTCCCTTCAGCTGAGGCTTCCTTTTATTCTCATATAAAAGAGATTCAGTCCCTTCAACTGAGCCACCTTATAATCTTTAAAAAAGTACCGATTCTGAAAGGTTCTAAATATGAGAACATTCACGCAGAGCACAATGTAACCTCTCGCTAATGGAAAATATTTTTCACTGTTTTAACTCATCATGGATCCTGTGCCTACGCTTTACGCCAGGATTTCTTTCGTTTATTTGTTTATGGCCCCTCCTTTTCAATAGCTAGAATGGCACGTGTTTCAGCCTTTTAGAATTCGCAGTTTATTGGTTTTTCTTTTTGGGTTCAGAGGGCATCTGGGACGCAGCGTCGGAACGTGTTTTGGAAAGTCTTTTTCATTTTATACATATTTCTCCTGGTAATGGTGAATGAATTCTTTATTAATTGTGGCATTAATTTTATTACCAATGTAATTAAAAAAATACTTAACCGATATTTCATGGAATAATATCTGCGTACATTCGCAAAATTATACTAGTCTGCTTGAACATAAGAAATTAAAATATGCATATTTATTATAATAAATGATTTGATACTTGTTACAGTCCATCATTCAGCAATCAAAAATACTTTATAAACACAACAGATAAATAATTTATCAGAAATCATGAAATATTAAACAGAAAATTCATCGATTATCCCGCGTGAGAAGTTCGTCAGGCGTGAGCATCCGTAAGGTGTGAAGTTATCCGAAGCCGAAAGAGTGGGGGTACCCAGTGAGCTCCCGGCATCCTCCTTTGCTCCGCCCACTTTTGCTAGAAGGGTATGTATGTATGTATGCCCAGTCAATTCGCCTCTCTTACAGCACAAATGGGTATCTCAGAGGTAGTGCAATGAATAACCGGGGAGGGAGGAGGGAAACCCGGTGCCGGCATTTGCCTGCTCTTACGAAGAACACCAGGGGGGCCAACAGCTTAACGTCCCTTCCGAAGGACGGAACAGCTGAATTTGCGCGGTCTCCTCAAACTACGCAAACAGGGGGCCGTGTGACCTTGAGAAAAATCCTACTCGCGCAGGATTCGTACCCGCGGAAGAATTCTCGGGCGACTGTCTCAGCCGTTGCGTCGGGCATCGGGAAGGCCTCCGGCCATCTACTGAAGCGGTCCACGCACGTTAAGCAGTATCGCTGATCAGCAGAGGGAGGTAAAGGACCAATGATGTCCAGGTGCACATACTCGAACCGTGCTGTCGGGCTGGTGAAGGTCCCGATGGGTGACGTCGTATGGCGGTACACCTTGGCTCGCTGGCACGGTAGGCAACTGCGTGCCCAAGTCCGGCAATCTTTCCGGATCGAGGGCCACACAAAACGTTGGGCGAGCAACTTAGCGGAAGCTTTGATCCCAGGGTGAGACAGCTGATGCACCTAGTCGAAAGCTTGCTTGCGAAACGGCTCCGTTAGAAATGGACGGACGTTCGATGTGGACACATCGCAATATATTTCCGCCTCTGTGTCCGGAATGCGCATCTTCTTCAGGTCCAACGCGCAACCGGAGGCGAGTTGGTTCATCAGTTCCTCGTCCTGTAATTGAGAGCGTCCCAGTGCCTCGTAATCCAAGGCGGTAGAGACCGCCTCGATGCGAGATATGGCGTCGGCGACCACGTTATCACTGCCTGAAACGTGGCGGATATCCGTGGAAAATTGGGCAATAAAGTCAAAATGCCGAATTTGCCCCGGCGAACACTTATCCACCTTCTGTTTGAAGGCGTAAATTAATGGCTTATGGTCCATATATATTGTCAAGTCTCTTCCCTCAATCATGTGCCGGAAGTGACGCACAGCTTTATACACCGCTAACAATTCCCGGTCGTAAGGGCTATAATTCCGTTCGGCTTGGGAGAGCTTTTTGGTGAAAAACCCTAGCGGCTGCCAACCGTCTCTCGAACGCTGCTGTAAAGCGGCACCCATAGTAAAATCCGAGGCGTCGGTAAACATAGCAAGGGGCACTGTAGGGTCGGGGTGGGCAAGTAACGCCGCTTGAGAAAGGCTCTGCTTGCACCCTTCGAAGGCGCGCTCGAGTTCCGGCGTCCAACACACGGGGTCGTTACCCTTACTTTTCGGGCCTTGCATCACGCCATGTAACGGCGGCTGCGTTTGGCATGAACCTCCTGTAAAAGTTTACCATCCAAAGAAAACGCCTTAAAGCTTTCACGGTGGTAGGCTTCGGGAAGTTAAAAACAGCGTCAACTTTTTCAGGGGGAGGAGATATTCCTTCGCAGGAAACGATATACCCTAAAAATGTCACTTCAGGTCGACCAAAAGTACACTTCGCGGAGTTAAACAGCACACCATAGTCGCGGAGACGAGTAAAAAGTACACTTAGATGTCGTTCGTGTTCCTCCTCCGAAGTGGAAGCCACTAACACGTCGTCAATATACACATAGCAAAAATCTAGGCCCCTTAAAACTTCGTTCATGAACCGCTGAAAAGTCTGTGCGGCGTTACGCAGCCCGAAACACATATAGGGAAATTCGAATAGCCCAAAAGGCGTAGTTATGGCCGTCTTAGCAATGTCCGCCGAGTGGATAGGAATTTGCTGGTATGCTCTCACTAAATCAATCGTAGAGAATACGGACTTACCACGGAGGCTATGGTTGAAATCCTCTATATGGGGCACGGGGTAGCGGTCAGGTATCGTTCGTGCGTTCAAACCACGGTAGTCGCCGCAGGGGTGCCACTCCTCCCCTCTCTTCGAAACAAGGTGGAGCGGGGAAGACCAGCTGCTCTCCGATGGCCTCGCAGTGCCAAGACGCAGCATCGCCTCGAACTCTCTCTCTTAGCCACCGCGAATCTATCCGGTGCCAGGCGTCGCGGCTTCGAAGAAACTGGAGGTCCGGAAATGGTGCGTATGTAACGCACCGTGGTATGTGCTGGGGCCTTCGGTGCTCCTGCCGAACGCGTAACCTCCGGGAAACGTTCCAAAAGATGATGGAATCTGCAGTCCGTGCCACCGAGAATTGATTTGATGTGGTCCCCTGTGTCACGCACCACCTTACCGTCGGCATGGAGCGTCGTCGTGCCGTCGACGAGACGCTGGTGCCTCATATCGACTAATAGTCCGTAAAAGCGGAGAAAATCGGCACCGATGATGGGTTTTGAGACGTCCGCCACCACGAAACGCAACGAAAAGTCACGGCGCAGTCCGAAATTTAACGTCAGCGTCGTCCACCCGTACGTCGAAATTACGGTATTGTTCGCCGCAAACAACTCGTATGCCGATTTAGCCCTAGGCCCTTTCACCATAGCTCGTGAGAAAACACACAAATCGGACCCTGTGTCCACCAGAAATCTCCACTTGGTTGCCAAATCGGTCACAAAAAGGCGGCACGCTTTCGGGCAATCATCGGTGGCCGCGTCTACCGACTGCCCTCGCCGTTTACCGGGACGATGAAAGAGCACGGCATGGTGCATTTACGGGCGTCGTTGCCAAACCTCCGGTGGTACCAACACAATCCCCCGGCCTGACCGCCGTGAGGGGAGTTCGCGCGGGAATTTGAGCGGGATTGGCTTCGAGACCTACCGCGATATCGCGTCGCCGGTCGCCTGGCAGACAGGGCGGCGACTTGCGCTGTCAACTCCTCCACTCGCTGTAATAAAGTGACCACCATGGGGGTCTGGGGTGAGGCTGGCGACGTGAGGACGTGGTGAAACCTCGTTCACCTTATCAGCGATGACTGCCAACGCGGCAAGGTCGAGTCCGTCGTGGGCCGTCAAAATGGCGTGCATATGCTGCGGTAGACGATTCAGCCACAACGATCGCATCAACTCGTCGGGAACGGAGGCGCCAGCCAAATTAGACATGTGCCTGAGGAACTGAGATGGCTTCCTGTCGCCCATCTCTTCATGCTCGAGGAGCTGCCGTAGCCTCTGCTGTTCCGACACCGAGAGCCGTCGTATGAGTTCTTCCTTAATTCGCTCATATTTATTCTCTGCCGGGGGGCTCTTAATGATGTCCTTCACCTCCTGTGCGTAGCGGTTGTCGAGTTGGCTGCTAACATACCAAAATTTGGTGCTGTCCTGTGTAATACCGCACAAATTGAATTGTCCTTCCAGCTGGGCGAACCAGAGTGCCGGATCTTCCGGCCAAAATGGAGAAACGCGCATCGCCACGCGGTCAACATTGGGGCTCCCGTTATCAACCATAACACTCGCGGGAAAAAAAAATACAACAGCAAGCACGAGGGGACGCTATGGTAGCACACTACACGAAAACTTAAAAATCACGTGGCCGTAACCTATCACCCGAAGATCACGTCGGGATCACCACTTTGGTTGTGGGACGCGGTAACGTAAAAACTCATTACAATAAACTCTAATTAACTAATCTAACATCAAGTGTGTATTCATCAACATGAAATCATTTGATCTATTTTGCATACAGATAGAATTACATGCTACAATTCAAGGTACTAATGGATGTATGAGTTATGTATAGCATTTTCAAACTTCTACTGTTCTTCGGCCTTTGGTCGATGTAAAGAAACCTGTTGGTTATGCTTTTTTAATCACAATTTTTTTATGAATATGTCAAAGTTATGTATGTACTAATATTTTATCTAATATGTATGGGAAACATTTTATTTGTCTCACTTTTTATAACAATGTTATAATAACATGTTTCTTAGCAAGTTATTAGAAAATTGATTTTCAATTTCCATCAGAGAATTCATTTTTTAACCTGTTGTATACCACCATATTTGCAATAAATAATTATTTCAAAATAATCACCAAACTTTGTTTTCTTGGCTTGACAATTGTATGTGAAAATGCCATAATATTAACAAGTTATATATATATATATATATATATATATATATATATATATATATATATATATATATATATATATATATATATATATCATTATATATCGACGAATCTTACAGAGGAGGATATAACATATATCATTATATATAGACGTTTCTTACAGAGGGGGAGGAGGAGAAAACATATAACATACTAGTAGTTCGCGCTTGCATACTGCAAGCATTTCATCTCAACATAAAAGAACATTCATTATTCATATTTCATCATTACACATATATTTTTTATTCTAAATATTTCACCTTCGCAGCGATTTCTGTTTTTCCCACATGTAAAAATAATAGTTGAAAACAATCCCCAAATGTTGCAATTTTAAATATTTTACACTTTCTTCATTATAAGGTACTAATGCTAGACATTTTAGCCAAATTTTAAAGTTGTAGCACTTCTATAAGTAAAATAATATTTTTCTAATTGTTTAAAATTAAATAATTTTTAACGGCCGCCACATTTCATATATAGTACAATTGAAATGTTTATTTGTGCAAATTCACTACTCTGTAAATAATTTGAAAATTTCAGCTTCCTAGCTCATCCCGTAGTACCTAAACAGTTATCCAATTGTTTAAACTTTAAGAATTTTTAACTGCCAAACAAATTAAAATATCAAAATTTGTATAATCCGTATTTCGTTTTTTTTAAGAATTCTACTTACAAAAAAAATTTCACCTCCGTAGCACATGCGGAAATGCATAAACCATGAAAATTTGTTTAAACAATTGCGAATTTGTAGCGGCCGCATTGTTGCACTTTTTCAAGATTTTCGTTTTTTCTAGTCGGTTTTGCACAAAATCCTACCTAAGAAATAAATTTCGAATCTCCAGCTCATCTGGAAGTGCCTAAACATTAGTATTCTCCTATATCCTCCTCCTCCTCCTTTGTAAGAAACGTCGATATATAATGATAACATATATATAGATGAAATGCTTGCAGTATGCAAGCACCAACTACTAGTATGTTATATCCTCCTCCTCCTCTGTAAGGAACGTCTATATATAATGATATATAACATATAGGATGATACTAATGTTTAGGCACTTCCAGATGAGCTGGAGATTCGAAATTTTGTGCAAAACCAACTCGAAAAAACGAAAATCTTGAAAAAGTGCAACAATGCGGCCGATAAAAATTCGCAATTGTTTAAACTAATTTTCATGGTTTATGTATTTCCGCATGTGCTACGGAGTTGAAATTTTTTTTGTAAGTAGAATTCCTAAAAAAGCGAAATAGGGATTATACAAATTTTGATATTTTAATTTGTTTAGCAATTAAAAATTCTTAAACTTTAAACAAATAGATAACTATTTAGATAATACGGGATAAGCTAGGAAGCTGAAATTTTCAAATTATTTACAGAGTAGTGAATTTACCTAAATAAACATTTCAATTTTTCCATATATGAATTGCGGCGGCCGTTAAAAATTATTTAAATTTAAACAATTAGAAAAATATTATTTTACTTCTAGAAATGCTACAACTTTAAAATTTGGCTAAAATGTGTAGCATTAGTACCCCATAATGGATAAAGTGTAAAATTTTTAAAATTGCAACATTTGGGGAGTTTCTTAAACTATTGTTTTTACCTGAGGGAAAAACGGAAATCGCTGCGGAGTTGAAATCTTTAGAATTAAAAGAATATTTGTAATGATGAAATGTCTGTCTGAAAAATGAATGTTTTTTTCAAGATGAGATGAAATGCTTGCAGTATGCAAGCACCTTCTACTAGTATGTTATATCCTCCTCCTCTGTAAGAGTCGTCGATATATAATAGATAGGAGGATACTAATGTCCAGCCCAAACTACAATAGCTAGAGAGCTGAAAGTTTCAGTTTTTGTAGATATGATAGAGAAACCTGCATATAAAATGAGACTTTTTACCTAAGTGACATGAGTTCGACTCCAGAAATTCCGAAAGTTGCGTTTTTTCCCATAAGAAAAGCATTTCGCCATTTTTGTAAATTAATTTTGGGCACTTGCCCGTAAGCTAGAAAGATGACATTTTCAGAGTTGCTAGATGGCCGCAATAACTATTAGGAATTATTGTCACTTTTGCTTACAGTGTCTTGGGTTCGACTCCAGAGACCCCGGAATATTTCCCATGAGTTAGCCTGGGAAAACGTAATCCAGTGTGTAGACCAATCTAATAAGTTTAGGAAGCTGAAATTTTGCAAGATTATAGAACTTTTCTCATAACCAACTATAAAAATCTAAAATTTTAAAATTGTAAATTTTAGGGGTTGTTTTAACCCCATTTTAACATTTAAGTTTAATAATTTTTTAGGTACTACGGGATGAGCTAGGAAGCTGCAATTTTCAAATTATTTACAGAACAGTGCATTTGCACAAATAAACATTTCAATCTCTCCATATATATATATTGCGGCAACCGTTAAAAATGTTAAAATTTTAAACATATAGAAAAATATTATTTTACTTCTAGAAGTGTTACAACTTTAAAATTTGGCTGAAATGTGTAGCATTAGTACCCCATAATGTAGAAAGTGTAAAATGTTTAAAATTGCAACATTTGGGGATTGGTTTAAACTATTATTTTTACGTGTGGGAAAAACGAAAATCGCTGCGGAGGTGAAATCTTTAGAATTAATAGAAGATTTGTAATGATGAAATATCTGTCTGAAAAATTAATGTTTTTTCAAGGTGAGATGAAATGCTTGCAGTATGCAAGCACCTTCTACTAGTAACATATATATATAACATATATATAACATATAGGAGGATACTAATGTTTAGGCACTTCCAGATGAGCTGGAGATTCGAAATTTATTTCTTAGGTAGGATTTTGTGCAAAACCGACTAGAAAAAACGAAAATCTTGAAAAAGTGCAACAATGCGGCCGCTACAAATTCGCAATTGTTTAAACAAATTTTCATGGTTTATGTATTTCCGCATGTGCTACGGAGTTGAAATTTTTTTTGTAAGTAGAATTCCTAAAAAAGCGAAATAGGGATTATACAAATTTTGATATTTTAATTTGTTTAGCAATTAAAAATTCTTAAACTTTAAACAAATAGATAACTATTTAGATAATACGGGATAAGCTAGGAAGCTGAAATTTTCAAATTATTTACAGAGTAGTGAATTTACCTAAATAAACATTTCAATTTTTCCATATATGAATTGCGGCGGCCGTTAAAAATTATTTAAATTTAAACAATTAGAAAAATATTATTTTACTTCTAGAAATGCTACAACTTTAAAATTTGGCTAAAATGTGTAGCATTAGTACCCCATAATGGATAAAGTGTAAAATTTTTAAAATTGCAACATTTGGGGAGTTTCTTAAACTATTGTTTTTACCTGAGGGAAAAACGGAAATCGCTGCGGAGTTGAAATCTTTAGAATTAAAAGAATATTTGTAATGATGAAATGTCTGTCTGAAAAATGAATGTTTTTTTCAAGATGAGATGAAATGCTTGCAGTATGCAAGCACCTTCTACTAGTATGTTATATCCTCCTCCTCTGTAAGAGTCGTCGATATATAATAGATAGGAGGATACTAATGTCCAGCCCAAACTACAATAGCTAGAGAGCTGAAAGTTTCAGTTTTTGTAGATATGATAGAGAAACCTGCATATAAAATGAGACTTTTTACCTAAGTGACATGAGTTCGACTCCAGAAATTCCGAAAGTTGCGTTTTTTCCCATAAGAAAAGCATTTCGCCATTTTTGTAAATTAATTTTGGGCACTTGCCCGTAAGCTAGAAAGATGACATTTTCAGAGTTGCTAGATGGCCGCAATAACTATTAGGAATTATTGTCACTTTTGCTTACAGTGTCTTGGGTTCGACTCCAGAGACCCCGGAATATTTCCCATGAGTTAGCCTGGGAAAACGTAATCCAGTGTGTAGACCAATCTAATAAGTTTAGGAAGCTGAAATTTTGCAAGATTATAGAACTTTTCTCATAACCAACTATAAAAATCTAAAATTTTAAAATTGTAAATTTTAGGGGTTGTTTTAACCCCATTTTAACATTTAAGTTTAATAATTTTTTAGGTACTACGGGATGAGCTAGGAAGCTGCAATTTTCAAATTATTTACAGAACAGTGCATTTGCACAAATAAACATTTCAATCTCTCCATATATATATATTGCGGCAACCGTTAAAAATGTTAAAATTTTAAACATATAGAAAAATATTATTTTACTTCTAGAAGTGTTACAACTTTAAAATTTGGCTGAAATGTGTAGCATTAGTACCCCATAATGTAGAAAGTGTAAAATGTTTAAAATTGCAACATTTGGGGATTGGTTTAAACTATTATTTTTACGTGTGGGAAAAACGAAAATCGCTGCGGAGGTGAAATCTTTAGAATTAATAGAAGATTTGTAATGATGAAATATCTGTCTGAAAAATTAATGTTTTTTCAAGGTGAGATGAAATGCTTGCAGTATGCAAGCACCTTCTACTAGTAACATATATATATAACATATATATAACATATAGGAGGATACTAATGTTTAGGCACTTCCAGATGAGCTGGAGATTCGAAATTTATTTCTTAGGTAGGATTTTGTGCAAAACCGACTAGAAAAAACGAAAATCTTGAAAAAGTGCAACAATGCGGCCGCTACAAATTCGCAATTGTTTAAACAAATTTTCATGGTTTATGCATTTCCGCATGTGCTACGGAGTTGAAATTTTTTTTGTAAGTAGAATTCTTAAGAAAAAACGAAATACGGATTATACAAATTTTGATATTTTAATTTGTTTGGCAGTTAAAAATTCTTAAAGTTTAAACAATTGGATAACTGTTTAGGTACTACGGGATGAGCTAGGAAGCTGAAATTTTCAAATTATTTACAGAGTAGTGAATTTGCACAAACAAACATTTCAATTGTACTATATATGAAATGTGGCGGCCGTTAAAAATTATTTAAATTTAAACAATTAGAAAAATAATTTTATACTTCTAGAAATGCTACAACTTAAAAATTTGGCTAAAGTGTGTAGCATTAGTACCCCCTAATGGAGAAAGTATAAAATTTTTAAAATTGCAACATTTGGGGATTTTTTAAACTATTGTTTTTACATGTGGGAAAAACAAAAATCGCTGTGGAGTTGAAATTTTTAGAATTAAAAGAATATTTGTAATTATGAAATGTCTGTCTGAAAAATGAATGTTTTTTCAAGGTGATATGAAATGCTTGCAGTATAGTGTATATATATATATATATATATATATATATATATATATGAGTTTAATAACAAATTTTGGAGCTCGGAAGCATCTGGCTTAATGTTACATGTCTCCATGAATATTTATGTGAATAACAAACTTTTTTCATTAAATTGAGAGCAAAATAAAAGTTTTACAGAATAGTTAATAGTGAACTCTCATACATTAAACTAAAATATGATTATTTTTGGAAAAATTAAGGACTTCAACTTGAAGTTAAAATATTATTAAATCTCTCTCCCTCAATCCCCCCCTATTGTTTAATAAATTTATTAAATATTTCATTTAATAACAATGATGCCTTAATCACAAAAAATACCTAAAAATACACAAAAAAATGCATAAAAATACAAAAAAATACAAACAAAAAAATACAAAAATACACAAATACAAAAATACACAAATATTATGAAGTTCCAGATCTAAGAGTGGCATTACAATTATATACTATTTAGATTCGATACAATCATTGAGAGAACATTAGTGAATATACCAGCTGAAGCCCACAAAACCTTCGGGATCAAACAAAAAATTAATACCAGCCGTACATTTTCAAGATGCATCATGGGGAATACTGTATCATCAATTACTTGATTTTATGTTCATTTCACAAATACATAAGGACAAAATGTTTTTATCGATGCCTTAAATGCATAATTTCAATTTATTAATTCACTTTATGTGCAATATTGTTTGTGATAAAATATAATTTAGGCAATATGGAAGTGCTGATTTCTTTCAAACTTTCTACAAAAATTATAAGGTATTAAGATGACCAGATTCCTTTCAGTAGTAGAGTACTCATTTCAGTTGCTTTGTACTACCGAAAAGAACAAGTACTCCTCTCGAAAGATTTGTACTCGTAACTCTCACTATAATGTACTCCACTGTGCAAACAATATACTCTCAGATACATTTGAATCCAATAAATACTGCATCCAGCTTAATGAGGATACATGTTGAAGTAATAATTCCTAAAATATATCATAATTTTCATGTATATAGGTACTGTGAGAGTAACCAGTTTGAAAGATTTCTATGAATAGGTGGATGAAAAACATAAGAAGTTATTGGGATTTTCAAAAGTATGAAGGTAAGCCTGAATATCAGCTATTGAAAACATTTTTAAAATGTTCGAATATTTGAAATTTTCTTTTCTAAGCATTGAAAAATGTCCAAATTTTTGAAAGCACTTTTTTGAGAATTAGTCATCAGAATTATTTTTGTTTTAAATCGTAGTCAGGCAGTCATATTTCATTCTACAGTTAAACAAATAGAAAGAAACTACATTTCAGCTTCTGCAGTGAAATTTTAAGACTTGAAGGATTAAATTGCATCAAGATTAGAACAGGAATTTATTCCACTTACTATGAGTGGACATTTATCAATAATTGGAGGGAAGCAATTTAGGATCAAAAAATTTTTGGAAGAAATAAAAGGTTTTATATAAACCGTCTTCGCTATTTGAATCAATGGACTGAAAGCCTAAAAAATATAGATGTTTTTGAAGAGACTATTTGAAGAAAAAAATTAATGAGATGACATTTCTAAAAGCTTTAAATAAAACTATAACCATGACTTAAATGACAACAAACTTTTTGATGACCTAAGAAGGATAAATATTTTTTGTATGGGGCTGGAAGACAAAGTCTTACAATGGTCAGGAGAAAGTGAAGTAAGATATAAGTTTGGTGGAATTATTTAAAATTTTCAAGAATTTCAACATTTTAAGAATTAAAATTGAAGTTGTCTTATGTTTACCGGGAACCAATGCAAGTGATGAACAAGTTTCTTCAATAATTAATGACTTCTGGAGCAGTAATAATTCAAGATTAAGTATGGATACAATAACAGCTATCACAAAAGTTAAAGTAAACCTTTTACTTGTGAAGTTTTCTTTTAATATCTGAGAATGAAAACCTTACAAAAAATTCATTGTAATGAAAAATAAGGTAACAATCCATCTATTTGTAAAGCGTTTCAATCATTGTTGAATGATAGTTAATAGAATATTTCAATTTCTATGAGAGACTGGCTCAAAATATACTTTTTTATTACTTCTCTCAATAATTCCAAAAATCTAGAATTCTTCAGATGTTAAGGTATTTCCATGTAAATAAATGTTTCATGAATTTCTACAGAACTGTTTTCATTTCTGATTCTTATATAAGAATCCATTTCATATTGTATACGTTTGCAAATTTTATAATATTTATAAATTAGTTTTATATTAATATCTGGTTCTCTTTAAACATCTACAATTTTTTAAACAAAAACTCAAAATAGATTCTAAAACTACCACTGAAGATGGCTGCTTTGTAGCTGAAATGTGCATGTCGTTTGTTGTGGCTATTGGAGATACCTGACGCAAATACATTTTTTTTTAATTGCTTGTTCTTGAATTGTTTTTAGCCATAAGACGAGCTCAATAGTTCCCTGTTGAATTTAAGTAGGTGATTCTATAAATAAGATCTTGTTTATAACTTTAAGAAGTTTTCAAAAGTTAATTCATTGTTTTAGAGAAAAACTTTTTCAATTTTTTACTAGGCAAATTAAATTTTCCTGCTTTTGTATAGAGGGTGGGTTACCAAAAATATGCTTTTATACAATTATTTTTTTAAACCAAAGAGAGTCATTTTTCTTAAGAGTTTTCTGACTATAGACTATATTACACTTTTGTAATTCTTTCATTTATTGAAAATCTGGATATAGATATATAAAGTTATAGATTCAAATATATTAAAAATGAAAATAACCTTACTAATATTAATAATCTATTAACCATATTCTTTTATTATTAAGTAAATTCTAGAATTGATATAACTCTACTGACAAACATACATGATTGTGTGCATTTGTTGTTTGCATCCCTTTTTACTTTCCCATATATGTAGTATATTGAGAAAGTATTGTTATCCTGAAAAAATTCGACTTCGAGATTTTGATGGAAATACACATTTTAGGAGTCCCCAAGTCCATAAAAGTGGTTTTTGCCATGTTGTCTGTCTGTCTATCATTCTGTTCGCCGATCTAGGGCCCAAACGCATACATAAAATCAAATGACATCTCGTATTAGTGAATTATATCATTTTTGCAGATCCCTTTTTCATAAAAATGATATTGCACAAAAATAAAGGGTAGTTTATTCTTGGCAATTTTTTGAAAAATTTGATTTACTCAAAAATGGCTCCAGAGAATTTGATTAAAATCATACCAATTGTAGAACCAAATGTCACAAATAATACTATGTAAGCCATATATCTCTTGCTAAGCTACCTTACATAAGCCTTATGACGTCACACCTCCGCCGGGATCCATTCAAACTCTTACTACAGCCTTACAGTTAAACTAAATCGAATGATATCTCATATTTATGGATAATATCATTCATAAAAGATATTCTGATGAGGTAAATGATATTGTCCAGCATTTAAGGGTACTTTATTCTTGGATATTTTGAAAAAATTCGATTTACTCAAAAATGGCTCTGAGGATTTCGTTAAAAATCCATCCAACCATACAGCCTGATGTCACAAATAATACTAACTAGGAGATATCTCCCAAAAAGTTACTATATATTGTCCAGTAGTATTATTTCTGTACAAGATGCTCAGCACACGTGTGTCAGAGGGGAGAGTTAATTTTGGGGCAAAAAGTGTAGTGAGATCAATATTCATTTAGTATTATAGGTAATAATAATAATAATTTTATTAACTCTGTAGATCTCAAATAGGCATGGAGCAGGTACATAACAGCAATAGTACATCGCTACAGAATAAAAACAGTTCATGAACTTAGAAATTCTTGAACACTATAAAAATTATTATTTAACATTAAATATTTGAATTGTTTTCTAATGATAGGAATACTTGAAGAACATTTAACATTACAAGGTAACTTGTTATAAGCCACTGAGGCGGCATTGTTGATTGCCTATAATCCTTGATATGAACATCATCTTTGTGTCGTGTATTATAATTGTAAAACTTCTGATTAGATTGGAACAGTGCAGAGTATTTTTTACAAAGATAGAACAATTTAATAAATACATACAATCATAGATATATATATATATATATATATATATATATATATATATATATATATATATATATATATATATATATTAACTAAAGGAAAAGAAAAGGTAGTGATGAGGGTGGCAACAAGGTGTTGAGGGAAGCCCAGCGGACACTCACCAAGTTGAGGACCAAGCTGGCAGGCTGCTGGGGGCGTCGAAGAGACACGTAAAACACACGAACACAAAAACACACGCAAGCTTATCGGGCCTAAGCCCTTCTTCAGCGAAAGAGTAACGTAAAGTGACACACTGGGCGGGGAATGACAGGGTAATGTGGGAAGGTTGATGATTGGAGGAGGTGGGGAGTAGGAGGGGTGGATAGCCAATAAAGAGGGAGTGTGATGAGGTAGAGTCCGAATAGTTACAAAGTAACAAGGAAACATTGTAAGGGGGATAATAGGGTTAGCGGAGGTTGAGGCCAGGCGGAGAGAAAGAGTCGAGAAGATGGATATGTGCTAGTTCCCAGTGTCGGAGAAGGGGGGCAGGAGTGTCATAGGGTAAAGCGCGAATAATCCTAACATTGTAGCAACTATTAAAGGGAACATTGTGGGTATTAGCATGTAATGCAACTGGGAGGGGGCGTCTGAGAGAAACGCTATTCCGGTGACCGTTCATTCGGATGTATATATATATATATATGTTGGCCCCCCTGGTGTTCTTCGCAAGAGCAGGCAAATGCCGGCACCGGGTTTCCCTCCTCCCTTCTGTGTGTGTGTCCGGTGTGGAAGGCAACGGGAAACCACCACACCGTGTATGTATATTCCCTAGTCAAAGCCAATTAATTAGTTAATTGGTAGGACCTGTCGTAAGACAGAACACAAATGAATGAATGAATATATATATATATATATATATATGGGGTATTGTAATTATGCTTAAAGAAATATACAATGGTTTACCAGGAGAGCTTTAATGGCCGGCTTTTTTCAGGAAGAAGACTTTATTGGCAAATTTATCATGACCCCAAAAGATTATTCCATATGACAAATTAGAATGAATCTTTGCATAATATAACAATTTTAAAATTGCAATACTGACAATTTTGAATAATATATGTAGCATAAATTTTCCAGTTGATAATTTTTACTTTCTCCAATGACAGTGCTTGAATGAAAGTTTGCAACGCTGGTCACCAAGGCCCACATGTCTCCCCACCCCCAGCAGCTAACAAGTGGCTCTCATCATTCCAATGGACAGTGGGGCTGCTTTTTTAACAAATTCTTTATTTAAGGAGCTGAATAAGGTAAAATTATCTATCAAATATATTAGAGAACAACATTACGATAATAATGAATCAGACATGTTGGCGAGTAAATCAGGATACGAAAAATAAACCCGAGGATTTTTATTACAAGTACAGCTCATTCATTAAGTTTAGTTGTGAATGCCTGGGCAAAAATGTAGTACAAAGTAATAGGTTGCTTTTCTGTTGGGAAGGAATTTTATAATTTCTTCACTGCTACTACAAAATCGTGAGAAGTGGTGAAAAAGTACAATATGATTCTGAAATGACATTAAAATGCACTAACAAATAGTTCATTAAATTCATAACCGAACCTTTACATAGGTCTGGGACCGTCTTCATAATATGGTGTTATTTTTTCATTGTTTACAAATTTCACCAGACTCATACGTACACTAAATGAGGAAGTTATGTAAATCAGCACTCGAGCAATATAATATTTAATGGAACTGTAAAATAATTTTTTTTATAATATGCATAGGTTTGCAGTTTAGTCCATTTTGTTTCATTTAATTGTTTGTTTTTTTGAGAAACTTCATTTCATGGCTACATAATGGTTTTAACTCATACTGTTCTTTTCTTATTCATGCTGGCGATGATTTTTGCATGCATGCATGAGTATATCAGAGAGTTATGCACTGCATATCTATCCTATAGTAAATCTGCTTCTAACTTATGAGATATCATATAGGAGGACACTCTAGTTGGTAGCATGAACGAAGGCAGGTGGCAACTGGTTACGCAGAAGGCATGGAATGTCACTTGGTTTCCGTCACTCCTTCACTTGGTCATTCAGCATCAGTCTGTTACAGCGACTTTTGGTGTGCTGTTTGTACATTTGCGGCATAATTTTCGTGTTTATTTACTTGATTTACTATTGAGATTTAAACGGTGGTGTTCTAAAATGGAGAGCAAAGAAAGTAAACACAAAGTTTTGCACAAACAAGCAAGATAAATCATATATAAAGCATATCGATACTCAGGACCAGCGGACCAGGGTTGCAAAACAGGTAACTGCCTAGGGTGCCAAAGATTGAGAGGCAGCATGAAGAGTCAAAGATTTGATTTCACAGCACTGTATATGTGTGTGTCTGTATTCTTTTCTTTAAGTAACGTATACTTATCAATCATCTTTGATTGATTCATTTTGTTATATTTTTACGCACATTTGTGTTGTATAAACCTTTATATTAAAAATGATTTCAATTCCTCTTCAATGCTGTGCACTACCCCAATCCTAAAAGTATAAGAAGAACTAGCGGTCTGAAGATGTTGACGTACCAACTAACATATGAGCCTAAAGTTATGATTTGCTTAATCTCTTGCTAAAAAATTATCATCTTAATGCCCATTTTTACCACTGTTACTAACCATAAAGCTATTTAATGTGGAAAAAAATTGTTTTTAGTAATTATGAAAAAATATTTAATAATGAAAACAAGCTTGAATTAATATTATATTTAAGTATTACCGGTGCTTATAGACATCATTGTGTAATTACTAATAAAAGTAATTTTCAACTGTTAGATTTTTAGTCACATTTATATTGGAGTAGGGTGCCAAAAAATTGTGTCAAGAGTGCCAAACTGTCAGTAGTACAAAAATGAGTTGGAGCATGCAGATGATTCAACACGTACAGCTGGTTACAATGTTGCCAGCTGTCAAGAGCAAACAGCGAGCACTTGTGGCATATCATGCATTGCTTTCTGAGCAAAAGCTTATGCAGGCTACCGGTTTGGCAGCAATGTAACGTGTATTTCTCTCTCTCTCTCTGCGCAGTAAATTCAGATGAGCTGGAGACACGACGTTATTATGTGTTTAGGACCTTGTGCATAACAGCCTAGATAAATCGAAAACCTCATAAATGTCAAATAATGCAGCTGCTATAAAATTACATATAAGTCTAAACAAATATTTAAGGTACATATATGTATTTCTGATTGTGCTACAAAATACAAGCATCATTCCCTTATCAAATAGATCTTCAGCTGACGGGTCTGTAAATGTGGAAGTGTTGATGCATTGGAGCATTTTTATGTTCCGAATCTCCCAGCAGAACAGGAAAAATTATTTCTGATCAATAGAAAATATTGCTTCATGAGATAAAAGGATGGAAAAAATCATTTTAATGGGTGGTGACAGACTTTCAAAATTTATTATCTCTTTATCCATTCATTTCAGTGAACTGTTTTCTCAGGATGCCAACAAAAGACAAGATATTAAGGGGATTAACTTAACTGTAAAAGTGAATGCCATAGCTATTTACAAGCCCTCATTATTCTACAGTAGAACAGTTTGAATGTGTAACGTTCCTTAATTTCCAGAGCAGATCTGTGATAAATGGATAAAAATGATGCTATCAAATAGTCAAGTAGTGGACTTGAAATTTCTTAATTATGAATGAAATGTGTGCGTGTATTTTTGGCTAATCAACCTCTTCTTGGATTATTATAGCCATAGCTCCTTCCACATTGAACACACTCATAGAGAAGGAGGGAATCCCAGTGAGGGCTCCTCAAACCACACAAACATGAGGTCGGATGACCTTGGAAAAAATTCTACTTTCGCAAGATTCAGGCCCGCTGTGTTTTCTTTGGGGAACCATATTTCAAGTACTTTACTACTATTTTTAAAAACGTTTATGTTATTTTGTAATAGCCTTTTTCCTGTGAATTAATAAATAATAATAAATCTTTTATTGCAGGTTCAGAAGGTCTCAATTAATTTTATAACAAAAATTTCATTGTTGAGGAGCAACAGCTAAGATATTATGATGACATCTGCTCAAATAGAAGGGTAAAGGGGTAATCCATCACTGAAATATTATACATTCAGGATGTACGAGGATGCTTGAACTCCAGGGAATTTCAATCGCATACCTGAATCAATAATGCTAAGACCACAGAGGCCAACACGTTGTCTTTCAACTGGATATCCAGAACAATTGCAAGTCAACTTTTGAGAACCTGCTCTAAATATGATTTCAAAGAATCTCCAAGCAGCCAAAGTGTTAGTGTTGCTGCGATGCTTGAACAAGTTTTGCTTAATTTACTTATATCTTTGTGTTAAAAACTAAAAATTGTGTTTTTGGTAGCATACAGTGCAGTCATTACCTAAGTTCTAGCCACCTGTGGTTCAGAAACATCTAGTGTGAAATGCCTCCATACTTAAGCTTACCTGGTCAGAGAGGTGGATTATATTTAATGTGACTGAAAGGCAGTGAAATGCCCTCATACTGAAAAAATAAATAAATAAATAAATAAAATATCCAATACCCTGTCTTTTATTCAATTTTACTGTTTCTTGAATGCTGATATTTGCTTTACCTGCTTCACACTAAGATTTAAATAGAATTAAGGATTTTGTAGCTTTTAACTATAATAAACGAGCTGTATACATTATTTATCTTACGAAATTCCGCAAATAATTAAAAACTGGTTATGCAGGAGCATTTCGTTTTTTTAATATATATAATTGTTTTTAGCATTCAGTGGTTTTTTATGTTATGTTTTACAATTCTTTTCAGATCTGAATAATTTGGATATTGTAACAGTGTTGCCTTTCCAAAACTTAAAATATCTGTAGAATCGGAAAGAAAAATCTGTAGAATTGTCTGTTAAAGGAATATTTATGCTCAAAATTCCATTTTATATATGTAAATTTAGGAAAAACTAAACACAGTTATTTTACTCGCTTTACTAAAGAAATAAATCAGTTTTTTATGATAATAATTATTTATTAATGGAAAAATAAATACCTCTGTTAGGAATATTTAATGCAAGTAGGTATGGCAATAAAACTAAATGGCTCAACCCTAAATGAAAAATATGTAGTAAATCGATAAAATATTTTTATGAATACATATGATGAAAAAAGGTAAATGAAAAATTTAATTTCCTCTAATCTACTACAACGTGATTTAGGACTAAACTTAATGATTATATTTCTCTCCTGCCTTGATCGCTCTCTTTAACAGTGACTTTCTTGCATTAAAATTATAACGATATGCATTCTTTATGAATTGTTTTGTTAATATTAAACCTGCATTAAGGAGCATTACTAAGACATAACTAAGAGTAAAGTGTTTATGATAGTCGCAGGTAGGTGTTCTAGTGATGGCAACAAAAAAATAGTTTTTTTAATATCTCAAACAAAACATATGGAAAATGTTTCAAACATAGGTTATAGAAAATGAAATTTCCTACAACTTTTATTCCAATACGTTTTTACATTCATCAAATATTAAAGCAAATATTTCAAAAAAATCTGATGTGGCCACCACATTACTTTCTCCATGACTAATATTTCTAAAAATTCCAAACAGGTTAAATGATAATGAATTTTTTAAGGAACTGCAAGAAATTTTAAAGGCATTACAAAGAACACAAATAGATTGATACCATAGCCTTCTGATACTGGATATAGCCAGGAATCTCCAACAATTAAGAAAATTAAAAGGAGTGTTATTAAGACGTAACTAGCATCAATTGTTAACAATAGTCGTCGGTAGGTGATGTGGTTGTGGCAGCTAAAAAATGTGGTTTTTAAAAATGATTCGAACAAATGTAGAATATTCAATTTCCTGCAACATTTATAGACCCACACATATACCCATAGATATAAAATTTACAAAAATATGACAGTTTATATTTATCAAAGCTTTCACTTTGTTAAAACCTAATACAAGTATGCATTTAATATTGAATTCACATACACATAACATTTAAAAGATGAAAGTAATCAATTAAAATCTTTTTTAGCACTTATAATCAGCGGCGAACTTCTGCCTAGGCAAACTAGGCAGCTGCCTAGGGCCCCAACCTCGGCAGGGGCCGAAATGGTACACATTGAGGACACAGGACAGGGAAAATAATATGTCAATTTTTCCGAACAAAATAGAAAATAATTGACCCTAGTAAATTTTTTGACAAGTGTGTTTGTGTTCTTTGTTTGTTTTGCATCGCACCTGACTTCATTCTATAACTTGTCACTACTTGTCAGTTCGCGTTGAAAGTGTGTTAGAAAGTTGTATCAATTTCAATTTTGCGGCTCAAAGGTTTTATCTTCCACGCGAATTTGCTGAGGTTAGTTAAGGTTACGATACGAGTAGTGTTGGCAACGGAAGCTAAAGAATGTGATAGAATTTTCTAGTGTATAGTGTCTTAAGATTTTATAGAATAATCCCGTAAGATAGAACATTCCAGAAATGATTAGTGAATGGTAGTACAGGAACATTCTCGAAGGTTCTAGATATTTCGATATTGTATGCGGGAAAAGGGTTATCGTCACTGGAGCTATACAAGTACATCCTGGAAAAAGGCTTTTTGGACATTTATCCAAACGTGGGAATAGCGCTCCAGATGCTGTTGTGTACACCAGGGTCAAACTGTTCGGCAGAACGGTCGTTTTCAGCGCTAAATAGAGTAAAGAATTATTTAAGATCTACCACAGAAGAGAACAGGCTTAATTTACTCTCTGTGCTGTACATAGAGTCAGAAATAACATAGTCTGTGGACTATAGTGAGGTCATCCGTTCCTTTGCAGAGAAGAAAGTTCATCGCGTGGCAATGAAATCTTGTAATTATATGTAAATGTAAAAATTATAATGTGTAAAAAAGTATAGTTGGTACTTGTCTATTTCATTTCTAAGTCTGCTTGTCTATTTTCTAAAGTCAAAGTACATTAAATAAATAAAAAATAAAAGTAAAGTTTGGTTTTTGCTAAATTACCAAAACTCTGTTAACTGCCTAGGGGCCCTGGGTCTCTATGCCCGGGCCTGCTTATAATATACCTAATCATGCTTATATTTCAAAGTCAAATAAAAACCTTAATTTTCCTTTTATATTCTTGGAGAGATCTGAACAAATCAATTGTAGCCTAGCCTCCCCATACTTGTAATAGGTGATTTAAAAGTGTAATTATTTCTATAATAACCTAGATGACATGGAACAAGAGCTTATTGAGTGAGCAGGGATTCTGAAATTTATAAGCGACAATAAATTAGGGCAATCAAACATATTATTAATTATTTTGTATAAAATTTAGGTCTGTGCGGGACCTTCTACTAGAAAGTGTAGTTAAATTGAGGTGAGCTAGTATAACATTATAGGAAATATTGACCAGTGAAATTACCATTTTAAATAGCAATCGATCTCAGAAATTTCTGTTGGACTCGTTCCACCATGTGGGAGTCTATTTCATAATATGGGCTCCAAACAACTGAACAATACTCTAGCAGCCTGCGGACAAGAGAAGTATACACAGCAGTGACAGCAAATAAAATTAGTAAAATCAGTTGTATTCCTGCATATAAATCCAAGAGATTCCATTGCTGCATTTGAAATACAGTAGAAGCCCTCATAACTGACTAGAAATGTGCAAGGACAGGAGAGATGAGGTTTTGTATTTGCCTACACAACAAAAAAAAGCCAAAAAATATAGGTTTTTACTTTAGTAATTAGAGCACTATCTTCAATGTTATTCTCACTATCACTCTCTGAACTGACACTTTCTTCCAAATCACTTTCAAGTATGATTTCCGTCAACTTTTCATCACCAAGTATTACTTGCGTTTTTCTATTGGTTGACGCCATGATAAGTTCAAAATTAAAATTAAACAAAAGGAACAACGGAAAAACAACGAACAATAGCTGCCTCGGTACAGCGCAATATGTTTCCCTCAAAGCGGTCTGATCATGCTTTCGGTCAAGAGGTAGCATTGTAAATATCTTTGAATGGACTTGTTTGTGCATTGATGTCAGATAAGTGTTTTTCTCTCTCTCTCTCACTATATTGTTCTCAAGAAATGCTGAACCACGCACTAGCCGAGATCCGAAGACCATTCCTCCTTATACAAGGTTTTTTTTAGGTACTTCGAAGTAATTTTTGAGTGCGCGTTATATATAAGGTATATATTTTTCAGTCAAAAATTGTCTATCTAAAACCCAATTCTTAAATAATTATTTATTATTGTAAATTAATTTATAAAAAATGCACATCCACAACAATAATTTTATTCACTTTCGCAAATTGCGTTTTACCTATAAAAATTTTACCATAGCTACTGCCGAACTTGGGAAGTAAGGTTGTTAAATGATGAAAACTTAGCTCATTTAATTAAAAATCTGTTTTAATATTTCATAAATGGATAAATATTACAATTAGAATCCATCAAAATCCTCAGATTCAGTTTCACTATTTAAATCCACATTATTCATGATATCAAGAAAGGAATCATATTTTCAGGAGTGTTTTCACTTTTGTCGGACGAAGAGTCACATAGGTCATGGTCATTTCTGTATGAACAAATACCCGATGACCGGAATCCATTCATGATGCAATTAGAAGAGATTTCAGCCCAACTATTAACAATCCACTTGCAAACTTCACTATATGATGCTCGTTGCATCCTACCGGGCTTCATATAGGTGTGCAATCCGTCCACCATCCAATTTTCCCAATACCTTCTTATTTTTTATTTAAAAGATTTGTTCACTGAAATATCAAGTGGTTGGAGCTTCGTTGTCAGGCCTCAAGGAATAATTCTTAACTTGGAGTGTTTCTTCACTTCCTCCTTAGAATCATTAGCAATTTGGGGTCGAGCCGAATCCATTATAAGTAAAGATTTTGGTTTGAAGAAATAGCCTCTCCTTTTTCCCCATATCTCTTTTAACCATGTTTGCAAATGTTTAACAGTTCATCCAACTCCATTTGGAAATTTCTCCTTGGGTATATTTTTATGTTTAAATATGGCCATCGGTGGAAGCTTCCCTCCATCAGCCGTTACTGATAAAACCACAGTGAAACATTTTCTCAGCTCTTGTGGTGTTTATTTTAATGTCTTTTGTACGTTTTAAATCAACCGTGAATTTTGACGGCATGTCAAAACTCATTGGAACCTCATCCATCTTCTTTATCTGACTTGGTTCGATTCCTTTATTTTCCTTTTCGATGAAGACAAGGAATGCTTCAATTTTCTCCTTCCAATCCTGTGGTAATCTTTGCCCAGTTGTTGTAACAGCTCAAATAGATAAACTATTTTGCTTGAAATTATTACACCAGCAATTACTGCTGGAAAAATTAGTTGTGTTCCTC
Organism: Tanypteryx hageni; assembly: GCA_028673005.1. Lineage (NCBI taxonomy): Eukaryota > Metazoa > Arthropoda > Insecta > Odonata > Petaluridae > Tanypteryx > Tanypteryx hageni. The sequence goes on along the minus strand of CM054112.1, from coordinate 21,822,065 downwards.
TCACAAGCTATTTTCTTTGCTTTACATTTGGTGGCAATGACCCTCCTTCCTGCACTCCTTTCAGCACAACAATCCTTCAGTTCCTGTTCTAACTGCTGCCAGGCTTCCTTTCGTTTCCTTAATGCCCGTTTCGTTACAGGTAAAACGTTTAATAAGGCTTTTTGAAACCGCCATGCTCGCACACTGGATTCGCCAACCTCAAAATGTCGAGCTGCAGAACGATTTCCATGAACCACAGCATAGCTTATAACTTCCAGTTTTTTCTGTGCAGTAAACGACTTCCTTGTTTTCCTCATTTCTTCATAAAGGGCAAGACAAGTTTGTTGAATTTCTGTTTTTTAGATTTATTCCTGACATGTGGAAAATATTGACTAATATACGGGAAATATTATATAAAATATATGAAAACATTCGATATATGTAAAATTATCATGCAAGTTCATATTTCAAGCATAAATAACAATAACAATATTTTTAAAGATAAAGAAGTTCTTGCAAAGTGATGACACGATAAATGCTCAACTATGACAGTTAAAAGACAACTTGTGTTCTCTCACTGGTTCAGATCAGATGGTCCCGTGGAATTTCTACTTCCAATTGTGTGTTGTGTACACCAGGGTCAAACTGTTCGGCAGAACGGTCGTTTTCAGCGCTAAAGAGAGTAAAGAATTATTTAAGATCTACCACAGAAGAGAACAGGCTTAATTCACTCTCTGTGCTGTACATAGAGTCAGAAATAACATAGTCTGTGGACTATAGTGAGGTCATCCGTTCCTTTGCAGAGAAGAAAGTTCATCGCGTGGCAATGTAATCTTGTAATTACAGTCAAACTCGGATATAACGAGCGCCACGGGACCGTCTAGTTTTGCTCGTTATAGCCGTTAAACTTAATATCCGTGAAGGCAAAAACATGCATGCGTATGGTGAAATAAGACATAAGAAGTAAAAGTGAATATATAAACAGAAAGTTTATTTAGTAAATTTATGGAAAAACATAAAAATGAGAATAAACTAGAAAATTTAAAATAAACATTTGTACATATAAAATTTACTCACAGCTGCATCCTTAATCACTCCCCTTTTTAGAAAAATAACTTTGAATGGTAGCCTGTTTCATAGATTTCACTTTGAAGTCTCTTAAGTTTCCTCTTATTACACTTATTGCACTAAAAACACCATCGGAAATGTCAATGTTTTCAAAAAAATCATTTAATGTTTCCACAGCATCCTGAGCTTGAGAGTAAGTTGGCACGGCTTTCGTCGGGATTGTGTCTTCGACACATTCAACAATGTCTTCATCACTGTCTGCTGTGTTTTGTACTGTCTCTATTATTTCACTCTCCGTAGGAATTCCACTGGTAATCAAATCATCATCAACATGAACAAAATTGTCAATGTCATTTACATGGTCAAAATTCGCAATTCCATTTTCTTTAAGCCATTCTGACAGAGGTAGATCATCTTCATCAACGTTATGGTTATCAATCGAAAATTCTCCCGATATTAAACCAGACTTCCGAAAACAGTTTATGATCGTTGTAGGTGAAACATTGTCCCATGCATCTGTCATCAAATGAATTGCATCCAATACAGAGACGTTGCCATCTAAACCTCTTTCCCTCCTTTCAATCAACTGTAGAACAAAAAATCGCTTGAAATGGCCTTTAAAACTTTTAATTATCCCCATGTCCATTGGCTGCAAAATAGAAGTCGCATTTGTAGGCAAAAACACCAGTTTTACATTGGATAACTCCTGCATATGTGGGTGCGCAGGACAGTTATCGACAAGGAGTAAAATGTTTCTATTTTTCCTCCGTAACTCGTTGTTCCACTGACTTACATATTGCTGAAAAATATTGGAAGTCATCCATGCCTTTTTATTAGCTGGATATTCAACGGGAAGCTTCTTTACATTATTGAAGCAACACGGCTTTTGTGACTTACCAATAACAAAAAGTTTTTTTTTGTCACTCCCATTCATGTTTGCGCACATTAAAACTGTTAAACGATTCTTAGGTCTTTTGCCACCAACACATTTGTCACCTTTGAATTTAAACGTTGCATCAGGCATCATGTTGTAAAACAGTCCAGTTTCGTCGGCATTGTAGATGTCTTCTTCTCTGTAACCTTTTCGACACTCCTCCCAAACACTTTTCACCCATTCACTTGCCGTTTTTGAATCTGCTGACAGGGCCTCTCCACTGACTTTCGCATAAACAATGTTATGCCGATTTTTAAAACGATCGAGCCACCCATTATTGCATGTGAAGTTTTCATGTCCTAACTGTTTTGCAAATTTATCTGCCTGTACCTTTAAAATGGGGCCGTTGATGGGGAAACCAGCATTTCTCTGCGTCTTAAACCACTCCAGCAGTGCTTGATCAACAGTACCCAAGTCACACTTCCTCATTTTCTTGTTCGTTGTTAGGTTGTTCTCTAGTGCATATAAAATCGCTTCTTTGTTTTTCCATAAGGTTGAAACCATAGACGACGATAAATTAAATTTTTTGCACACTTCAACATTTTTTTCACCACGTTCTAACTCTCGAATAATATCAACCTTTTCGCGAATAGACAGACACTTCCTTTTATGTACGGACATGTTACTCGTTCGAGGGCGAAATCTCAACTGATTTTTGTGATCAACGCTACGAACTTTCTTTGCAAACTGCGAGCATACCAATTCCAGGAAGAGTTAATGAGGAGACGGATTAAATCTGGGATTTCCCATCTTTACGTGGGAAAGAGTGTTGGGTGCATTCGGCTGAGCGACGGGGGCGAGCCCCATTGTGCATGCCCTCAGCTCCTTACCCCCTTCCAATCACAACCTCCTGGCTGTAAATGAGCTGGGGGTTGGGAGGAGAGGACAAAGGACCTCCGCGGGTGCCACTGTACTTGCAAGTTGGAAATTCTTGGTTTGGACGAAGGGATTATTTTTTAACAACAACGCCGCGGTCTTTAACCTCCCCGAGGGATAGGGTGTAGAGGCTGGACTCGAGAACACAAGGTTACATATCTTGGGTCACTATGAGGATTGAAGGGACAGACCGCCGCCGCGTTTCAGACAGTGAGAAGTGGTCAAAGTTTGCTCGATATATCCGTGAAGCGTGCTCGTTATATACGTGAAATATTTGTATGTAAATGCTCGTAAACTTATCTTGGAGGTAGCATTTGCTCACTATAGCCGTGACCTCGCTACAACCGTGCTCGTTATAAACGAGTTTGACTGTATATGTAAATGTAAAAATTATAATGTGTAAAAAAGTATAGTTGGTACTACCCGCCTCTCTTCTTTCTTAATATCCCTCCCTGCCCCTCTCTACCTCCTCCCTACTATCGACATGCTCCCTCCCTATCCCTTCCCAGCTCTCTCCTCCCTACCTCAACCTGCCTTTTCCCTGCTCCCTCACTTAACCCTCCCTGCCACCTCCTTGCCCCTCCCTGTCTCTTCACTACCCCCACCATGTCCTCACCCTGCCACCTAACTACACAGTCCCTTTCTCTCTCATAACATGTGTTTCATTCATATAAATACGTACATCCTATCTTCGCAAAACTAAAGCCTTCAGCTTGCAACAATGTGCATTGTTATGGTAACTTAGATTTCTTACCAAAAAAATCTGATGTGGCCACCACATGACTGAAATATTTCTAAAAATTCCAAATCGGTTAAATGGTTATAAATATTTTAAGGAACTGCGAGAAAAATTTAAAGACTTGACAAAGAACAGAAATAAAGTCAAAGCCTTCTCATATTGGATATAACCATGAAGCTCCAACAATTAAGAAAATAAAGTGGAGCGTTACTAAGATGTAACTAAGCATCAAGTGTTTACAATAGTCACTGTTAGGTGGTGTGATGGTGGCAGCTAAAAACTTAGTTTTTAAAATATCTCAAACAATGCATTATATGGGAAAATGTTTTAAACAAAGGTTATAGAAAATAAAATTTCCTACAACTATTATTCCAGTACTTTTTTACAATGATCAAGTAATAAAGCAAATACAGTAGAGTCTCAGTTATCGTAGTTAATGCATTGTGCCGAGCTAAGTTAGCCGAAATTTTCATAAGCTGAAGCTGGGATTTACGAGTTAAAGGCCTAATTGGTGAATGGAGCCCAGAAACACCTTTTTCTTAGGTTTTTTACACAAAATTAAAGAATTTAAACAAGGAACAAGTACATAAATCACAAATGTTTTGAAGTGAAAAAACAATGAGCACAGAGGAGAGATGTTATCACTTAGAGAGCAAAAAAACAATGTAAACAAACTCAGCTTAGAGCCCAATGATCGAACGATCGTAAAAGGCCATCGCTGATTGGCTAAGTATAACCAGGATTGGATTGGATTGGCCGAAAATGACCCCCGCATGTACTACATTAGCCAAAGCAACTATGTTAGCTGAAGCAACTACATTAGCCAAAATGGTTTATATTATGAGGTCCATGCATTAGCCGAGTACTACGTTAACCAAGGACCTAGTGTATTTTAAAAAAATGGATGTGACAGGAGTAAACCCCCACTTCCGGTTGAACAATTTTTACCAAAAACTAATCAGTTCTTGTCCCTTTAACAAAAATGTCAAATACAAAATTTCACGTTGACCTGATTAATAGTTTTTGAGTTACAGCACCCACAAAATTCCGGTCACAGACACACCCACAGTCATCATCGAGAAAATAGTCAAAACATATTCAAGGAACCTTAAAACGTATTTCCATCGAAATATCGAATTTGATTTTTTTCATGAAACCAATATACTTCGTACACAGAGAAAGTAAAAATCTGAATCGCAGGTGTTAATTCGGCCACCAAACTAAAATTAGGCATGGATTCATATTCTCTTTGATGTAAAAAGCAAGTTTATTCTTTTGGCCTCATTTACGTCCAAGTACCAAGTTAGTACCTCAATTCTAACTGGTTTAATGTTCAACTTGAGAAAGGCTTGCTTGCAAGATTTCATCTCTTCCCATGTTATTCAAATGTAGGAAGGATGGGCTCTTGGAATCAAACCCATTAGTTCAAAGTAGATGGTTAGCATTTCAAAAGTTAAAGGTCACGTTGGCAAGTAGTTCCTGAAAGTTTGATAGAAAAAAATGGAGTTTTTGAGTTATAAGCATTTTTCGTTTTCGCCCATTTAACCACATATAAGGCTTCATACAGACATTTTAAATATGAGTCACCTAGTCACAAAACCGGACAATTGCAATTTTTCAAATTTTACAGGAGTGACAAAAACTGTCAGACCAATTAAAAATTTATATTTTAAAAAATGAACTGTTGGTTTTGTTTAGTCTTAGCTAGCTAGCTAGCTATTTTAAGCAAAAAAATAATTTCGAAAAACTTATTATAAGTACCCAAAATTTGAATGCAATTGTCTGGTTTTGAAACATATTTGGCAGTTGTCTGGTTTTGGAATAAACGAAGATTTAATGGAATGTTTTTAAACTGAATAAAACTTTCTTTCATAAAGCGATTTATTTAAAATTTCATATTTACAATGATTTCACAGTATTAATCACAACATTCATTTTGATAGGAACTTTTTTATAATCAAAACTTCAAGGAATTCACTTTTTAAAACATTAAACAAAATAACTAAAAAAAGTAATTGTAGGAATGTACCAAAGTATATTTTTCTAAAAATAAGGTTAAATTTAAATTTTTAAAAATAGTGTGGGATAACAATTTAGGTATTAATATACATAGATTCTTATAAAATTATTGCTCAACAAATTAAATGAAGGTATTAGTTTCTTTGACGAAATTGAAGACACAAGCATCTGTTTCACCCATGTATTCTTCAGTGGATTCTCCTTCTGATAAATCATTATAGAACTGAAGGAGTGGATTGTTTTTCCAATCGGTTCCAAAATGAGTGAAAAGCAATATTAGGTTGAGTAAAAAGTTCTGTCGTTTTAAGAGGCCGAGAATAAAAACAAATATTTATTAACAAATTATTTTTATTCATCAAAATATGAACCTTCTGATTCGATACACTTTTTCCAATGCTCAACTAGTTTAAGTATTCCTTTTTATAAAAGTTTGGTTCTCTGGAATAAAAGAATTTGGTGACTGCAATTTCTACATCACAATGCTTCTTGAACCTCCTATCATTCATAAAATTGTCCATGGATCGGAACAAGTGGCAATCGGTAGGTGAAAGGTCTGGCGAATATGGTGGGTGGGGGAGAACTTCATATCCCAACTGCATTAATATTTGGGTGGTGATTTTTGCAGTGTGTGGCTTTGCATTATCTATTATCTATTGCGTAATCTTGGCTGTTTTTTGCACATTTTTTATGCATATCATCCAGCTGATTACAATACACTTCTGCTGTGATGGTTTCTCATGGTCTGAGAAATTCATAATGAATGATCCCTCTAACATTCCACCAGAAGCAAATCATAGTGTTCTTCGGATGGAGATCTTTTTTTGGTAATTTTATAAGTGGTGCATCAACATTTAACCATTGTCCCGACCTTATCTGATTATCATAGAGAATCCACTTTTCATTACACATTATGATCCAGTCAAAGAAAGGCTCATTTACGCTTTTTGGAGCAAAGAAATGCAAATATTCAACCTCTGCATTTTGTTTCTTTCAGTCAATTCATGTGGCACCCATTTTTCTAGTTTTTTTAATTTTCCTGTCTGTTTTAAATGATGGCACATGGTTTTCTGGTCAACAGTAAGTGTGACAGCCATCTCCCTAGTTGTTTGTCGAGGATCAGATTCCACAAGCTGCTTCAAGACCTCGTTGTCAACAACAGAGAGACATCCTATACGGTGTTTATTTTCAACACCCATATCTCTAGAGCGGAATTTGGCAAACCATCGTTGAGCAGTTCTTACTGTCAAAGAACCTTGTCCCCAAGCCTTGGCTATCTGCTCAGCAGCATCGGTTGCTGTGCTTCCAAGTTTGAATTCATACAATAAACAGACCCGAATCTCTTTCAAACTCTTCCGATATTAAGGGCAAATACCCAATAATTAAATAAACAAATTTAATTGTTGCCACCAAATAAACAAAATTTAATTATTAGTTGAACTAACTAAAATAATAATAAAATTATTTCTCAAAATTAAGTACTTCTATACATTCAATTTCCACAACCTTGTTAAAAACGACAGAACTTTTTCCTCAACCTGATAAATACATCTCAACACTTTAGGGGGTTTATTCTCATACCTAGAACATTAAACAGAAATCAAAATTAGTTTGCATCTGACAAAAATGAATCTAAGAAAAATTTGATAGTAATAATGGAGTGCTCATACCAGAGTTAATATCAATTGGGTCAATCTGCAACAAATTCTTGGCCTTTTTTGTAATAATTTTAGACTCCTGTATGGAATTTGTAATTTACTTCACCCCTCACAGACACATTGTTTTCTCCCATACGTTTGAAGAAAAGATGCTTGGATGGGTGGAACTGAAAATGCCACTGTCCTGGGGATTTAATGACAGCCTAAACAGCCGTCTTCCAATCATTCACCTTGCCAGCCAAAGGTATGATGCTGCCATGGTTTGAAAAAATATTTTCATACTCTTTCAGCCTGATAATTACATCCTCCTTTTTTATTTCCTTCTCAATTTGGGCAAACACTATCGGATGGAAGGAAGGAGTGTCCTACCATAGGAAACATTAGTTAGTTCACAATCACGAATGGTGGTGAAAGCATGCTTTAACATCCAGTAGGTGATCATACCAACTATAATGGTGTTTTTATTTTGCTCCCCACATCTGTCAGCAACAAATCTTAATGTGTGAACATGTGGAGGGATTATTATCAAAGTTTGAAGGCAGTGAAACACAGCAGAAACAATTTCGTTGGAGCCTTTGGCATGCTCATTTTCATTCCAGTGGTAGAAAAAGCAATTTTCAATTGTTTGTGGGCACTTTGAACACTCAATCACTATCATAAAATTGTATTTATATAACTTCCTGCTGTAGTAGGTGATCTGATCTGGAACTTTAGGCTGCACTTGATTTTTTTGACAGTCAAAGGATATTATCATGACGTTATGCCAACTATCTTCTATAGTGCTTTTCAGATGAGATGGTGAGTGAGGGGGAGGTGAAAGAGAAAGTAGATGGAAGCGAGACACTGAGCGAACCAATAGGAAGGGAGGGGGAACCTAAGCATTCGAAAGCTCATTCTCCATCGAGTTTCCATAGTGGTAATATCGTGTCCGAGTGTGCTGTGTTGCCACATTCGCGAATTCCCTTTAAATACCTGCCAAACATTGTATGTGTTCCAGTGTAGAGTTGATAATGTCTAGCATGAGCCTTCTGCTAGGAGGCATTACCCCACCTCTTAGCAGTGGAGACATACGAGCAGTCCCGAGTACGGCCAAAATCTGATCCACCATCTCATCTGAAAAGCACTATAGCAAATCATAAAGTGCTCGATATTTCAATGAGTGGACCCTCTTTTACAGGATGTCTGTTCTTTACCTCCTCATTGGTACTGCTTTTCAGTTTTTCCGCAAATTGCATACAGGTCGAGCAGGCATTGGTTCTTGGCGTCCCGAATCCAATGTTATAGCAGGAAATAAAAACTTTGCAAAAAGAGTGCTCCTTAACATTAACCCATTTCATCCCGGAATTATAGGAAATACAAGTCCTCTAAAAGCCCAGAATTCTAATTTCGATGTTTTTTCTTCATATTCTGAATTTAGAAGGTAATTAACATGAAAATAAGCAGTAGTCATGGAAAATTAAAAAAATTATCGTTTTAAACATATTTTTGGCTGTGGTCGAAAATGACCGTTTGGGTTAATGAGGTATGAAAATATCAAATTTGAGCTAGTTTTTTCATTCTTCAAATAAAATCTGTAAACGAAAAATAATATTTTCAAGGAAAATTTTCATAACTAAAATTCTACACATTTTAAAACTTTTATTGCAAAACCTTTATTTGACATTTTTGAATAATTAGTTATGATCAAGTACAAAGCATTTATCATGCAAGGCAACACTGCAGCTTTCACATGCAGTAACAACTTTACTTTTACAATAGGCACAATTTCTCCTTTTTTGACGCGTTAAAACCAAATGCCTTCCTACATCTCTTTGGGACTGACTTACTCTATTTTTTTTGTACGGCCCTGGATTTTTGCGCTTTGTCCCATAGCTTGGGCATAGTGCATCAACTAGTTGTCAGATAAATTCTAGCTTATCTAATTTGCAGCCAAAACTTTTGTTTAGTATCCAAGCATTATTTACAACAACATCTATAACCCAAAACAATATTGGCATGTACCATTTTTTCCCCTCATACTTATTTGATAATTTGAGACATGGTTGTCCATATGATCAACCCCTCCCATATACTTATTGTACATATTGATGAGAAATGGTTGAGGAATCTCAATTTTACACTTCTCTTTTACTGAATATCAAGCAACGATTTTCACTGGCTCCACACCAAATTGATTAGACCGTAATAAAACTACATTATTGTCCATCCATTTCACAGCTATTATATTACTGTCCCTGTCGACACAGCTGTCCACTTTGTCTTTTTTATTCATATCCTTATTAGATATTAGGGCACATTTCTCAGCTCTATTTTCACGAGCTGTCCCAGTTGCACCAACTCCCCTATTATGAAGTTCTGACACCATTTTAGCACTTGTAAAATAATTGTCAAAAAATAAAGAAAATTTCATTCCTGGGTATGACGACTCTAGCAAATCTGCAAAATTTAAAATTACTGATCCTCCTAAACCAAATTATTTTTTGTGTTGATCTTTCTCAGTAGAACATTTTCCTTGATACAAAGAAAACTGTAAGCAGTACCCATTTTTTAAAGCTAGCGTCCATGCTTTGTACCTAAACTGAACTGATTTTCCCTGGTTTACACTCTTACTGACGACTTGCATTGACAGTAATGGGATTCAATAGCTTGAAATTTAGCTATAAATGCTACAACTGCTTTCTTCTTATTTGAGTACACTCTTGATCTTGTGTCCCCTCCTATCTTTTCCACTGGCATACACCATCACGAAGTACCTCTTCACTACTCCTATAACACAGTGTTTCTTCAGTAGCAGGATGTTCAAAAAGGTTTGCCGACATACAGGCACTGTTTTTTTAATCCAACCTTTCTGACAAAGTACTGAACAGTCACTTCCCTATTTTCAGTCTTGGGTTCCCTCATGACTCTGTCGGGCTTTACTGATCTTGTGTATTTTAAAATAAAAGCATCTTGTAATATTTTCGTAGTTGACTAATAAAACTTTGAGTGGAATGCTTTCACATCTTCATTTGTTAAAGTTGAGCATAGAAACTTACAATGTTTAGTCGAATGGTTGCAGGTAGGCATTTATGGTATACCAGGAGATGAATACCTAAAATTAGGAACAGAAATGTAGTTGATAGCTAATAAAAATGCTTGTTTACTAAGAAGACCTTTCCTTCTTCTGCAAATGTTTACCCCACGTTTTGATGCATCTCATCTTTTTCTAGGCTTATCTGTCTCTTGAGGATAACTTGACATTTCAAAGTACAAAAAATAAAAACTAATTAACCTTAAAACATCCACAAAATTGTTGCAGAAGAAGATTTCACAGTTTATGTTGCTAAGTAAGTGCGCGTTCAGCCAAATCATGACAGAATGCCCACAGGCACACACAATGCAATTGTCCGGTTTTGAAACTAACTCTAAACTTCCCTCCCCATTTTCACGCGGTTTATGGTCACTTTTGGAAGCAATAACAGCACCAGTGCATGTAACTGCCATTAAACTTTAATTTAATGCGTAAAAAAATTTTCAATTTTTTGTCAGTTGTTCGGTTTTGGAAATAGATGACTCATATAATAGATGTGAGGTGAGAAACTCAAACTCCTCCAGCAAATGTCGCTGAACAAGATTAAGTGATTTTTAGACATTAAGAAGTTAAAACATCGAAAATTAGTCATTTTGCCATTTTATTTTGAAATTTCAAACATCCTGAAGCATTTCCATTCATCATTTATAACAGTAAATTGATTTTGTTATAAAAACAAGTACATACAAGTATTTAATGAATTTACACTAAATATAACCCTTCTGTAGTCAGAAAAGGAACATTCAAATATACTTATAGATAAAAATCTGTACTTATAAGTAGAAATAGGACAATTAAATAAGAATTAGTTTCATGAAAAAATTATTTTTGTTTTCTTTTTAATTTTGTAAATGCCATTTTCTAAAAGTAGGTCCAACTTTTTAGTCACATTTTAGTCAAACATTAATTAAAGCACACATTGTCAATTTAATAGAAAAATATGAAATATCAAAATACATCAATATGAAGCTTTTAATAAATAATGCATTTAGGTTCTTTACCAAAAGTTAATTAGCACAATCAATCAAATTCTTCACTAGCCTTTATATCTGACAAGAGTTAAGGATAATTACACTGGTTGTGGATCATCTGTTTCTTACAAATTTAACTTGAGTGCAAAAGTTGATTACATAAATTGAATGTTATGAAATACTGAATAAAAAGTATTATACTGACATAAAAATCAAAACAATTACCTTACATAATAGAATGAATCACTTATGTATTTCTAAAAATATCAAAGAGATAATAACAACAATATTGAAAGAAAACAAAATTAACTGGTAATTATGGAAAGAAAATTTAATAGTAGAAAAGTTAGTAGATAATTATATGATATTTGGTGTCATATTAAAAATAATACATTAATTTCATAATTACTAATAACTTTAACATACTGACAGCCATACTCTTGTATTCTGATAGATGAATTCCCAAGACAATTCCTGATTGAACTTGGAGACTTAAAAAAACAAGTAGGTCATATGGTAGTCGATGTTTTAAGTGTACTCTTATAACAATATTTATAAAAATAAGAGCATTCTATGCTCAACCAAAATTAAACCTAAGTCAGTGGCTTACAAATAAAAATTTCTTTTAAGTAATTAGGTGGAAAAACCCTGCATTGAAAAAACAAAATTCAAATAAAAATAAACATTTACCAAATATTAAATGGAAATATATTAATATTGGAAAAAGTATTATTCAGTCAATGAGAAAAAGATTTTCAATTACCAATTTACTGGTTATTAGTTGGATAATAGGGATTAAACGGTGCCTGCTTAGCATAAGCTTCTTGAACAGATGATCCTGGGGCACTAGGCGCATTGGCTACTTCAGTATATGGTGGAGGTTGGCCATATTGAGGTGCCTGAGGCTGCGCAGGACCTAAGGGATTAGGGATGAAGATTTAAAGTTTAACAGGAAATAAATGACAAAAAATTTAATTATTACAAAATTAAGGACCCTATTATATGCATGAATTGTGAATTTTAAAAGTGAATATAAACATAAATACAGGCTGAGATATATTACATTACAGACTATACTTAAAACTACACAGTGAAATTACCTACTATTCAATGGCTAATTTTAAATTACATAAAAGCAATGTAATTTTTCTTCTTATTCAATGTGACCATGTGACCAACAACAGGAAATATAGAGGGAATTTTCTCCCTATCAAGGAACCAGAATAATAGATAATAATAATAAAAAAATAATAATCATAAATTTCTCCAATTTGGTACCTAAGAGGCTGCAGAGCATCAATATGACTCTCACGAGTTTCTGACAAAGGTTTCAAAGTCAGAGAGGAAATATGGTTCTTGAGAACTGCACAACGCTACGATAGTTCAGTGGTAAAATATCCGCCCGGCAAGTGGAAGACCCAGGTTCGATTCCCGGTCATAGCCGACTTTTTTTCTCATTTCAAAATTATTCCCAAATTTACAGCTTATGCCTTTCTGCATAGGATATTCGGATCGCATTATTCCATCAATTTTTTTAAGACATTGTTCAGGTAAGATAAGAACAAGAAAAGAGACAACAACATAAAGAAAGTAAAATACTTAGTATTTCATTTATAAAAAGTAGCAATTTATTCCAAGTAATAAGTAGTAATAAATTTCTTCTTTCTATAGAGACAAAATTATTATTTATATTTCTTTCTGACCATGGAAAATCAAAGAATAACAAACTCTAGCATCAATTACAAAAATACCAGAAAAATTACAAGAGGCTTCCACAGATAAAATTTGAAATACACAATTTTATTCACGGAATCGAGAAGTTGCATAAAGTAAAACTTTTCACAATAATAAGCAAAACAACTGAGTGGGGTCAAATATGACTCAGCTTGCCCATTTAAAGGTTAAAACACTTTACATTGCTGAGCAGGGTCAGCATGTGCATGGGATGGCAAAATTTGGGTGTGGCCACAAAGAGTTCCTTCTTGAGCCAAAAATTGTTGGTATTATACGAGGTACATTGAAAAAGTTTCCGGAATCGCACACTGGTATTTAAATGGTTTGCGCTGCGGCCGTAGGATTTCGTGGTGCGCTGACATCGACCTTGGTGCACACGCATGCCAAGGAGGAACCGGCTCGACTGCTTCACTCTTGTGTCACAGCAGTTTGATTGTGGATGTGTCTGAGCGTGTTGGCGGAATGTCGCAGTTTGAACAGCATGCTAACATCAAGTTCATGTTTAAACTTGGGAAAAGTGCTAAATAGATGCTGCAAGCATTACAAAAAGTTTATGGAGATGATGCTTTGAAGAAAACAGCAGTTTACAAGTGGTATAATCGATTTAAAAATGGACAGGAAACAATGGAAGATAAACCTCGCAGTGGACGCCCTTCGACATCACGAAACGACAAAAATGTCACGAAAGTGAAGGAACTCGTGCGAAATGATAGGCGAATGACTGTTGCTGAGATTGCTAATGAAGTTGGACTGTCGGTAGGCTCAGTACACACAATCCTGAGCCAAGATTTAGGGATGCGTTGCATGTATGCAAAGTTTGTTCCACGCTTGCTCAATCTCAATTGTTCGATACTTTTTGTTTTTTTTTAAATGTACGTACTCCACAGATACAATAAATATTTTTCAGAGAGCGCGGGCTCCCTGCAGTCAGACCGCCATCAAGCTGCTCTTAGTACACGTTACATATTTCTAATTTCGTCGATGCAAATTTGAAGTCTACTTCTCGAGATATATATTTTTTCTTGTAGTTTAGAAATGTATTAATATCATCATAGGTAGTCTGTCCATAGACAGGTCCATGACTATTCACGGTTAAACCTGGCTCTTCATATACTCCTATTTTTCGCTCTCCTCTTCATATCTTGATAACTCTCTTTCCCTTTCAAATCGTCTATCAGCTGAAACCTTTTCCTACCTCTTTCCCTTTTTCCATCTAGTTTTCCTTCTAAGACATCTTTAATCATACTCTCCCTCCTGAGGTAATGCCCAACCCAGTTTGCCTTCCTCTTTCTAAGGTAGCCCTCAATTTGCGCTGGTCTAATTTGCACCAATTCAGAATAACGTCGATTTTGGAACCAGGAGGTCAAAAAGTGAAAAAAATATATTTACTATTATTTAAAACATTTTACAATTTTCCTGTACTGCTTCTTATACTAAATCGTAATTCATACATTGCTGATTTTCCATAAAAATTATAAATACAGTCATCCCTGTGAATTTGCTCTAATGAGATCGATTAATCGGTAAAATCTGCTTGTAAAATGTAAACTTTTACATATGAGAGTTTGCTCTTATGCGATTTCATTCCTGGCACTTTAACCTATCCAAGGACAAATTTAATCTCTGCGGATGTCCCGGTATTATTTTTATTACGCGATTTTCTATGAATGCAACTATCGCGTAATAGCAGAGATGACTGTACACATCGATCACACGAAATAATTACAGTCAATCATGAGGACCAACGAATTGTGCACCCACTCATTGCTATAATTGTGAGATAATCTCCTCAAAAACCGACACCATTCCACGACAGTCATGTGAGCATTAGTCACTCATCACGGTGAGTCATTTCCCTTCTGCCTAGATAAGGAGTAAGGACCGAACTCATTAAGATGGTTTGTTTTGTTTCCCTTTCCACTCGCTCCTCAAGAGGGTTTTCCCATTTGGGTGTCTGGCATGGAAAGGAATGGAAGGAGGGTAAGACGTAAAGGCAAGATAAAATGCGCTCAGCTCGCTTTTTGTTCACACAATGAATGTGCTGAAAACTGAGAGCTAACATGTTTGTGTTGTTGTTTGACCATTATTCTGCAGTAGCAACTGTGTTATCATATTTATATTTAACTTGAGTGCAAAAGTTGATTACATAAATTGAATGTTATGAAATACTGAATAAAAAGTATTATACTGACATAAAAATCAAAACAATTACCTTACATAATAGAATGAATCACTTAAGTATTTCTAAAAATATCAAAGTGATAATAACAACAATATTGAAAGAAAACAAAATTAACTGGTAATTATGGAAAGAAAATTTAATAGTAGAAAAGTTAGTAGATAATTATATGATATTTGGTGTCATATTAAAAATAATACATTAATTTCATAATTACTAATAACTTTAACATACTGACAGCCATACTCTTGTATTCTGATAGATGAATTCCCAAGACAATTCCTGATTGAACTTGGAGACTTAAAAAAACAAGTAGGTCATATGGTAGTCGATGTTTTAAGTGTACTCTTATAACAATATTTATAAAAATAAGAGCATTCTATGCTCAACCAAAATTAAACCTAAGTCAATGGCTTACAAATAAAAATTTCTTTTAAGTAATTAGGTGGAAAACTCTGCATTGAAAAAACAAAATTCAAATAAAAAATAAACATTTACAAAATATTAAATCGAAATATATTAATATTGGAAAAAGTATTATTCAGTCAATGAGAAAAAGATTTTCAATTACCAATTTACTGGTTATTAGTTGGATAGTATTCTTGGTTGTGATGGAACTAGCCAAGCTAGTATCAAACTGTATCTCTTCAAGGACATCCATTGGGACAATTTGATACTAGCTTGGCTAGTTCCGTCCTAACCAAGAAAACATCCGCATTCAGAAACGAGAAAATTGATCTGCTACGATAGTTCAGTGGTAGAATACCTGCCCAGCAAGTGGAAGACCCGGGTTCGATTCCTGGTCATAGCAGACTTTTTTCTCGTTTCAAAATTATTCCCAATGTCTCCAAACATCATGCCCGAAAAAGATAAAATTTGTATATCAAGCACCTCTGAAAGTTTCTATAGGAGCCACTACAATTTCAGAAGGGCAGAAATGGACTTCACTTATTGGCGTGACAATGTGAGTGCAGATACAGTGTACAGCATGCAATCAATTTATATGCAAGCAGCAAAGTGAGAAATTAACTACTGTATTTAACCAAAAGAATGATGACCTTGAATTTAAGACGACCACTAAAAAAATTAGGTTCACTTACAAAAATACTTTTACATATATGTATAACAAGCTAACATTAAGAGGATGAATATAAAAAGTAAATTTACTAGTTACATCTCCCTCTCCTCTGTTTCCTTCCCTTATTTTTGCTGTCAATTCGAACAAGTCCATGGAATTTGATATGCAGCATTTCTTGAACCCTTTTGAGATACTATTGGGATATATTTTTTTCCATGCTGCAATGATCCAATTACAGAGAAGTGGTATACTGGGCTTCTTAATTTTCTCTGTAGGAGTCAATGCATGGTCCCCTGCCAAAAGCCATTCTGAATAAAATGACTTTGTGTAATCCTTAAAGGGCTTCATCACTACAACATCTAGCACTTGAATTTGTGATGTCCTACCTCCTGGTATAAATACAAGGTCAGTATTCATACCATAAAGGGTATTTTGAACTTCCTCTGTAGGGTGGCCTTTGAACGCATATAAGACAAGCCTGCCTTAAAAGTGCCCCAGGTCGTCTATTCCAAGCTATGCTTAGCCAGTCCTTCATTAAATCAGCTGACATCCATCCTTGGGCTTGACATTTAACAATTATTCAATTTGGTAGTACTTCCTTAGGCACTGTTTTGTGTTTTAAAATAACATACGGCGGCAACTTTGTTCCATCCTCTAATACAGCCAGCATTACAGTAATGCCCAGTTTTTCATTCCCGGAAGTTTATATGATGACATTTTTTGCACCTTTTTCGTTGACTGTATAATTGGATGGCATGTCGAAGTAAATGGGTGTCTCATCTGCATTACCTATTTGGCTCAGAAGGTAATTGTGACTTTTCCGCAACCAAATTACATGCCTCTGGAAAGTTATTAGATTGTCCATGAAGTTGGAAGGTAGACGCTGGCAAAGTGAAGTTCTTCGTCACAGGCTAAAACCATTACGACGCATCATATGCACACACCATCCATTACTAGCCTAAAATTCTTGGTATGGAATGTTTTGCGATGGTGCTAATTCTTGGGCTTTCAATTTAATGATATCCCACGTCACCAGTTTACCATCCATTCTTTGAATATGCACAAAGTTTGCAATTTACTCTTCTATTGCATGAAATCAGCCTCGTTTTCGTCAACTAAATGATCTCCATGTTAAGTTAGCACCTTCAAGTTTCTCTTTTGCTTGCTTCCACCTTCGCACATTTGCTTTAGTCACATTGTATTTCCTCCCTGCCGCACAATTATTTGTTTCTTCAGCATAGCGCACCACCATTGACTTAAAACTTCTGTCGTAACTTCTAATTTTTTTCGATGAGTTCCCTCTTATCGCAGTTCCTTTTTTCTCTACGCAATCTGCCATTTGTTTGGGGTATCTTATTTACTTTAAAACTCAGCAAAGCATGTACTACTCAAGTGCTCTCGTAAATTTTCTACACTCTGAAACTCACTTCCATTTTACATCTGCCGTTGGCATATCAAACCCAAAGCATCATGTTTAAATAGTGGTAGATATGTTTAAATTGTATCAGTCTTGTTTGCATTGTATTACTAGACACCTTAATTGGTGCCTACATGACTTTGTGTTTCATACTACGCACGGAACCGCCCAGCTGTAGTTATTTTTTTTCAACTTGTCACGAGATTACCTACCCAGCTCTAAACACTTCCCTACTGCTGAACAGGTACCATTGGTCTGTGGAAGCAATTTTAGGAAATTTGACTTTCAATTTTTAAAGTAATTAAATTAAATTAATTAAATACGATGTATTACTTCAGCAATAATAAATATTTTAATGGACAAATACTTGACATCTGGGTGTTTCATGGTGCATTTAAAAGGGGTGTATTCTCACCTAAAATCATCATACTCCATTCTAAGACGATACCTAATATTTTTTATGGCATTTTTGTGAAAAAACCTCGTCTTCCTTTTGGGTAAATACGGTATATATAAATAGATAGCAACTTATCAAAAGGAGTATGGATTATTTTTTAAAATTTATTAATAATGAAATGGTTAAGAAATATTACTTTTTGGCAGATATTTTCATCAACGTCAGAAAAATAAATATTTAATAATTTAGACACGAATCTGCTACAATAATTAACCCATGAACATTTATTTGCCACATTATGTAGCAGGACATACTAAAATAACCCTTATGCATCTGAAAAAGTTGAATAAAATTCTGAACATAATTTACAAACAAGAATTAAAATTTGCTCTTATTTTCAGGAACTTGAATGGTTCAAACGCATATATTATATTTTCTGCTCCTACTGCTTGGCCTGAAAATACAATACGACAACAGCACATGTCTACAGTATAACCAAGGCTAACAACAGCATGCATATACAATATCTAGGTGCCAGTATGAAAATCTTAGGTGCCATGGCGACCTGGGATTTGTCGAGTTCTGCAATAGCCCATTAACTATTAATGACAATCAACTGAATTCTTCACAGGATGTCTTCAGGATAGCTAGACTGAAGATCAATGTGATCAACTCTTGCACTTCCACCAGGAATTTGGAGAGTCAATCTAATTGAAGGTTTATGGTCATTGTTTTGGTGATTCGAATTCAAGTAAAGATTTAAATTAAATATTACCATAATTTGGTGCAGGAGTTGGGAATGTTGCACATGGTGGCACAGGTGCATGCTGAGTAGGATTGCATACTTGCTGACCATATTGTAGTACAGGTGCATGCTGAGTAAGGTGACAAACTTGCTGACCATATTGTGGTACAGGTGCTTGCTGAGTAGGATAAGCCACTTGATGAGTTGGATATTGTGCATGCTGTGGAGGATGGCATACTTGCTGTGTTATAGGATATCCAGTAGTATTTTGAGAAGATATTATCTCAACAGTTGCACCAGGAGGATGTATTATGTCTGCAAAAAATGAATCAAACAACACCAAAATTGAGTTATTAAAAATAGCATTCAGGAGATGATTACATAAACAATACAGCTATACCCACTTTTATAATTCAGATATTCAATCTAAGGAAAAAAATCCAGCTACTTCACTATGACAAACTCAGCCCAAATTAACAAGTAAAATTCTGTTTTTACTTAAGATAATTTTTTGTCATGGTTATATTACTTCCAGATAATAGAAACTTCCTTGAATTTTAATAGAAATGATATATTTCAATTTTTCGTCTATGCTCCTATATTCATAGAAAGAGACTATAAGATAATATAACTTTTACAGAGTCCCAAAGTCCATTTTATATTTTACAGATTAAACAAAAACTTACAAAATTTTATTTTTCAATAAAAGTTATTCATTGAATTGAAACTGTAGCCCAATAAACTAACATTTTTCTAGTTATGCCACTTAAAATAACTGTATCTCTTTGAGGACATCCATTGGGGCAGTTTGATACTAGCTTGGCTAGTTCCGTCCCAACCAAGAAAATATCCGCGCTCAGAAATGAGAAAATTGATCTGCTATGATAGTTCAGAAGTAGAATATCCACCCGACAAGTGGAAGACCCGGGTTCGATTCCCGGTCAGACTTTTTTCTCGTTTAAAAATTAATTTGACCTTCAATTTTTAAAGTAATTAAATTAAATTAATTAAATACGCTGTATGTTTGATGATAACCTATTTAGGCAAGAAGCAATGCAGTACATAGTTAACCCTGCAGGAAAGCTTGTGCGGGGTGTCCCTGATACCCCACCGTTTTTTCCTAATTTAATTGCATTTTTCCTCTCAAATGTTTCTTTTTTGATTAAGTATTTTTGGAATAACAGGGATAATTTATCAATGAATTAAAACAGTTATGTAAATTATTTTCATTTAACATAAAAAAGCATTTTTGAGTATATTTAGATTATTGAAACAATTTTGTCAAACTAATTATTTTTTAGGTTTTTAAAACAATCTGAGCAAATTTTCTTCAGATGGTTAGCACACATCCATCTTTCACAAGATTCACAATTAAATTTTGTTTTAATATCTTCATTTCTGGGACAAACTACACATCTACACTACACATTTCCTTTTTTCTTCTTCTCCTGCGTTCCTGCTGTTGAAGGTTCTCCATATTCCTCTATCTTTCTCTTCAATGGCAAAGGCAACATTGTCATGGAACTTCTTCTTACCATGCATGGCCTTGTTAATTCCTTCACTATTTCTTGCAAGAATTTCTGCCTATTCATTTTTTTCGGAATAAATATTTCTGTGGATAATAAATGCGTTGGTTCCCAGTGTGTTTAGTAGATGATAAAAAATAACAAGTGGCCACCTTCTTGTATTCCTAGCAGTAGTATTTTTATCCCGTATTTAGCTGATTTACTTGGTATATACTGACGGAAAGAATACTTGCCTTGAAAAGCAACTAATTGCTCATCCACAGACGCAAACTCTCTTATTGTATAACAGTCTTGAAATTTACAAACGATCAATTCAAATATATCCCGAATGACTGCTAATTTATCAGTTTCTTGCCTAACTGCCCTATCATTTGCATTGTCAAAACACAAGAATTGCAATAAAAATGTGAATCGTTACTCAAGGATGCATAAAATATTTCCACACCTAATCCATTTCGATCCGATAAATCTTTTATATTTTGGCAACCAGATCTATCTGCGCCCAAATAAAATAGAAGCCCTATAAGACAACTTATCTCCATTTCATCTGTTTGCTTTGCATCCCTTTCGTGCAAAAAATTTACGCAACTTTTGAAATTTGTATATTCATACAATTAACAATAACCTTTAAAATTTCCTGATCAAACATAATTTTGAAGCAGTCTACATATCTTCCTTGCTTCCCTTGAAACAAGGAGTTTGAGACATGATATTATGTGCAGGTGTTCTAACATTATGTCGGGGTTGCTCCAAACTCCACTTCGTAACATTGTCTTTACTGATAAGGATGCGTTCTTCCGTATGACATGCAGTTTCATCATCCAGATTATTAACATCTTGCTCACTACTTGTTTCATGTTAAGATTCATTTAGTAAGTCTTCGGAAGACTCATCGTCGGAATCCAATACTTCTTCAAAAGATTCCGCAATAAGCAGAACAATAGTTTCCCTGTCTGTCTCAGAATGCAATTCAAACATCTATAGGTGGATATAAATTAGTGAAAATTATTGAACGGATTCAAATATATAAAATGAAATCTGCTTCAAAATAGAAGTAATTTTTTTTTAATAAAATAAAAGTATATTTATGAACCTTATCTAATGTAGGTAATATGATGACCAAAGTGTTAGAAGATTTTCAGAAGACACTCTGCAACACAAATACACTAAGTAAACAAAAGTCTTCACTTAATTCTGTGATCCGCAAACAAAAGCTTCGTTACTTCTGCCACACACAAGGGCGCACCGTCAGAAAAAAAGCATCTTAACACAGAGAAAAGCTGGGTAAAACTAAAGATTTTCACATAAAAGGTTCAGAACATATCTAACCCCAGCTACCGAAAGGTAGGGATCATAAAACCTAAACTAAAAAGAATGCCACCTTACAACATAGACTGGGGTGTCCACAGCACCCTGCGTGAGTCACGGAGGGTTAAAAACAAGGATCACACATTTTTGAGATGGAAGAACATGGGAGGAGTATGCAGCTCATATGAAACAGTGAAATTTATTGACTCATGCATACCTGTCATATTTGACGGTTAATTACATTAGTTAATTAACAAATTTAATGTATGGATGTATTTGGAACAAACAATGTTTGTGCAAATATAATAAATATTTATATTTTAAAATTAATGCTGCATTTTATATTTATTGGTAAATAGGTGTATAAAGGGGTTACAATAAGGTCGGCTGCCTTAATAGGGGGTGGGAACACAAAGGTTGGGAACCACTGGCTGCTTTATCCAGAAAAATTTTCCTCTTAAGGATGAGATTTCATAATGGCAAGAGGGAATGAGGTTTTAGCTGCTGCAGCTTTTGTAACTCAAACATCCTTTGTTTCTTAAAAATTATTCAGAACTTTTTTAAATCATAAGAATAATAAAATAACAAAATTATAATATTATATAAACATTATCAGCAAGCTGTGGACTATCTTGCCCATTATTGTTTGTACAAATTTTTCCTTTCCCTCCTGCTCCATAACCCTGACATTGTGTGGCCACATAACTAAGTTATGCATTCTTATTTTGTATCTTTGTATTAAATAAGAGAGTAATAAGTGAGGAAGAATTACATTTGACAATTTTAGAGAGGATGATAAAAAATAAAATAATGGTGTTTTAATGGCTAATGTTGGGATTATTCCTCCAACGGTCTAATATAAGATTTAAAAAACTAGTGATTCAGCAACAGAATTCCTCAGGGAATACAAAACTTAATTTACATTCCATAAACGACATGAAAGAAACATAAGACACGCTGTGTTACAGTATAACGAGATATATATTTCACTGGCGGGATTTGCATGAGTTTCTTTTAGTTTAAGCGTCTCCCTGATAAGTAACCGGTTGTGCACCTCTGCGTCAGAATTCACTGAGGCACAGTTATATTCAAAGTAACAATTGTCGAGTAGATAATTTGGTAAGGCAGGAATTAATGGAAAAATAAAACCCGCTGAGATCCAAGTAAATTAAACTATTTGCTGCACTTACTTTGGTAAACGGTTCCCTGACGTCGGCGTCTGTACCATGGGCAGCATGGACACAGAAAACACAAACACGACAATACAAATATAAAACCAATGAAAACAAGAAAAACTGGCCAAACTTGATCCACAAAGTCCATCCTGCAGAGTAATTTTTTTAAGTATTTCAAAAGATAACACTAGATAAGATGCAAGCCCAAATACTTACCCTTGATAGGACATTTCTATAAATAAAAAATGATCTTGATTATAATTATATACCCAGTAAAAGTTCCAGCACTTCAACCAAACAACGCAACTCTTACACTCATACCGCTCCTACCATTAAACAAATCACGTTACCCGAATGCATCATTATTTTGGAATGACGTCAGAATTATCAAGGATTTCCAAATGAATCGCTAGATGGCAGTAATGTCTGTGGGCGCTCATATGAATCGCAATACAATTCCCTTACAGAGGTTTCGGATGAATGTCAATTCAAATATTCATCTGAAAGAAATGCTCACATTCAACACCAGATCGACTATATTCGAACCATCAATTATTGTTATTATTATTATTATTATCAATTATTGTTGTCGGAGATATCATGATAATGAAAAACCACTGTACAAAATTTCTTGGTTTAATTATTGATAAAAAACTAAGCTGGAATTACCATATAGATGAAATATCGCATAAAATTAGCAGAAATCTTTACGTCTTAAGAAACCTAAAATATCGCTGTACACAAGAAGTTATGAAAACTGCTTATTTTGGACTGATTTACCCATACCTTGTCTATGGAATTGAGTTATGGGGACACACTAGTAAAACATATTTACAGAAGCTTTTCATTTTACAAAAGAAAGCAATATGCTATATAGCAAACTTACCCCTGAAACAAACATGTAGGCAGGTTTTTGTTGACCTTAAACTACTGACACTTCCCTCCATTGTAATATATAGGACTTGGCTATATTTAGCTACTTTGGATGATATAATATGTAATAAAGATGACCATGAACACTTCACTAGAGGCAATTCCTCTTACCGTCTTATCCAACATAGACTAAAATTGTATGAAAACCTACCCAAATATAGAGGTATTCAATGGTTCAATATTTTATCTCCCAACCTTAAGTCTAGCAGATCAGAAAAAGACTTTAAGAACAAAATGTACAAATTCCTACTGGAGAATGCTTTTTACTCAGTTGAAGAATTTATTGATGTATGCTACTCCAAAAACATGTAACAGGAAGAAACTCTAACATGTAATTTACTTGTTTTATATTTAAATATTGCTGTATTTTGAGATTGTAGTTTTAATATGTTTTCTTACTTTCAAATATATATGATGATTTTTGATGAAGGCTACTTGCACGATTATAAAATATGAAACATAGAACATATAAGAAAATGTAGCATATGTATTATGTACTCACTCTGTATTTTTTGTATGTTTACTTTGATATGTAACTTCCATAGTTTATATATATATATATATATATATATATATATATATATATGTTGTGAATGTCCTCTATGACGGCTCCTGACAGTTGTAATGCTTTGTGCATGCAATTTTTATAGAATTAAAAATAAATAATAATAATAATAATGATGCTAATGATTTTGATGAAAGTTTTAGTAATTTCTACAATAAATTCCTGTATTGCTTCAACATAGGATTTCTATAATATACAGGAAAAGGCATAAATCTCACTCTCGTAAACGATGGATCACAGATGAAATCGATCAGATGTCCTTGTATATCAAAAAACTTGCCAATTTTTGCAAAACCAACAATAATGTGGAAGTCAAAGCAGAATACTCAATATTAAAAAAACAGTACTGTAAAATTATTTGTTCTGCTAAAAGTTCCTTTAATAATGACAGAATTATGAATGCTGTCAATAAATCAAAGATAATCTGGAAAATTATAAATGAATCGAAAAATCAGGGTTGGTCTCAATCTTGACTCAAACTCAAGGATCCTACAGGTAATCTTATCTCTGACTTCTCCCAGCTGGCTTCCGATTTTATTAATTTCTTTGCTCATAAATCTGTTTCTACAAATCCATTTTTCCAGCACCTCTTAAAACTGCCAAAATCATTCCTCTGTATAAGAGCAAAGGAAGTATCCATGATATGAACTCTTATCAACCCATATCTATGATAAATCAATTTGGGAAAATTTTTGAAAAGGCTTTTTACAAACGACTTGTTTCATATCTTGAATCACACCAGCTCATATCCTCCTTTCAGCATGGCTTCAGGCAACATAAGTCAACTTCTACTTCCACCTTTCGGGTAATTGATCATATACTATCTGTGCTGGATAACAAAATAGAAGTACTTGGAATGTTCTTTGACTTTTCTAAATCTTATCTGCAGGAAAGAATGCAGCATGTAGTAATAAAGAATAATGGTTTAAGATATGTTTCTCCTGATAAAGTTGCAACTCAGGGCATTCCCCAGGGTTCCGCCCTAGGCCCTATACTATTCCTTATTTATATAAATGATCTCCCTGACAGGATCTAGACAGTAAAAGGTGCTAACCCTATACTCAATGCAGATGACACCAATGTCATTCTTACATCTTCCAGCATTGATAGTCTGGAAAATAATGGTCAACTTGTGGCTCAGCTCTTAAACAATTGGTGTCAAAATAACTTCCAAAAGTTGAATGTGGAAAAGTCTCAACTGATATATTTTGCAAACAAAAATAAATTTTGTAATAACATATCCATTGACATAGGGGGCAAATTAATCCCTCAGGTCCAAAGCACAAAATTCTTGAGTATTTCAATCAACACTCATATTTCATGGGATGTACACACTAGTAATCTGAGTAGCAAGCTCAGTTCTATCTGCTATCTTATTAGGAGTATTAAATATAGTGTATCTTTAGATGTTTTGATTATTTTATATTATGGTGAATTTTACTCACATCTTTTGTTTAGTATTCTTTTTTGGGGCTCTTCCCCACACACTTATGTTATTTTTAAAATTCAAAAGAGGGCAATTCGCCTTATTGCAAATGAGCAATATGACGCGCCATGTCACCCCCTGTTTAAAAAGCTTAATATTTTACCAGTGCCATGTTTATATATATTTGTAATGTTACTTTATGCTAGGACAAATTTATCCCTATATGAAAAAACTCTAATGTTCACCATCATAGTACGAGGCAACTTAATGCCCTTCACAGAAACTTTGTATGCACAAGAGCAGCTGTCTTGGACCCCAAGTCAATGGGGCTTCTCTTGTTTAACAAATTACCTGGTGACTTCTAAGCTATCCAAGGAATTTCCACATTTCTTAAAAAATTAAGGACTTTCTTACAGAGCAAACTGTTTTCTCCCATTAATGAATATTTCAATTTTACTACATGACAATAATTTTTGTGTAACACAATATTCATGACTTGTCCTATATCGAAGTAATACTCAATCATTGGATTAATAAATTTATTAGGTATTATTATAAACTCAAAATTAATTTATATTTTTTACTATTTAAAAACTGAATCATTAACTTTCCTAAAATTAAGATGTTAAGGATTTCTAAGTTGCAATGAAATACTATTTATACATCCATTAATATCAAGATATATAGTGGATTCACCAACCTTTGTTTTTAAAATTTTGAAAAGATCCATTTTTGAAAATAACTTTGCAGTGCTGCTATTGGTAACTGACAAACATAAGTTAAATCAAATAGTGATGCTAAAATTTGAAAAAAAAAATTTTTGTGATATGGGAATATTTCTAAGGAATTAATTTTTGTGAGTATTTAATTGATGAACTTCTTCAACAGAAGAAGCATCTTATGAAATGGATTTTTCCATGACTGCAAAAGAAATTTTAACAAATTGATAAAATTGAAAGAATGCTTTTAATCCTTCATTTAATAAAATACTTTATAAATAAAGAAAAATATTTGGCCATTTGTTAGTAAAATGGTAAGATACAGAAACAATATACCAATAATAATAATAATTTTATTCCTCATTGACCAACTTATAAGTGGAATAGGTTTTGTCACAGATACATGCTAGGTTAATAATGGTACACCTACCATTTGTCATAGTATTAAATCAGATGTCATTTTTAAGGAATTCGTCAATAACTTAGATTTTAGCCATGAGCACAGAACTTTTTTAAATTTAGGTAAACAAACAGATTTTGATTCATTGGGTAACTTATTAAATAGTTTTTGTGCATTGACGTTGAAATATTTGTTTATTTTTGTGATTCTGTGAAATGGCAAATCTAATTCATTCTTATATCTGATGTTATACATATGTACACTCAATCTGATGGGAAAATAAAATAAATTCCCTTTCACATACAAAAATGACATATAAATATATAAACAATGCATATTCAGAATTCCATTTTTTATAAAATAAAGCTTACGATGATCATTCCTTTTCTGGCCATTCTTAGCCCTTATAACTTTTTCCTGAAGCACAAAGATGCCCTTTGCTCCACTTGAATGTCCCCAAAACATTATGCCATAAGTTATAAGGCTGTGAAAGTAGGCATAGTATACATTCATTAGTGCTGACATAGATCACTAAATATTACAAAAAAGATAGGAGGGGGAAGAAAAAGAAGAAAGAAAAAAAAATACAAAGCAAGATACAAGATTGATAACATACATCAAAAAAGATCAAATAAAAGGAAAAAAATTTCACACACAATCATCAAGGTATTCACAAACATTATAATAAGTTTTCTTCAGAAGGAACTTCTTTACATTACTTTTGTACAATTTGTGGGATGAAACTGATTTTATGTCCCCAGGTAATTTGTTATAAATTACAGAGGCTGAATGGTGAGGGCCTCTTTGACAAAGTACATTATTGTAATCATTAATATGAATGTCAAATAATGAACGAGTGAAATGGCTATGATATTCTGAATTTGTGGGAAAAAGTTGATGATTAGATCTAACAAAAGTTGCACAGCTCAAAATGTAAATGGATGGTAAAGTTAAGATATTGAGAGATGAAAATAAGGGTTTACCATGTGTGCGGTAAGACACTCTACATAAAGCTTTGACAGCTTGTTTCTGTAAAGAAAAGACTTTACTAGCCAGTCTGCAATTACCCCAAAATAGTATTCCATAGCTTAACAAAGAATGCACTTTAGCATAGTAGAGAGATAGTAAGCTTTCAATAGGAAGTATTGGGGCCAACTTTCTTATCATAAAAACACCAGTGGCAACTTTTTTAGCAACTCCATTAATGTGATCTAGCCAATCCAACTCTTCATTAATAAGTAGCCCAAGAAAATTAGTTGACGTGTTTCTAGAGATGCTTTTACTGCTCATTTTAAGAAGGGGGCTACAGGGTGGGATAGTTTTTTTTATGAAATAGCAGGTAAGAGGTTTTATTGATATTTATGTCAAGATTGTTTAGATTGCACCATTGCAACATTTATCTACTAGCAAACTCTGTCAGAAGTGGGAAACTATCAGCGGTTACCAGGCAGGATGTATCATCAGCATACAAGGTCAGAGAGCATTCTGTAAATTTGTTAGGAAGGTCGTTCATGAAAATTATGAATAGTAAGGGTCCAAGAATAGATCACTGGGGGACACCGATGTTGACTTTTAGAGGTGTAGAAAAGGCAGTGGTAGAGCCATTTCTAGCTCTTTGGGAAAACTTCACAATCTGATGACGATTACTTAGAAAAGAAATAATCCAATTTAGGGGCTTGCCTCTGATGCCCAAGTTGCAAAGTTTCACCGAAAGCATTTTGTGGTCAATTCTGTCAAAAGCTTTACTGAGGTCATAAAATATACCTAAAGTATGCTTGTTATTATTGAGAGATTGGTATATTCTGTTGATAAGGTTCAAGGCAGCAGTAGATGTAGACTTCTCTTTCCTGAATCCATGTTGATTAGGAGTTAACAAATTAAAGGAATTGAAGAAAAGCAGTATGCGATTGAAAAATAATTTTTCAAATATTTTGGAAAATACGGATAAAATAGAGATGGGTCTATAGTTCTCTGAGTCAGAGGGTGAACCTTTTTTTACTATTGGAGACACACGAGAAAATTTTAAATTAGTAGGGAACTGGCCAGAGCTGAAGGATAGATTGATTATGTCAGATAAGATAGGTGCAATGATAGAAGAGCTTTCCTTAACAGCAATCATAGGAATATCATCTATACCACAAGAAAAGGAATTTTCAAAAGATTTGATGATACCTATTATTTCATAGGGATCAGTGGGGTGAAGAAAAACAGAAGGTGTGAATACCGAGCTGGTATTACTGGAGAGATATTCAGGAGAAGATGCTGCATTAGTATTAATATTGCAAAATTGATTGTTGAAATTCATAGCTATATCCACTGGGTCAAAAACTGATATCCCATTGAATTCGATGTGAGAAGGACTTAGATTGTTGATTGCAGCATTGGATAGATCCTCTTTTTCTCTACACAACCAATGTTCACAAATACATACAACATCAAACTTATCACTTTGTAGAAACAATTCAAGATCCATTACTTTATTACGAATTCACTGAATATTCAAAAGCAAACAACTGAGAGTTCTCTTGTCCATTTCTTTGTCAGTACTACTACTACTTGTGTCTTTCGTGGGATGCTGAAGCCCACACTCATTGGATCCAGCACTATCGGATATCCTTGTTTCTCATAATGATTCATTGCAATTGCTGATGCTGTTGTTGTTTGTCATAGCCTGGTCTAGTCACACTATTTCTGGTTTAGTTATACCCGCTCGTTGACGAGTAATCATGCCAATAGCCGTATTTGTGCCAGAAACAGTTCTGGGCGACACTCACATCATCATCTTCACTTGGCTGTGTTGACACACTCAGAGTAGGTTCCTTTTCAGGAATCACGTTCACATTGCCTACACACTTATTTTAAAAAAATCGATTCACTGACACATTCTGAAGCCACAGGGACAGATCAGTAAGATTTTTATAATGGACGCTATCTGTGAAAATATGGAAAGATGCATGGTCATCTTTAGTTACCTTAAGCTCTTCTATCAATAAACCAATGATGCACCAATAACAGATTCCAGATAGCCAAAATTCACTTCTGGTTTTTGCAAATGTTTTATGGCTATATATATTTCTATCAATTGAATCCCAACCTAAAGATA
Organism: Tanypteryx hageni; assembly: GCA_028673005.1. Taxonomy (NCBI): domain Eukaryota; kingdom Metazoa; phylum Arthropoda; class Insecta; order Odonata; family Petaluridae; genus Tanypteryx; species Tanypteryx hageni. The sequence goes on along the minus strand of CM054112.1, from coordinate 21,792,049 downwards.
TACTTGAGAATTCATTTTTGGTAACAACTGAGTCATAAGTTTTCCTGTGCTGATTCATCACTGTATTTTTACAACTGTTTCCTTTCTTTTGGAGTTACTTAGATTATCATACCAATCATAAGGTTCCTAAAATATTTTATGAAGGAGTAAATATATGTTTACATGTTCAGTTTATAAACAAAACTTGAACTTCTCCATGCCACATCAAACATCCTTGAAAATAAAGTCTTCCCCCTCCTTCAGCCCCAAACCTAGCAGGCGTTCAGGGTGTTCAAAAATCAAAGGCAGCCGACAATTGTGGAGGCCTAATCTTAAAACCCAAAGTAAGCTGTAGGGCTGCCTTATGCATAAAAAATCTGAATGAAACGATAATTACCAAAAGAGGCTTCAACAGTGGTAAACATAGGCATAACAAGGGTGGGCCAAGGGGTCCAGTGGACCCCCCCAGGGTTCCTCGAGGGGCGCTGAAGGCTGCAGCAATAACAGCCTGAATCTTGCCCCTCAAGGTTGCACTAAGGCCGTGCACCTCATCCGGGACTGCTTAATGTGGATGAGGTAAATAACAGTAATAATCCGGAGATCTCCTAGTAGGCGAGATAAGTTTGTCACTATTGCTCAGGAGTGTTATTTTTGTAAGCAAATGTCATTGGTAAAATTTTTTGGTAACTATCAGCAATCTTAAAATACTGCTGTCTACAATTCAATAACAAATATGTGGGAGATGAGAAAAAACGTATCAGTCACAATGACAATTTTTATTGGATAGCTGCTATGTTTATAACTGACCTTTATAAAATTTCTCTCTAATTTGATTCCCAATCAAGAATGCATCTTGTTCAAATACATGCAGTATTTCCATGTATCACTATTAGTTCCCCATATGGAGGTATATGATGAAATTACACCAAACCTCAGTTAGAGCGGAAAATGCATTCCTGAAATATGTAACGCTAAACAAAAAGATGCTGAGTGAAAATCGATTTCCCATAATAATACATGTTATACTGTCTAGTTGTGTTTCTGTCTCAAAATTTTTTGCATGTTACATTTAAGCATGCTTTTTGTTCTTAATTTGTTGCTGAATATTAAAGAAGTACATTGGAGTCATAATCTAATTCCAATCTTTGGTATCATGTTGTAATAATTGTTGTTTCTATTTCTGTGCAGTTCCTTTTTCCATGTTAAATCTTGAGCAATGTTAATTTTTTTTCCAATCATGAGATCATTGAATGAATTGGTTTCAGTAAATCTGTATCATATTTCTTCATCTGAGTGTCTTTCTTTGATTGTCATTCCTCAATTTTTTAATGATAGTTGCTTGAAAGTATTAATAATGCTGTTATTTTACAGTTGTGACAATATGTAATTATTCACATTGCTATTTTCCTTTTAAGAACATTGTTTTGATATTTCCAAATCAGTTACACTTAATGCATACAATTTATTTTATGTCATGTTTTGTTTTTACAATTTTTTGTGAAATATATGTAAAATAACCTCATGCTTATGAATTTTGGCTGTCAACTGGCTTTATGCACGTATGATGTTTTTATGCAACCAGAATTCATGCAGTTCATTTTTAGTGTATCTCAGAAGAGTAGGCATCATCTACTAGAGGTGGTGTAGCACCTTCAGGTCACTTCCCTTCAATGTCATTCCCCTCCATCCCAACAATCATGCTCCTCTAATCTTCCTCCTCCTTGCACTTGTAAAAGTTTGTGGTAAACATTCCTAAGAACATTGTCCAAATATTCAATAAATTAATTTTGTTCATTGTGTACCCATGTCTTTGATCAATTGCAATAAAATATGTGTTTGTCATTTTATACATCACACATGGACAATAACTTCAATGAATGAATGAATTTTTTCATGTAATTTAATTATGTTAATTCAAGTCCCTACTATAGATCAGAGATGCATTTTTTAAAATTGCGACGAAACAATGTATAGCAAAACTTACTTTCCAATAGACATGATAAAAGTAGGTATTATGTTCTAGGCAAACATTTTGTGATACATTTTAAAATGAAATTTTACAAAGCCATGCCTAGATTTCCATTCTTTTCCTATGGGGTACTGAAATGGAACATTGCATATGATCTTTTGACTAATATATATTGTATTGGGTAAAAAATAACCCCCAAAAAATTAAAAGTTTTAGAATTTTCGATTTTTCATGTGGGTTGTACACAATGAGTTATCATCATGCTAAATTTCAGATCTGAAGCCCACCTTGGTGTCTAAAAAGGTATGACTGGAGGACACTTGATAATTATTATACATTATAATTATATTATATATAAGGACGGTAGAAAACAAATTGAATTATACGAAAGTGGAACTGGTAACTTGCATCAACTGTGCACTGTTCTTTCTCCCATTATCAAGATTGCAACAATACCGTTAATAGCGTGAGGTAAAACTGCTTTATTTTTACATCTAATGAATCTCATAACAGTATTATACATGTGTATTTTACCAGAAACTGCGGGATCAGCAAGATTTTGAAATATTTTTATCATCAATCTGCATTTACTCTCAATAAGAAACAATATGTATTAAGAAATTGACATTTATACAATAGGAGCATTTCGTTTTCTATCATTTTTTATATTATTCATCTGGTAATAGTTCTTGTTTATATTTTTATTGTGAGCTTTGCGATCCAGAACTGAGTCGCGACCAATACTTCGAAAAACATTGTTCAATAACAGTGTTATAGCATGGAAGAGAACTTTGATTTAATGTGAGATTTTACGTCTTGTCAGGATATGGAATTTTTCCATGTTCTCCATCATACAATATTTCATCAGAGAAAAGAACGTGTTAAAACATTTATTAAGACTTGAACATAACTAGGCCTGGATCCCGTACAACTCTGAATAGGAATAATTTTTAGCATATTTCAAAAGTAAATAAGATAAAAGCATTGCTATTTAATACGAATATTTTGAAGTAGGATATGTTGGCTATCCTGTAATGCATTGTATAGTCGTATTTTTAACATGGAGTTTGTTTTGAATCCTCGAAAGATATTTTTCCTTAATGTACTCTAACGTTATGTTTAATGAGATTAATATAGATTATATTTAAAATGGAATTGGAGACTATTTCGGGATTGGATATATCTGAACACACAAGAGTCGAGGTAAAAGATTTACTGACTAAAGTGCAATGTAGTTTAAAAATAAACACTTATTTCAATTTAAAATTAAATTACATCCTAGGTTTTTTCTAATGCAGCAGTAGTAGTGAACGAAACCTATTTAAATGAGGTACCTGAAGATAAATTAAGTTTTTTAAATCGTGTCGGTGCAATCGCTGAAGTTAATATTATTTGCAATAGTAAAGGAAATTTCACTGCTCGAGGCTCGTGGAAGAAAATCATTGCCTTGGAGGTAAACAAAATAGTTCTTCACATTTTGCATTTATTTTGCTTTATGTTAGTTTGTTCTAACCAGTGTTTTCTATAAGGATCTCCTTAAAAAATCGTTAAGTAGTTGGAGGTGTGATGCAGCGAAGAGGATCAACTCTTCCGAAAGAAATTATATTTCTGAAGATTGTGCTATTACCGATGAAACACGTCAACGGCAAAATAACTTAAATAAAAGTTCTGATGCAGATATTCAAGAAAAATCTAATTTAGAGACTTATAATAACCTTGTAACGCGTGCTAGCCCCAGACCAAATTCAGAAGTGATATCTTCCCTGTTCAGCAATGAAGCACATTCTGTCATATCACCGGCCGCAGATGATTTCCAAAAGGTCGAAGAAAAAGAAAATAATGGAAACGAGATATATGTAAACATCACTTTGAGTACTAACAATCTCATGTCATTAGCTTCTGATAAACCATGTTTGAAATCTGAAAATCCTACAATAAGTAATGTAGGATCAGCGAAGGAAACAATGGTTAAACAAAGCAAAGTGCCGAGATTTTCTGAAGGTGCAGTGAAAAAGGCCGGTGATTTATTCTCAAAACAGGTGTCGGAAAAAGATAAGAGAAAACTCTATGAGCAACAGACACCTTTCAAGTTCTTTTGTACATTGTGTTCATTCAAGTCAAAGAGAGAAAGTCATTACAAGAAACACCTCCAACTGCACAAACAGGTAAATAAGATGCATTATAAGTCAGTCAGCTTGACGTCAAATTTCATTGAAAAGTTCACTTTGGTTGCATAGAATTTCATTTATTCAGCATATCTCATATTCTTCTTTTGAGTGATGTTTGAAAATAGTTATTCTTTCCATAGTTTTGGTTTTACAAAAAAGTTGTACTAGATAGTTCATAGAAATCAATCTACCATGCTTTACAGTCCTCCTACTCCTAAGTTTGATAAAAGCAAGAGATACTTAAATTGCTATCGTTACACATTGCATATTTACTAAAATTAATAAATTTATATTAGGGGACTACCAAACTTTTTGTTTGTTCACAATGTGGATTTCGTACCATACGTTTGGGCCATCTCCGAAGGCATGAGTTGCAGCATGCATCACAAGCATTAAGATGTCCCCATTGCCCATATACAACTGATAGTGCAACCTTCTTGCAACGACATCAACGCATCAAACATACTTCTAATGCTAAGCAGGTATTGAGCCATTTGTCATGATTTTTTTTTTCAAATTGAGATTCCTACATTTAGGGATAAATATTAAACCTAATTAATAATAATGCATTATATGTTGAAAATTTAACGTATTGTTGAGCTTTGTTACTGTTTGACCAAGTAAAATTTTGCAGAAACGTGATTTTCTACTAAAATCATTTTTAAAGGCATTTTCACTGATTTAAATCAGATTCTTAAGATAGTATTTTGTAGATAGTGCTTTAAGATCAAAATCTAAGCAAAACTTATATTTGCATTGTCAATGTTCTGTATATTCTGCAACTATCACATTTTTAATTCTTTCTGATACTTATAACCAGGCTGTTAATGAAGAGAACTTCCTGCATTGTGCACATTGTAACTATATGACCTCTCAACCTTACTTTCTCAAGCGTCACCTTAGGGTTCATGGAATAGGCGAAGATACAAACAAGAATCTTACTCTTTCATACCAATGTGAAAAGGTAAGCACTACCAGCAAAGTGTGGTAATAAAAGCTGCTTTCTTTGGAAATTTTTTGAACAAATTCTGTACCAAGATATATTTTCTGTTCTTATTTAGCTCAATCATTAAGGAAAAAAATTCATTTGATATTGCATTAATTGTATATAATATTCTTGCCTTTATTGTAATTACATTCTTCCCTAATTCATTTGGTAATATTTATTGAATTTTATGACTTTTCCAAGTAGTTATAAATACTCAGTATGGTAGGTTTAATGAATAAAGCTGGTATGTTTTCATATTAACTTGTTGTACTCTCCACCCATTTCAAGTGTGCATACAAAACTCGACGGAAAGAGCACTTTGAGCGCCATCGAAGAGATGTGCACTCTGAAGCAAGACCATTTCTCTGTGATGCTTGCGGCAAGGCATTTAAACGGGCTGATGCTCTCAGACAACACCGTGCAGCAAGACACCATCCTTTAATTGCCAATGAAGGGAACATTATATCTGATGCCAATTCAGCTCCATCTCAGTATTCACTTTACTGTTGCCCAGAATGTTCTAAGCCTTGTCGATCTCGTGCTCATATGAGAGACCATATGGTAAGGTGTTGTTGGCAGTTGAAGAGTTTATTTCTGTCACATATTTGATCCATATTAAAAATGGAGGTACTACTGGGTTATACCAGACCCCTATCAAAAATGCTAGAATATTTTCATTGCACCCTAGTATTCAAATCCAATTCCCAACCACTTAACCCAACCCAGGAGGAGGAAAATGGAATGAATCCAACACCCAATCACTTAACCCAACCCAGAGGGATGAGGAAAATAGAATGAATCCAACCTCCAACCACTAAACCAAACCCAGGGGAGGAAAATGGAACGAATCCAACACCCAACAACTTAACTTGGATTCGGGTACTAGAGTACAATAGGGGTCCAGGTTAACCCGGTAGTACCAAAACGGATATTAGATATTTATATGGTAAATAAAAAGATTACTATACAGCAACTATTTTTATTATGAATTTATTTTCCATTTTTGAGATGTTACCTTAGGTAATTTAGTACATAATTGGGATATTTTAAACACTTTATATACTAATAACGGTAAAAAATTTCTTGATTTTTGAATGATCAATGCAGATATCAAAAGATTGGTAAAAATTAAAAACTTATCTGATTGATAGGTTATTTTAATCATTTTTGTAGAATAGATTATTCATATTAGTATAGTCTGGTGATACATAGAATTAAAATTATATTTTTATTGTTTCTAGGCAACACATTCTGATGAGCGTTCTTTCTTATGCGAAATATGTGGCTCATCATTTAAAACACGTGCTGTTCAGAGAAAACATGTTGCAACTGTTCATGCCAACCCTAAAGCGTTCCCATGTAATCGTTGTGTTCGCAGATTCAGCACAAAATATGCTTTGCTTAGGCATTTGAAAATTCATGGGTAGGTTTTAAGGCCTTTATTTACCATATTTTATTCTGTTTTCCCAAAATAAAAGTTTTTGATTGATAAACCCTCTTTAAATTTTATAATCTATTACTGATATCCATTTTAGAAATATCAAATATAATCAATTATATATAAAAATAGTGTTAAGAATTAATTATTGTATTTTTATCATTAAGATAAATCTTTACGTTTTTGTTTTAGAAATATATTGTAAATGAAGATTGATAATTTATCAAAAATGTTAACATTATATTCAGTCTGGTTATTGTAAATTGATTGGCTCCTTAGGAATGAAGCTTTTTAAAACTGATGTTCATTCATTATTTGAAAAGTTGAAAGCATTATTCATTACAATTTTAGCTGTGAATTCCTGCCATAAAACAATGTATAAAGTAGTATGTGCATTCCTGTTTATTTTATTGTGCTTAAAGAAGCTTATTGGAGATATGAGGTTTTCATTATATCTTAATTTTGTTTCTGTTTTTATTAATAGGCTGGTAAAGGAAGATAATGCTAGATCAACTACAAAAGCTGTATCTGTTGCATTAAACTGCATACGAGTTTCACGTCCTAATGCTGGTAATATTGAGGATTCCAATATCAAATCTTCTGAAATATTGTTGCAATCCAGGCAAGAGTTGGTCTCTAAGAATGAATTATCAAGGGAGAATGAGGGAATTGAAGTTGGTTTGGAAGCACAAAGACAGCCATCAAGCTCTGTGCAGACCTCGGGTGAAGTTTTGACAGTTTTGCCAGTCATGCAAGACATACAAGAAAGCGAGGTATGTGTAATATTTTAGCTGCACTTTTTTAAGAAAATTTTCATCTCAAAAACGAGGATGTGGCTTATACGCGAGGAAACAAAATCGGAAATTCCAAAAATATGAGATAATTGTTGAAATTTGACTTTGCTAAATGCCTGGGCAATTTAATGCGCAGTATGTGACGTATACAAACATAACATAGTCACCAAAACAGATAAAAAGGAAAAGAAATGTTATTATTATTGATGACGGAGTAACAGACGTCAGTTTTTGCAGGTGATTGCTACGCTAGCAAAAATTCCATAGTTTGACGGATATCAAGGCATTGTCACAGTTTAGTCTCATTTCAATAATTCTATTGTAAGAAACATTTCAGTGGTGTTTCTTTCAGTTCGAAAGTCATTGCGATTTTTCATCACTTTCCACGTGCAGCATGTTTGGGTAAAATGTGCATTCCGAGATTTTCGGTAATATTGCACTTTGTATTTCACGAAATGAATATATTGCTGATTGGTTACAAATAATTCACTGAAATACTTTATTATTACAGACAGTTCCAATGTTTACTGATGTTTGTGTGTAGTTAATGGTACATATTAGTAATTACCCAGAATGTCTTACACCTAATCATGATTTTTGAAGCGCAGCTAATTTTCAGAAATTTTTTCCCTAGATTCATCTCAAAAAAACAAGGGTTTGGCTGATATGCGAGTAAATATGGTATATGTACATACTTCTATTGTATCTGTGTCTACTGTTGTGATTCTTAGGCTCTTAATTCTTTAATTAATTTATAGTTTTTTGATATTGGTTATGCCAAACCATTCATGTCTCACTTTGGTATTTAGCTTATATAGTGATAATATAAATTACTTAAAGTATTTTTGAGGCTGAAGATTTACCTACAATATCTCAAAAAATTAATTCTTGCACATTGGTCTGAAATAATGTATATTTTTTTGATTAAAAAGAATAATCTGGCAAGAAATTGATTAATAGTACTTAAGTGACATTTTCTTATTAAATCCCAAATTTATCATTTGTTAAAATTTTTAGAGTAGTGGATGTCCAGCTCATGACTTTCTCCATAAACAGGAATGTGTATGATTGCAATAGAAGTTGCTCTCAGTAACAGCATCCTCAAGAATAACTATCTGCAATTACACTTGTGAATAATTTTTAAACACTGATTAATTTTTGCAATGGAAAATAGTACTTTGAATCACTTTTCATATTGAAACAAAATGAAAAAGTATACTCTATAAATGGAATGCACGGAGATTTCAAAGGCGTTCTTTATGGAAAATATGTATAAAACAGTATGAAGGATTGGGCGATTCTCGAATTTTTACCTCTGAAACTATAAGTCGTAATTATGTGGCAAATGTTGTCCCCTATTCCAGTGCTTCTTAATCTTTTTCCCTCCATGGCACACATACTTGCTCAAATCTCGTGGCACACCAAACCCTATCCTTGTTAGTTTCACTGTTTTAATGCACATTAAAAAAAAACACTAAAAGTAGAATAAAAATGTTTAATACTGTCATTGCTGTTAAAATAACAGTTAACATATAAATACTTTTGTTTCAAATTAAGTACATACATAATCCAACAGTAGAAACATTTTCATTCTTCAATGGGAAACTTGGGCTTGCCTTTTGGAACAAATACGCTTTATGTTAGGCTCAATAGTAGAAAGCACTACGCGAAGTTCTTCATACATGTCCTTTTATTATTCTTAATAACTGTCATTGTAGAAAATCTCAATTCGCATATGTAGTTGGAAAATGAAGCAACACATTGATTGCAAATTCAGCTGTTGAAGAATATTCACTCCTAGCTTTGTGCCAAAATTCGTCCAAAGATATCTCACTAAATTTAAGCTCAAGTGTGGGATCGCTTCTAAGTTCTGTTAGTTCTTCTCGTAGTTTCAGAGTAACTTCCTTGGATGATTCTTCTGATAAAAGACTAAAAGGATCTCGAATCCAGTCAAATTGTTTTGTACTTCTTAACTTGAAGTACTGATTGAGTTTTTCGCAAAGAATAGATAGATGTTGGGATACTACACTTAAGAAATTCTTGTCGAACTGCATCTCATTTATTCGTTCAAACATTTTCAATTATCCATGTCCGACTTCATCACGCCATAGCTGAAGTTTATTTATAAATCCATTTATTTTGTCCAAGCAAGTTAATATCCTTGTTAAGTTAAGTTAAGTTAATGTCCTTGCAATTTTAAGTTCAACTCATTGAGATGTTCAAAGATGTCAGCCATGTATGCCAACTTTGCTAACCAGTTGTCATCTTGAATAAAATTGGCAAGATAAATCTCATTTTGTGATGTCAAGAATTGTTTTATCTCATCCTACAGTTCGAAAAACTCTTGCTAACACTTTACCTCGGGAAAGCCACCTAATCTCTGTATGAAGAAGTAATGAATGGTGATCTGTACCCATCTCATTGCAAAGAATGAAAAAAAGGCGTGACTTGCGAGGTCTCGATTTAATGAAATTAACTATTTTCACTGCATTATCTAAAATGGACTTCAGTTCATCCGGCAAATTATTTGTCATAAGGGCCTCGCGATGCAGAAAATTGGATAATTTGCACATTCAAGTTCTGCATTTTCAATTTCGTAATGAATCCTTGGACATTTCCTGTCATTGCTGCAGCACCATCAGCGCAAACACGCATTTTTGCCATTGTATGTTGTTGCTACTCATGTACTCATCAGTGATATGGAATATTTCATCACCTGTTGTTCCGCACAATTTCTTTACATGCTGGTATAATTAATGTTTCGCCTATAGTGTGTGGCTTTTTTCTTTGGGCAATTAATTTTGCAACAATGTAGCTTGCCTCTGTGGCCCTATCTGAGACACTCATGCAAGTTTTCAAGAAAGCACTTTGTTTCAAGTTTTGCTCTTGCAAACGCGTAAAGAAACTGATGTGAGTAAGAAGGATGTTTAGAGCAAAAATGATGCTGTAATTTACTCGGCACCATTGCTTCGTTTGCTAAAATTTCCTTGCATACGAGACAGTGGTTTTGGACATGTTCTATGGCCGGACCAAGTAAAGCCCAGTAATCTTCTTTGTATGACCTGTTTAGAATTTTGGCTTTCTTTTCCTTTGGTTCTTCTAATTTAGTATTCTGCTTTTTAGTTTCATCTGTCGCCACAGTTTCTGTAGAATTGGTTTTAAGTAAAAATGTTTTCATAGTGAAGAGCTTCTAAAAATAAGAAAGCAATCAAGATTTATATGAATAAAATGTCATATTTGTTTTTTATTGTTACTTCTTTAAATTGCAATACTAGATATATCGGTAATCTTTGGTATGTATTCTGCATAAATTGAGACGCGGGAACATTTACGTGGTAAAGTGGCATAAAATAGGGCTTCGCCCGCATGGAGAGGGGGTCGAAGACCTTAAGGACCCTTTGAGAGAGTTATACTGCCAATTGCTGAAATGCATACGAGCTTTCCATTGCCAATCCAAATTTATATAACTGTAATAATTTCAAATTAATCAGATAATGAAAATCTGAAAATTACTAATATGCATGGGTTGTTTCACTCCAATCTCGTATGGAAAAACATTTTTACCAGAAAAAATCTGACATTCCGCTCTTCAGTTTGCAAACTTTAAAGTTATTAAAGAACATAGCGGAGAGGCCCGAAATTTCACGGTATGCCACTAGTGAAACTAAATGTATACTGCGGATGCACTATTTTCTCAGGATTTTAAACAAAAAATATCTACACTAAATTCTATAATAGCTGAAACCAAAAACTGCAAAATATACGCTTACCACAACGTGTTCACTCCAGTCTAAATGATTTGTAAATAGGCAGTGGCCACACTTGTTCTGGCAAATGTGAGAAGTAGAAGCGGCACCCCTGAGCAAATTAATTGCTGAAAGCCATCTCATACGACTTTTGTCATAAGAAAGAAAATAATAAAATAAACTACGTAAATTCATAAATCGAGAATGCGGGAAATTCTATAAAGACAGTTGTAGCAGTAGTATGTACAAGAAATAACTACTTACCAAATGTTTCCTTCTAAATTATCACAAAATCGAGGAACCAACCACTTCACCGTGCGATTTCCCCTTAATGATAAGTTGCAAAGGCGAGACAGCGGGATACAAAGAAAATGATTGATGTCATAGGCTGAGGTTCTTCTATCAAATTAGGGGGTAGAGAGGAAATGAAATGAATACTTTGTTGAGTGTTTTGTGTAACATTCAACTAAGTATTAATTTCATTTGCACTCAGCTCAATGTGAGAAAATGATACTTCGTACGAAAATGGAAGGTATCAGTTTTCTGATAAGAAAAACCAAGACTATAAAGATTCTCAGCGAGTACGATATGTGTAATATACATATTAATATACAACTTGTTTCACTGCGCATATATTTCTTATGGTAATACACTACCATTATGATAGTCGAAACAAAATGTAAGAGAACTTTTATGCTTGGACATGCTTCAGTGAAAATTACAAACTCTCAGAATTCGTGGCAGCACACCAAGGGCTTCCTCGCGGCACACTGGTTGAGAAGCTCTGCTCTATTCAAATAATTTTTTAAATCTATACCTCACATCATATTTGAGCTAGGGAGAGAAAAATCTGTATTTTTAATTGTTATTTGCTAATAGAACTGTCTTAGCGATATATGTAAACAAAATATGTGATGTTATGCTTGGGATTTTCTCGAATTTTTATCTCCAAACCTCATAATTTTGTGGAAATAATTTTGAGACAGGAAAAAATTCTGCTTATACCTATCTGCATAGGATCTTTAGATCACATCTTTCCATCAATTTCTAGCTTGGCAATTTCACCATTTGAGAGGGAGGGGTTTTCTTCAACATATCTCTTGGAGGATGTTCGTTAGGACCGATTGGCTACCCCAGACCTAAGAAAAACACCCGCATTCAGAAGCAGAAGAAATAATCTGTTATGATAGTTCAGTGGTAGAATATCCACCTGGCAAGTGGAAGACCTGGCTTCGATTCCCGATCATAGCAGAATTTTTCCTGGTTCAAAATTATTCCCAAATTTACAGCTTATGCCTATATGCACAGGATCTTCAGATCACATCTTTCCATCAATTTTCATAATTTTGTGGTCTCCCGGACTTTTTTTTTGGAAAATGTTGTCCTCTATATAAATACATTTTTTAATCTATACCTCACAAATCATATAAGAGATAGGGAGAGAAAAGTATGATTTTTTAATTCTTGCACTTATTTACTTGCAATGACCGTACTTTTTGGCATATAAGACGCATCCCAGTTTTTTGGAAGATATTTTAGGAAAAAAAGTATTTTGGTTCACAAGGCATTTAGGAAGGGCCATGTTGTGTATCATTTCCAGCTGTGATTAAATTCGTATATACATTTACGTATACATTTATAGAAAATATTACAACATGATAACAGTTACATATAATGTTCTAGATAAACTTAATTCATAAAAAAGTGGTGTAGTGGTTAGGATGCTGGCTACTACTCGCCTGCTGCTCGTAAGAGCAGCGAGCACAAATCCTGCACAAGTACAGTTACATATAATGTTCTAGATAAACTTAATTCATAAAAAGGTGGTGTAGTGGTTAGGACGCTGGCTACTACTCGCCTGCTGCTCGTAAGGGCAGCGGGCACGAATCCTGCACAAGTAGGATTTTTCTGAGGTGGCCTGACCCCAGTTCGTGCGGTTTAAGGAGACCGTGTTCCATCCTTCGGAAGGGATGTTAAGCCGTTGCCCCCCTTGGTGTTCTTCATTAAGAGTAGGCTAATGCCGGCACTGGGTTTCCCTCCTCCCTTGTGATTGTGTTTGGTGCGGGAGAAGTTATGGCTATAATAATCCAAGAGACACATTAATTCATAAACTAAATAGGGATCATCTAAAACAAAAATAATTGCTTCAGGACCTGTATAGCTAAATGTGCCCTGCGTGAATTTGGCAGTCGTATTAATTAAGCTGTCGGAGTGTGCCGCACACATCACATGTATAGATACCCTTGACTGATAGTACTTGCTTAAACTTAAGTGCAAGATGATATTTTAATTTAATGGGATAAATAATAAATGGAATGCATATGTAATATGTATGTTCAACTAGTCCCTTTTCTTCTGCAATTCTTTTTTGCCTCGTACATAACGATTTTGATCAATACAGCAATACCAAACTTCCTCTGTTCTACTATCCATCACGCCCTTCTCTAGTTGTGGTCATTATGGACCAAGGTTACGAAGACTTTCTCTTATCTGGTCAGCTTCAGTTTTGTCTCATGTCCTCCATTCATGAATATTTTTTTTCTGTGGCAGGTAGAGAGAAATGACTTGCTGCTACTTGGTTTCCATGTGTTTTTGCATATTGAATCACCTGAAGCTTTTAGATAATGGTATAGGCATATCTTTTCATTCTTGTAGTCATTGCAGTCTCAATACACATAACGTTATTTATCCTAGGTATTTACAAAATTTTTATGACATCTGCCACATTTATAATGTTCTGTGGCATTAATTATGCTATTCAACGGACCCATTAGGCACTAAACCATATGAATAATGTCAAAATGCGTCTAAATTGTAATTACTGTGAGCAGGCATGTAATAAAGTGCAATAATGAAAATGCATTGTTGGAACACGTTGCATAAGGTATACTGTATATATTAACAAAATTTTCTCTATTAATTATTAATAATGTATATTTAAATGTGTTTGCGATGAATGACTGCCAATTACTCCATTTTTGGAGATGAGTGTGTTCATTAGTGTCAGTATTGAGAACAGTAATAATCTTACCTTCAGCGTATAAGACTGGCTGATTTTGGGGTAAATTTCTGGAAAAAATTTTGTATTTGTTTTAGATTATTCCTATTTACTTTTTGATTTAAGTTTCTCTAAAATGCTATATTTAACTGTTGTCACCCATAATATTTTTTTTAAATGTTTCCAGATACGCACTTAATCATGGCTAGAAATTTAACATGACGTTGTCCTTCCGAAATGCTTTGGTGAAGCAAAGTAATTTTTTTCCTGAAAAATCTTTTGAAAAATTGGGGTGCATCTTATAGCCCAAAAAATACAGTAATTTATTTGCATTTTTATACAAATAAATTAATTTTCAATGGTTTGTCTATCTAGACAATTGTAAGGTGACATAAAACTATCCTAAGTCAATTCTGTGTAATCCTGGTGGTATAGTAGCATTGCAGTAAATTAATAATTTTTTTAAAAGGGTACTGGAGGCAGTGAGACGGCCATGGAAATAGATGGGGAAATGCATCCAATCAGTAGTGGAGCATTGACAAGGACACCTGCTCAAAGTGAGACTACCACAGCTTTACTTTATCTGACCACAGACTTCACGCAATACTGATATTTTTTCTTTGTCATTTTATTTTTTTATTGTTATTTGGGTCATTTTGCCCTAAAAATTAAGTTAAACTGGATTTATGAAGGATCTGAAAGCAAATGTGATATTTTATTATTAATTCAAAATTATATTTTATGGTTATATAGTCTGGAAAAAAGTTCAGATATCACCATAAAATATGTTATATGAAATGTTAATTTTTATTGTATTTTTAACCTGCTTGGAAGTTATATAGATAAATGTGAATTTCATTTGTTTTTGTAATTTGAAGTGTTTTTATTGTATTTAAATTTCTATAATATAATTTGTTAAAGTAATAATTTAGTAATATTAAGTACCTAAGTCAAAGAAATTGAGATCTACCTATTTTGATGCATAATTTATCTTGAATTTTGTACATTTTTTCTTACAATAAACCATTATGAAACTAAATGATGTTTATTTAAAATTATTTTTAAGATATCAGGATTTCACAACTTTTATTAAGAACATAATTTATATATGAGCCCTTAAAGTAAAGGTATTCTTTTCTGAGAACTGTATCAAAAATAGCTATAGATCTAATTCATTCAAATCTTAATTAAATGATCTGTAAACTTTAACTTTGTAAGAGAAAGACAAGAGGATGTTAAAATGGTATTTGTTTCAATATGCAACAGGTAGTGTGAGAGGAACTCTTCAAAAATCTAATTTCCTTTAGTACAGAGAATTGTTTTAATAAGGAAATCTTCCAGAAGTTCATCGATAGACAAAATTTATGTAAAAGAGTAATGAAATTATCATCACATCAGATAGCTTACTTGAATTTTTCAATTGCATGGGTATAATAACATGACATGTAGCATCAAAACTATTGAGTGGATCAGGTAGAGAATGAACACAAAAGAAACCACAAACAAGATAAACTGCAGAACCTGCTTTGATGGAGTAATTGAATACAAGCTTTTCATTCAGCCAGCTAAGATGCAGATTCTGTTAGATAACGTAGAATTCACAAGTTGAGAATTAATCTCAGTGACAGAAAAGAAATTACACCTGAAATTTAATTTTCTGGCTCAGTATTTTTCTTCTATCGTTTTGATCAAGTGAACTGCCGCGTGGAGTTTTTCACATGTCTACTTTACATATGTGGAATGGGGCTACCCACTGCATTCATGCTTTTATTTTTATATAAATAAGATTTTTTTTAAAAATGTGATGATCATTGATGATAAAGATATTTATTATGTACACCTAAAATTTTGCTTCAAATTTTAAAAATTAAAAAATATAATGCATAACAGCTTGATTTTAAAGCACACTGTTATGACTGGTACTTTCTTTTAGTTTATATATGAGACCTGCGAACATTTGCTTCAACAGCCACGTCGATAAGATTTGTTCCTCTAAAGAAATCTGTTGCCACTATGTTTGCATCCTGCCACCAAAGATCTCGGAACCAACGAGTCACATTGCGATTTACATCATGAGCCATTTGGCGAAGGCCTGCTCCGGGTCGTGAAAATACAACATCCATTGGCGTAGGTGTCAACTCAGCCATTGCAGCCCATAGATCTCCATTTCCACTTTAATAAACCATATAAGATAAAATAATTTTTATTTGTAAGATAAATATATTATTTTAGAAAGAAAAATTGATTATTACCCTTCTTCATTGAACTAAAATTAAGTTTTAAATCTTGTTACTTTTGTATGAGACTTAATTTTGGCTTAAAAACAAATAGAGTAGAACCCCATTATAATGCGAGTACCGGAAGACATGAGAACATCCGCATTATAGGCCACCCACAGTATATCGGGAATTACATATTACATGAAAGGTTGTGGAACTATTTTTTATGGTCTGTACCTATTTATATAAGAAATTTAATTGCAAAACTATATAAAAATGTACAACCAATCTCTAAGGCTTTGTACCATGTGAAAGCAGTAAGCGGATGGTCGAAACGACAACAAATTGGCATGGCAGTGTCCCAAATGGAGGTGGGGGCATGCAGAGCATGCGTTACCAACAAAGTTTGTTTCCTAAGTGAGTGACTAGAGCAGGGATGGGAAAACCTTGGATGAGATGGACCACTAGCATTAGCAATTGTGGTTCCTTAGGCTGGCCAAATTGATATACGCAAATGCTTCGGTGGGCTGCATTAGGGTCCACATTGGAAGTTACTTGAGAGAATGCAAAAGATTCTATCAGTGAAAATTGATAAATAATATTTAGCGTTAAAATTTCATAAAAGATTTTTAGTCCTAATTTTAACCAACAAAAACAAAATTATCTATATCAGACTTCACGGTTCGCTTTCATAATGGCTTCACGGACCGAATAAAATGCTCTCGTGGGCCATAGTTGCTACATCTCTGGACTATAGCAACCATAGTGATTTGAGCAACTACCAGTGAATACACCCAATACCTGTGGGAAAGTTTAGGAGAGATTTTCTGATTGAAAACAAAGGTTGGAATGAAGTAACTTACACTTGCCGAAGTGATAAATGGAGGGGAGATTTTTGAAGAATGGCATTTTGAAAACCAAATCTGACAAAGGTTTTTCAAATTATCAGGTTCTGTATGTTTAGATCAATTTAAAAATTATCACGATTATGAAATATTTTTTTAGCCATTTTCAAGAAATGTGGAAAAACTTTTTTTGGAAAAACGAAAAACTAAAACATGTTACATCAGACTGACTGTACACATTGTTGCTTGAATACTTTCCATCTTTTTAGAATTTTTTTTGGGGGACATGACCTGCAATATATCAGAATTAATGATGTGACAAGATGCATTATAACAGGGTTATACTGTGCACAATAAAAAGCATTTTAATTAATTATTTGACTCATGAGAAGAAAGAAAAATTATCCCGTGTAATGGGCTTGGATTTGGAAGCTTTTAACATTTTTGATGAAGAAACTCATGTTTTCAGGAATATGTATTAGGAAATCTCAGTACAAAACTTTCATTTTAGAAGTTGGAAGGAATAAAGAGAAGTATAAAATCAATTCCGTTACCTTCTCATGGAGGAGCCCCATAACTTCTTCCTTTTTTCAACTGTGCGTGAGAGAAAATCATAGAGTTGGCTACCATTTTGAACATTACCCCATTCTTGGACCACAATAACTGAAGGGAGGTTTGACCAGGACCTTCCATTTGCTTTTCCAGCAGAGGAATTTACTTCGCCTCTTAGCCAGGGAAACTCTTCTCGGGAGGCTTTATCTGCATAGGACACAAGGAGTCGTCGCCCGCTCTTCCAGAGTGTGTTGAGGGGTAGCGATGCATCAGCAGGAGCAAATTCACCTATGGCATCACATTATCTTTCTAATACCATTTATATCCTTATCTGATTTAAACTTTGAAATAAAAATAGCCAAAGTGTGACACTCATTTTTGAATGCTTAAATTTATGTACTAATTGTTACGGCATCATAAATTTTAACAACTGTTTAGAAAATGTGTTATTTGAAGATGAATTAAACTTCAAACCTAGCTCACTCCAAAGTAGTTCTGCCAGCAAACGGTGAGCAGAGGAGGCTTTGTTTTGTTGCCTTCGACGTCCTCTCCTTCGTTCTGAGAAGCCCACTGGAAAGCGATGCAGATCAAGGATTATAGGATCTGGACTCCTTCGAAGAAAATGTTTAACTCCTTGGAGGAGCAGACGTAGTGGTAACAATCGAGCTACATCATGATTTACCCAAAACAGCTCAGGAGTGGATGGGTAGTATCCGACACGAATGTCTAAGTAGCGAATCTGCTCAATTGTAAAAAAAAAATGAATGACAATTACTATAATTTTCTACTTAATTTTGTTTTTCTTACTTAAAAGAACTTTTATTCTCTAATTTAAAATTAAAATTTGTAAATATATATTATATAACAATATTCTTCTTGATTTTGAGAGTATATTACCAAGAGAAAATTTTTGATTTGTTTCAAAATGCGAATTACTTTAGCAACAATTTTGCTATCAATCATTTCACAGATTTTAACACATTCACAGCAGCTATAAGACAACTGTTACCAACTTGGTCAACACATATGAAAAGAAATTCTTCTTAGCCCTAAAATTTTGATATTGCAGAAACAGCAAAATGGCTGATAAGATTAAGAAATTGAGAAAAAGAACAAATGTTGTTTTTGCCCTTTCTCACAATATTTCTATTTTTGTTGCCATTACTTAACAAGAAACTTCTTATTTATGTGGTATCCAAAAAATATGAAGTTTTAGCCAAAACAAACCGACTGCAGCAGTGAGCATGCTGAAGATATAAATGTAATTAAAAATAAAGATATACTTTAATCATATACATCAATGACAATTTTTCCTGAAGATGATCAAAATTTTTAATCATGATAAGGACTTAAGCTATTTCATTTAAATGGAAATTTTGGTATTTAGCTTTGAGTTTAACTTTTTCTTTAGAGTTTAAAGGATTTATTATCCTCCAATGAAGTTAATGAAAGCGCATGACTAACCCCATACACAAGCTGAGTGTAGACATCCAAATCCTGAGTAAGAAGGAATCGTGATGAGAATGAATTGCGACGGGAGGATGGGTTTGCAAGCCCAGTTAGTTTTTTATAGCATCCTGAATTGTGAGTCCCAGGAATGAGAAGGGAGCGGAGCGACATGTCTCCCAAATCAGCCCTGTGATAAAATTTGGAAAAAAAATAATTGATAATGTCATGGGCACACTTTTTGCATTTTCATTGATACTAAAAATAGAAATTAATCTAATGTGCATAATTTATCTCATAAAATGTGTGAAATCTCATATAAATCAACTGAATTTGCAAGATGTGGTCACTCCTAGTTGAGCCTCTCTCTTGAGTATAGAACAGAGGATAAGAAGTGGAAAGAACTTACTCTATAAGAAAAACATGTATTCCACCCATTTATAATAAGATAATTAATCTAGATTAAATTTTTAACTTAGTGGCTTCACATCATATTGATTCTAAATTAATAAGAAGGGGAGGGAAGTGTTTTGAATAACATCTGTTAATAACATTTACAAATTTCAATGAAATCATTCTTAGTGGTTCATTCTCAGCAAGTCATTTGATATTTTAATGCAAAACTTCAGCTATCACATGCAAATTCCATTATTGAGCCTAGATCCAATGCCCTTTACAGAAGGCTAAAAGTGATCAATGCACCCAGTGGTATATTGGACACCCCTGCATGTTGGGGTGGCTCACTGCCAAAGGGAGACCAAGTTTCTTTTTTGTGAGGGCTTTAAATTTTTACGGGATTTCAAATTTGTTTTGGCAGCAGGGGAGAAGAAGGGGATGCCTACACATTTTCCGGTATGCTACAGAATGTACCCATGTCGATATTTGTCTCTAGGTCAAAATGGTGCATCTGTTTCATCTTGGGTAATGAAATGAAAGAGAAAATAATTTTTATGTCAGAAATTATCAAATTTCTTTGTATCGACTAAGGGTTTGTATAACCATGCTAAATGATTAACTATGAATGAAGTGCTGTGTTCTCATGCAATTGTATACTGGGTTGCAAGATGTTAAGCTATTATATACATAAAAAGACTATGTCTGATTGCAAGTAATGATGTATGAAATTATATGTAAGAATAATTTTATGTTAAGAGTACCCAAAAGTGGATATCTGGTCCAGACCTCCCCTCATGAGAATGCCTCTTTGACATAAATTCAAACATAAAATCCAGTTGGTGCCAGTGACTATCAAAATATATGATTATGATGATTATGTTTGCCAGTTGCAACCAGCAGCACAGAATGAACTTTCTCTGCCTTATTATGTATTATGTTTAAGAAACACCATCTCCAAAAATAAACTAATGTTAAATAATATACAGAAATCATGATTACTCCTGAAGAAGTTCTTGCTGGTTTACCACACAAGACTTGAATTTCAATTGTTAATGTTTGTCAGTAATATACAGCAAATGTATGTAAAATATAAACAAGCAATAAATAAACTGAAAAAATGTTTTACATCCTTTAAATGGACCCCTGACAAATTCCACTGATACAAGCCACAAGCAGCAATTCTGATTCCAATAATACTTTCAGTATATAGTCTGTTTTAACCAGTGCTTTAACTAGAGTATGGTGAAGGTGGCATTTACCATAGGCGCCTCTTGAAAAAGGGGCCAAACATTCCCTCAAAAAGTGCAAAAATTTTATTTTCCTGTAAATAATTACTAATTTAATACCCAGATGTTAGAGTTATCTAATATATAAAAATGACTTTGTCATCATCATCATCAGTGGGTGGAAAAGCAGAACTGTAATGCTATTTTTAACAAACTTTCTGAGTAGCTAGAAGATTGACATTTGGTGGGAATGTTCGATTCTTAAAGTAAAAGCCATACGAAAAATAATTTTCCAAAATCGACCCGGGTTCGATTTTTGAGAATTATTTCCATTCTCCATAATATAACATGGAGAAATCGATATTTTGACCTGCAAGCTTCTTTTATTTTGCTTATTAAAATTCACATATTTGACCTTCGATCTCCGGACTAAGACTGCATTAAAGAAAAATGACAATAGTTTCTTATTCTTATCGTCTTTTATCACCTTCGAATCGAAATCTCTCGAATTTAACGTTTTAATATCATATTTTGACAAAATTTAGCGTTTTTAAGGAGAAGTCACCTTGCCAATCGATTGCATTGTTCAACTCGAAATCCAATTACTCTCACATATGCTCCCGTTCCCTCCGGACCTCCATGGACCCTCCCGGGCCAATTCATAGGTATCAGAGATATCTCAGAATTAGTTTTTACATTCTCCATATACGTAGTGTAGAGAAAGTATTGTTTTCATGAAAAAATTCGAATTCGAGATATCAAATGAAATACACGTTTTGAGATCCCCTGAACACGTTTTGACTATTTTCGCGATGATGTCTGTGTCTGTATGTGATAGGATTTTTACTTTCTCCATATGTAGTCTAGGAGAAAGTATTTTTTTTATGAACATGAAAAAATGCGCAAAAGTTGAAATGATTGTTATATTGTTAATGACACATATAATTTTATTCGCCGAAGACCTCTGGCATCGCCGGGCACTTTCAGCTAGTTTTTAATAAAAATGTTATCATTATTTATTAGAACACAGCAAAAATAATATTCCACATACCGCATTTTCACGCTATAAGATGCACTATTTTTCCAGAAAAATGAGTCCCAAAATCAGCCTGTATCTTATAGGCTGAAGGTAAGATTAGTCTTCGGTATTACTCTCACGAATTCACTGATCCCCAAAATTGAATAATTGACAGTTATTCAACATAAGTAATAAATAATGGCTCAAAAATTGTTAATGTATACAGTAAAACGTGATGCAAGGTGAATAGCCAATAGCTACCCAATTAATTGAGGTTTTTAAGATCCAGAAAAAGATTGTCAGATCAATGTGCAATGCACAATTCAGAGCACACTGCAGGCCCCTATTCAGAAGACTAGGACTCTTGACTGTTCCCTCTATTTATATATATAATGCTGTATTGTATGTGAGGCAAAACATGTCTGACTATGAGAAAAACAGTAATTTCCATAATTACAACACAAGAAGAAACGATGATCTCCATGTTATACAACAAAACTTAAAAGTTTGCTCTCAAGGACCAAAAGCAATATGCATTAAATTTTATAATGCTCTGCCTGCTGCAATAAAAGAAGTAAGCTCATTCCAGTCATTCAAGAAGCATGTTCATGAGCTCCTTGTGACTAATTGTCTTTACAATATTAGCGATTTTACGTCTGGTGCTTGAGATAGTTTGTGTTTTTGTCCCCTTTTTAATGTTTTTGACGTGTTCTATGCATTATTTTGTAATGTCTTTTTGAAGAAATAAACTTATTACTAGACCGCGGATCTTTAGGTAAAAACCTATTTATCTCCTGAGTAGATATCTGAATATACAATTGTATATATACGTTTCATGAATAATTAACCCCGAAAACGTATATTTTATAGTGCCTAAAAATGCCTATTTTGACATGAATGCCTAAAAATGCCTATTTCGACGTTAATGCTTATTTTTGCCATTTTTATGCAAAAAAGCGTAAAAAGGGCTAATTTTGTAGAAAAAATCGACAACAAAAGCAGATTTTGGTACTAGTCATATTTTTTAAACTGACTGTACAATGTTCAGTTGAGGGTTGGGAAAATGTCCTTCACACCACGGTCATGATCAGGTGGCGAATACCAGCTCAGACCTGTCACGCATCCGGCGGTGCTATTGTTTCCCTGTGTCGCGCGAAGCGACAATGTAACAATGGGTTTAATCTGATGTTGCGTTAATTTCTCATCGTTACATTGCCATATTGTGTGACACGGGAAAACGAGAATAACCCTGCAGTCCATCTCCAGACCGCAGAGGGTGAAGGTGAGAAGTGTGAACGTGAAAATTGTGAAAGTGCAATGCATAAAGTAGCAAGTTCGAAAGCTTATTTAATACGTCAGTGGCTACAAGAGTTCGGATGAAAAAATTATCTTCTGTCAAGCATGCAACAAGGAGGTAAGTACATTGTAATGCTGGCTTGCAACGAATTATTGGCCGTGAATTGCTTGTCATCTTTAAGGCAACACCCATCTACATTTTTTGTTTATACGAGCCATTTTATGGTAACTATAGACGTGGTTATTCAAAATGTCCAGCAATTCAGCTGCGGACCTTCGTAGCTCTAAAGTAAATCTTATATTTTTGTCCCATTTCAATATTTATTAGATTATTTCCGTATTTTTAAGGTTAATTATTTTTTCAGAACTTTTCTTTATAGGTTTCGAGTTATAAAAAAACCCACCTAACTCAGCATGTCCAAGGAGTGCTACATAAAGCAAATGTTGAACGCAAATCGAATATGAAACAAACGCTTTTAACAAAAACTTCTGAGGGATCCTGCAAGAAGAATCAGTTTGATGCAGATTTGTGTCATGCAATTGTGGCAGCCAACATTCCATTCAGAACACTAGAAATTCCAACATTCAAGGGGTTCCTAGAACGATACTGCCATCAGTCGGTACCTTCTGAGTCAACGCTAGGCAAGAATTACGTTCAACCCACGTACGATGATGCAATGTGCTGGATACGGGAGGACATTGGAGATTCACATATTTGGATATCAGTCAACGAAACCACTGACGCACTCAGCAGATACATGACCAACTTAGTTGTTGGGAAATTGGACCCAGATGTGTCATCCAGAGCCTACCTCATCTGCACAAAGTAACTTGCCAAAACAAATCAGGAAACAATAGCACATTCTGTGAACAATCGACAGAAATAGCTGTATCCCAACAATCTAGACGAAGAGAAAGTGCTGCTCCTATACACAGATGCTGTCCTGCAGTTGCTCAAGGTGTTCTATCCCTCCCTTGTGCATGTGACATGCCTTGCCCTTGGTTTGAACCGCGTAGCAGAGCAAATAAAACTGGAAATCCCCAAGGTGAACAAATTGATCTCCACCGTGAAGAAGGTCTTCGTCAAGGCACCAACAAGAAAACAGGCTTTTTGAAAAAAAGTGCCCGATGTCCCTCTGCCACCTGTGCCTGTGCTCAGCCGCTGGGGCACATGGCTGAAAGCAGCTGAATTTTACAGTGAGCATATCCTTCATGTCAAGGAAGTTGTGGCAAATCTAGCCGAAAATACTGCCTGTGTCACTTCGGCGAAAATGTTGCTGGATGATCCCTCCAGTCCCAAGGATTTGGTGTATATTAGATCCCACTATACATCCCTTGTGTGGATTATGGCTGAATTGGAGGGCTCAGAAAAACGAAAATACTGCTTTGCTGAATGAAGTGAAACAAAAAATCAAGGAAACGCCAGGTGAAGTGGGGGAAAAGTAAGAGCCAAACTAGAAAAAGTGCTACAAAAGAACTCAGGTCTGCAGAGCCTATGTACAGCAGCAGATATACTGGCAGGAAAATCCAGTGAAGTTGAGTGCAAATTTTCATTTCAACATGCACCTAAGTTGTAGTTTGCCCCCGTCACATCAGTTGATGTCGAACGTTCTTTTTTTGTTTACAAGATGATATTAACTGACAAATGCCATAGTTTTGTGCTAGAAAACTTAGAAAAGGTGCTTGTCATTTACTGTGAGGCCAACTACGGGAAATGTGTGGAATAAACGCAAAGAGGTGACATATTCATTATGGGAATTCCGAATGAAACAGTTTGTCAAACATTCTGCATAGTACTTAAATATATACTTGAATAGTGTTTTCAGTCAGTATTACTATATGTAATTTAGATAGTATTTTCTCTGTAACGCATGGTAAATTAACCATAACAATAAGTTTCAATGCATAGTAGTAAAATATTTTTATGTTCTTTGAAAACAAATCAATAATGTTTCGTTGACTGGTAATTTTTGGAAGTAGTTTTTATAGCCTATTTTACGTTTTATAAAGCCTAATTAAGCTACTTAAAGAACCTATTTTAGTCGCCTAAAACTTAATTTTTAGAACCTAAAAATCCGCGGTCTACTTATTACTTATAAGCTTCAAGTGATTCAACACGCAAAAACGTACGGAAACGTCATTTTGGTCTACCACCCAAAGAAAAAAATGATGTGTGAAGTGACGGATTACCCTATAGGTGCGTGCCTAGGGTCTCGACACTCATGGGAGCCTCAAAACAGTCCAAACATTTTTTTCAAAATTTTATTTAGCAAAATCGATCAGTATAATCTACTACTTAGGTATACATCTCGTTATTACTTAGGTTTGTTACAGTGTAACGGTTACATTGTAGCATCCGTTGCGTAATTCGCAAACACGTCGACAGTTGCCGCGGGCGACGGCTATTGGCTATTGCCGTTCCTTGTCCCGCTGGTCGCGCATGCACATGTCACACACGTAACGTAGAGCATTTGATCTAGACAGAGCCGCGCCACCCTATGGGTGCAAGGGGTGCGGCAACATATGAGGGGCGGCATTTACGGAGGGGCAATAATATTTCTTAATTTTGTGCTTTTCCATCTCGCAGATTTGAACGCATATACTTTACTAATACTTGATACGTATTAAAAAATCATTTATCATTTTTACTTATTAACCAGATTATTTTATTCGTACACATCCAAAAAGAAATAACTGGCTCGAGGGCGGCAATAGTTTGCCGGCAAGCTCCTCTGTTGGAGGAAGAGCGAGTTTTAGGCCTAAATACGTTCGCAACCAGGACCGTGTCGATAGGTGAGGCAGCGATGCGACCGCCACAGGCGCCCTCCCAAGAGGGTGCGCCAAATTCTGAAGCAATGTATCAGGGCGTCGAAAATCAGGGGTGCGTAGAAGATTGAGGACGGTTTACCGATTTGTAGTTTGGTATAATACATCAAAGGTAAGCTGCTTAAATGATATCATGGTTAATATTAAAACTTTCTTCTATGGAATCTTTTCACATATGCAAAATAAAGGATGCGGAAAAACCGAGAAACATATAAAAATTCCTTTGTGCACATCCGCCAAGAGTTAGGAGCAAGCGATATGGACTACCTCTCTCCAAGTCAAAGATTGGAGCGTCATTTCGCAAAACTCGTCCTTTAAAATATTCGACGCCCTGTTTGAGCTGTCGACAGATGTAAACAGATATGTAAATACTAGACATCAAGCAAATTTACTGGCGCTGAAAATAAAATCATATAGATTCATTTGCTCCATTGTGCTCTGGTATAACATTTTATCATGGGTAAATGTTTTGAGTAAAACTTGACAAAAATCGGACGTAAACATTTCAGTTACAATAGAAGTTCAAGAAAATTTGATTGAATATTTGAAAAGCAACAGAACTGAGGAAGGATTTAAACACCTTTTGATTTACGCAAAGGAATTAACTTAAGATGTTGATGTAGAATTTCCTCCATTGCTATCTGCCCGAGCACGTAAGAAAAAAGTAAAATCCGATTACGAACACAAGGATGAAAAAGTTCAAGACCCTGAGACTAGCTTTAAGATTAATTTATTTTACTATATTTTGGATACTACGATAACTTCGGTTAGTAAAAGATTTGAACAGCTAAAAATACATAATGCTGATTTCAGTTTCCTCTATGATCTACATAGCTTATCTAGGACGAAATATGAAACAAAAATGAAATTCTGCATAGACTTACAAGAATGTAAATAAACAAAATCACGTAATATCGTCAAGGGGCTCTATTTTAGTCTTATCCTGTTTAAAATGTTATTTTTTGCTTGGATTAAAAAAATTAATTTAATTAATTTTTTAAACTATGCTACAATGACGAATAAAATGGTTCTTTAATTCAAAGGGGAAAGGTTCACCGATTCTTCAAAAATGTTCGAAATCCATGTAAACTAACAAAATGACCTAATATCGTTAAGGGGCTCGTGAGTATACACCCATTATTACCACCCGTTCAAATGACGTGGCCATGGTAACTGACAATTCTCATTGTTTAAAACTCGCGTTTTTACTTTCTCCATATACGTAGTATAGGGGACAGTATTGTATTCATGAAAAAAATTGACTTCAAGATTTCCACGGAAATTTCTACAACCTTTGTTTGAAACATTTTTCCATATAACACATTGTTTAAGAGATATCGTATATTTTTACCTGAAGACTTACTGTACACATATAATAATAATATAAATTGTAGTCACTAACTAATACCTTTATTCTGATGCTCATAGTTTAAGGTGCATTTGCAAATCTTGCCATAGGCACCAATTTCTCTAGGTATGGCACTAATTTTAACCCCATTAAATTTAAGACTGATCACCATCTACATTAAAGTTATGGTTTCAATTCCATGAACATTTCTTTTCTCCATTTGATTAAAATGGTGATAGGTGAAGTAGTGGCATAGCCAGGTTCTAACATCAGGGGGAGTGAGCACATAAAAAAGGCGCCATCCCACATACCAAATAAAATAATTTTAAATTCATTACACATACTTATTTTGTATTTAAAATCAAAACACAAGAAAGATACAGTTTTACAATAAGTACTGTGTTATTTGTATTTAAAATTAAAAAAACAGTTAGTACACTGTTGATGGCCAGTTTCTCAACACTTGAATTTGCCTTACTGCTAGTGCTCATTATCTCTTTGTACATGTCTTTAAATGAAATAAATTCTTGCACAATTTCAGTTTGACTGTCTATGATGTCTGAGTACGTATGCCAAAAATTCTAATTTGTTCACATTATCTGCATTGTCAAATTGCTTTGGATCTAAACCACTAAATCCCTGGTTAGGGGCATAAAACATAATAATAGTTATATTATTAATAATAATAATAATAGACCTACCAGGTCTTGGAGGAGAAGAGAGGAGATGCAATACTCCAGCACTCAAAGCAGCAAAGCTCACCACTCTTTGACTACCTTCTCTACATGTCTCACGGTCTGACCACTGATGTTTCAATTGCATATTGAACAGACTGACCCTTGCTTTCATACTGCTTCTGCTAATGTCTTTTCATTATAGTCTTAACAACCGTCATGTCAACATATTGCCTTTAAAAAAATCGTTGGAAAGGCACCACTTTTGGAGAATGTGCTCAGAGGGAACGAGTGCTCCCCCTCTAGCTATGCCACTGAGGTGAAGCGTATATTTCAATAATTTTTTTCAAATGAAATAAAACAATGAAACGATTTAAAAAAATAAGTTTCTACAAAGCTGACTCAAAATTAAAAAAAACACCTGATTTATTATTCAATCAAAATGATCACATCATGATTTTTATGGACAATAACATTAATAATTTTAAAAAATGAGATTCCCATCACCTACCTCCTTCTAACCTAGGTCGAGAACTTCTGATCCACACTCCTAATTATAGTTGGCTGCATGACTTTTGGTCCAAAATGAAATATTTTCTTCTAGCATTATATCAAATTTGACTTGTAGATTAAATACAGATTCTAGAGAAAAATTCAACTCCATAAATTTTTACCTGTTATTATCTACTCAATATCATATACTGCAATACTAACCTGTGATCCCAAATCCATGTAGGCCTAATCTTGAGACAGTCAGTATAAACAAGAGAATTATTTCGATATGTTGCCATCCAAAATGGCAAGCAATGATCTCCCTTAATTGGTGTCTTATCATTGTTATCCTCTCTCTTGCTTTCTCTTCTCACTTTCAACAGACCTTCATGTGCTCCACTCTCCTCCACCTGAAAGATAATACAGATCAGTGGCATACATTTCTTTGAAACTTATTCTTTAGTAGGAAAGGAGAAAGGTTTTTGTAAAATCTCATTCCATAAAAGTTGTTTTACCACACTAAATCGCAATTTATCCTTTTGGAGTAGGTAGTAAAAGAAAATTAAGTATTTAATGTTGAGATTTGCGAACTGTTCGAAATTTCGAACTGAGTCGAGTTTTATTTTAAAACTCTACTCGGTTCGGGCTGAAATAAAAAGTTTGAAATTTCGAACTATCAGAAAAATGTGGTATTTTTTAAAAAATAAGCCACCATGATCGTTAAAAAATGATTTCACAAGATTTATTAAGTTACAACTATTGAAGTTGCATTTGAATTTAATCCTTTATCATTGGTTGATTTAGATCAGTGGTTTAAAACCTTTTCTTATCAAGAGTATTTATTTTTCCGAGCCTGAGATCGGCTTCGTCGATTATACCGATTCTGCTGGGCTTACTAGATAAAATTAACATACGTACATTATGAAAATGCGAATTATGAGATTTTATTAAGAATAAATTTAAGTGGATTTAAAAACTCCAACCATAACAACAAAACCGTGCGATGTTTTGCAAAATATCACATACTAGCTGAAATTACCCATTGTTGCTTGGGCTTTTAAGTCAAAACAAAAAATATTGAAGATTTGAGAACAAAACCATGTAGTAAAAACAGGTTAATTTTTATTGTAGTGCTTAATGGTATGCAATATTTCTTGTCTTCCCATCTTTTGACCAAATAAATAAATTTTTCCAGCATCCTTGATCGATAAATTTGGCGATTATTTTTATCCTGCCATGTAGCCACCTGATGTTGTTATAAATCATTTCTTCTATAAGAGAAACACTTTTTCTAATGCAAGCTCAGGTGATAACACCCAAGGTACTCAAATTAATTTGGATCGGTCCTGACTAACTTTGTGTTCTATGGGCTCAGAATCCAAGGAAGAGTGTGTTGATGATGGTCGCCCTCAGCCTGACACCTCATTTTCAATGACTTGTGAAGTTAAGAATAATTGTATATGCATTTTTAGTTTTAATATACAATGTTTACTCAACAAAATATATGAAATTGAGACATTATTGAATGTTACTAAGTACAATATATTATGTTTTAATGAGCACTGGTTGTGTGAGGAAGAAGCCTCCCTCTTTAATATTCAAGGTTGTGTATCCATTTATGTAGCTAATAAACTTGATTTAAAAGAAATTGATGTGAATAAATATTGCTCTGAGAGACACTTTGAAGTAGCCGCTGCACTCATTAAAGGAAAAAAAATTGATTGTTGCATCAATATACAGATCTCCAAATGGTGATTTTGATGTGTATTTCAAATATTTAGATCAAGTCCAGACTCTTTTCTTAAGTTATAAGTTAAATATTATAACTTATGCTGATTTAAATGTTGACATGTGTCATGTTACGAATAATTCCACTACTCTTAATAATAATTTTTTGTATTTTAATCTATATTGTGCTAATTATGCACCAACTAGACTTAAGTCATGTTTAGATAACATTATAACTGATCTACCCAAGGATCAATACCATATTAATGTTATTGACCCTTATCTATCTGACCATTTGGCTCTTGTTTTTAAATTGAACAGTGAAATTTCTTGTAGGAGCCTGAGACCAAAGTACTCTACAATTTCAGTGAGACCCATTATTCCTGATGGGCTGCTTAAATTTAAATTTCTGTTGTCCAAGATTGAATGGCATTCTAAAAATTTCTCCATCTTCCTTGAAAATTTCATGACTGTATTTGTACACTGTTTTTCTATAAAACTACTTTGCCAGGACAACAGTAAATTGTTTAAAAACAAATGGTTTACTCCAGAATTATCTATTCTTAGAGATGATTTGATACATCTGCATAAACAAAACAAGTTAACCATGCTGGAAGCTGATCAAGTAGCTCGCAATCAAACCAGAAGTTTTTATAATAACAAGATACAATTAGCAAAACTCAAAGCTAACAATGATTTCATTAAAAATTCAGTAAATAAGAATAAAGCAGCATGAACTGTCATTAATAAGGAAGCAGGGTCAGAGCCTCATGTAAATGTTCCTTTCACTCTGGATTATTTAAATAATTTCTTTATCAGCTCTGTTGAAACGGTATTTCCTAGCATTAACACATATCCTAGTGATGCAAGTACCATGCTTAAAATTTTCAGAACAAATAAGGCCACTTTGAAATGGAAATGGGCCATGCCACAAGAAATATTACATATTGTAAAAAAATTCAAAAGGTCCAAAAGCAGAGATGTGTCTGGTCTAATGAAATAATTAAGGATGTTATTGATGTAATTTCTGAACCTTTTTCTACAATTTTTAATACTTGCTTTCAAACAGGTGTTTTCCCTGATGCTCTCAAAGTAGCAAAGACAGTACCAATTTACAAAAAAGGTGACAAAGATATACCATCCAGTTATCATCCAATCTCTTTCATTCCCATCATTGGTAAAATTTTCGAAAATGTAATAAAAAAACAATTGTACTCATATTTTGAGGCTAACAATCTATTTTCACCTTCTCAATTCGGTTTCCACTCTGGTAAAACAACTACTCATGCTGTTGATAAGATAGTCAAAAATATCTTGAATGCTCTTGAAGAGAGATATTCTCTATCTCTGACCCTTCATGATCTCACTAAAGCTTTTGACTGTATCTCATCAAATACTTTTACAAAAATTGGAATATTATGGATTCCGTGCTCTGGAACTTCAATTAATGCAGTCATAACTAATCGCAAGCAATTTGTAGTATTAAATGGAAAGCAATCGAGAACCCTCTTTGTCAAGCACAGTGTTCCACAAGGCTCTGTACTGGGACACTTCCTTTTTCTAGTTATGATAAATGGCATAACATCCAATGTAACCTGCAATGCTGTGCTCTATGCGGATGACACCACTTTTGTTCGAAGTTTCAAAGATCCCTCTGAGTACGAAAATCTGTCCATTTATACTCTTTCACAAGCAAGTAACTGTTTTATTTTAATGGCTTATCTTTAAATACAGACAAAACACAACATATATTGTGCAGCCTGAGTAAGAGGTTCCCCCAGAGCGAAGCAGTTAAACTACTTGGAATCTTTATTGATAATAAATTAACGTGAGAACAGTACATTTTATCAGTCACCAAAAGGTTATCAAAGTCTCTTTCTATGGTAATATAACTCAAACTTCTTATCCCTATTGTAGGAATAAAGTGATTTGATGATCCTATGCAGACAGGCATAAGCTGTAATGTTAGGAATAATTTTGAAACGAGAAAAAAGTCTGCTATGACCAGGAATCGAACCTGGGTCTTCCACTTGCTGGGCGGATATTCTACCACTGAACTATTGTAGCAGATCAATTTTCTCATTTCTGAACGTGGATGTTTTCTTGGTTGGGATGAAACTAGCCAAGCTAGTATCAAACTGCCCCAACGGATGTCCTCGAAGAGATACACCAAAGAAAAGAATATCTGCCTGGCAAACGGAAGACCTGGGTTCGATTCCCACTCATAGCAGACTTTTTTCTCATTTCAAAATTGTTCCAAACATTACAGCTTATGCCTGTCTGCATAGGATCTTCAGATTGGTTTATTCCATCAATTTCTTACTTGGCAATCTCACTATTTGAGAGGGAGGAGTTTTCTTCGGTGTATCTCTTTGAGGACATCCGTTGGGGCAGTTTGATACTAGTTTGGCTAGTTCTGACCCAACCAAGAAAACATCTGCATTCAGAAATGAGAAAATTGATCTGCTATGATAGTTCAGTGGTAGAATATCCACTTGGCAAGTGGAAGACTTGGATTCGATTCCTGGTCTTAGCAGACTTTTTTCTCGTTTCAAAATTATTCTTATCCCTAGAACATATCTAACCACCATCTACTATTCCCTTTTCCATTGCCATTTAATCTATTGTCTTCAACTCTGCGGCCATGCCTCAAATGTAAGACATATTTTTATCCTCCAAAAGAAAGCAGAATAATTTCTAACTCCTCTGCAAGAGAAACCTGTAAACCCCTTTTCATCCAGCTTGGCATCCCGACATTATATTGTTTATTTGTGTATAAAATGCTTATTTCTGTTAAAGAAAACCATTGCAAATATACCATGAGATCTGATGTGCACTCTTATGACACTAGAAACAAAAGTAACATCGATACAACTCATCTCAGACTGAGCAAATCAGTGAACGCATTTAGTAGCGTTGGTGTGAGGCTTTTTAATTTGCTTTCTCCAACAGCTAAATCTGTGCCTACAACAAAATTTAAGAAAGTCATACTCTTGGCTTGTGACTAAAGCATTGTACTCTGTGGAAGAATTTTTTGAGCAAAATGTTAACGATATTGTTTTTTAAGAGAGATATTTGTATATTATTTATCTGTGTTACTGCCTACTGTACTTCTGTTTCTTTTTTCTTGATCTTGACGACATCTGTAATGACTCCATTGATCTGATGAATAAATATTATTATTATTATTTTATTCATTTTCAATGTTAATGAAAAACATATTTCACAGTCTACTAATTTTAAGTATAGATAATATGTAGAATACATAAAAAGTTTTTAGCAAACGAAAGTACTTAAAATTGCACATTAAAACGGTCTTCCACTTAGCTTTTGAAATTATTAGCCAGATTTATAGTTTTTTTGGTGATTGCCCATCTTTGAATAACCTTCCTGTTTCTTTCTTCCCTACTTTAGTTTATATTAGGTATATATTATTTATTTTAGTTAATATTATTAAAATTAAATAAAAATAAAAATATTGTTTATAAGGGTTGTCACGTAGATTGTTAATCCAACAATACACTCATTCCCGTGTTATTTATATAGGAAAAATTAAAAGAGAAAAACATTTAAAAAATAAAAAATGTAGTTCAAATTGCTTTAAAAACCCACCCATTTTGCTTAACTTTTGATTGCTGTTAATATGGCACCTTCATCTTGCTTCTACGTTCTGTAGTTGTTGCATTATAAATGCACAAACAAATTCCTCAAAATATTTATAGTAGAGATTTTGTTTACATCGATAACTAAGACGGTTCTCTCGGCAAGCAACAATTAAACACCATATTTTTCTCTTCATAGCTCTTATATGATCTGTAAGTTATATATTTACAAAAATATTTGGATTGAGGATAATATTTGTCATAAAACAGTCCGCGAGACCACATAATTACGACTTTAATTTCATGAATAAAAATTCAAGAATCTTTTGATGCTGTTTTGTACATATTTCCTATAAAGAATGCCTTTGAAATCTCTATGTATTCCATTTATAGAGTATACTTTTCCATCTTGTATATATGCATTAGCATTCCCAAATAAAATCATACAACAGTTTTATCAATATGTTATAAAAATATTTTTATAGTAAAAAATGTTGAGTACAATTTTTTCTTCTTTTCCTGCTTCAACCTCTAGTTTAACATCTCTTTGATGAAATATGTATTAATCTGTAAAATTTATCACTTCTTTTATTTATTTGATTAGTAACAAAATATAATAATTTTGAAATTAAAAAATGATTTAAAGTATAATTAATAAAATCTAAACCTGTGATCTTCCCCATATTGTAGAAATAGATTTTTTTAAACTCTTTTATCTATCTGGCTTAAATTTTCAATTCTAGGTTTCGTATTCTTTGTTATGAATCAATAAATACTAATAATAATTAATACGGAGTTAAAAAAGCCATTTCAAACACTTTTATTCTATACCTCATGCGCTATAATGTGGCAGGTGGAGACGCGTGAGAGGGGAATGGGAAGGAGAATCTTTAAGGGGGAGCTGATGTCAGAGCACCTGCGCAGTAGACAAATTTTGTTTAGGACGAGTCCATCAGCCTTAGTGTACCTCCCTCCCTTTCCTTCTTCCCCTCCAGATTTTAAGTTCGCGCAGTCAATGCTCACACCTAACCACCACCTCTCCTGAAATCGGTCACGCCTCAAGGATGGACTCGTCCTACTGTAAAGGTGCCTACAGCATACTACCTAGTTATAGCATTTTTGGTATACCTAACAAAATCATTAAATATATCTTTAAACATAAGAATCAAACTTGACTGGAAATTCGAATTTTTCAACAATGTTCAACTTGAACACAACTTGAGTTGAAAAGTTGATGTTTGCACATCCCTAATTTAATGAATTAGCAAAATCGGCATTTTATATTAGTAACAATAACTATGCATACTTGATATCTTTCATTTGATAATATGCAAGTAAAATTTCTATGCTAGCATTCAAAAATATTTTTTTCATTTCAGACAGAAACATGACCATATTTATGAGAAATATGTTCAGATAGTTACCCTTCATACTCATTTTGATTCTGTCCTTTAGCTGTTGTTTGCCTGGTTAGTTTTTTTTCATTGTAATAGAATTTCTATCGACTTGTATTGATAACTACCTAGTTTCTAAATTAAGGTTATGTCATTAACAAAAGATATGTCAAAGTATTTCTATACTTCACCTGATCACTGGTTGCTTCCCATTCATCTTCAATTTTCTTATCTAAGTCTTTATGCAAATGTGATTCCTCATTTTCTTCCAACTGCCAACTTCCTGGTAATGGCATATTACCTAAAGTTATATTTGTTCTGAAGTAACCTGGATATTGCTTAGTTGGTATTTGAATTAGTGGAATGGCACCTTTATTCCTACAAACAAAAACAAGGTTTTTAAAGTAATATTATCCTGTGAAATTGATGTCACTCAATATCCAATTACTGATGGTTTTTTGTCAATTTATTATTTAAAATCATGATCAGGTCAACCTAGAAAACTAAGCTAAAACCTCTCAAATGCAACATACTTAGCACTATAAAGTAGCCAGTTTTTGGAATTTTCCTGCATTCAGAAATCTATGGCAAATAGAGCTTTGGAAAAATAGCAAGATTTCTTCTAATTTAAATACCTTAGTGTTATAACTGAACAATATTGAGCAATGAAATATAAAATATGAAATAACAAAATAAGAATAAAGTAGAATTTCCATTTACTGTCTTTATAAAATTCTCATCCTCTTTTTCTAAATTGTTAAGGGTCAGGCAGAAGGAGACTGCAAATTTATATTGGTGGGAATGAGACTGAGATGATGAGTAAGTTGTTTGGAGTGGTATAGATGTAGAGGGAGGTTTGGGGTGATTTTTTAAAGGCAGTTTTAGGGAAGAGTTGGTTTTTGGGATGTTTGATTTGAGAAATTATGTAGTGATTTACTTTCCCTTAATGAACAACTGCATCTAAATAAAACATGGGCAGCAATAGCAGATAATTAACCAAAATTATAATTCATATTGATTATTTTAAATTAACTACCACAAGTAAAAAGAAAACAATTTTATTTTTAATTTAGTATTAAGTATACAGTTAATAAATCAATTATTTTTATCTATAATACTATATAATTTACAATTAATGCATAAGAAACACCAGCAGAAGTCTGAATTCATAAAACAAAACAGGCTCATCTAAAGAACATGCAAATTGTGTGATGTAAAAACCAAAATATCACCAATCATTTTGATTATGAGATAAAGTTTTTATAAGCCATATAATGTCTACTAACCCTGGGTATTCTTTAAATAAAGCCACTGAATCTATATACTCGGAATGGTTGCAGTCAGTTTCCCAATTAAGCTCTAATTCTGTTTCAGCTCCCAATCTGCTGCTGTAGCTTTGAGGTCTCCAGAGTGAGGACACTGTGAGAAAACCCCTGCCGCATTCTATATTGAATAAGAAAATTTCTTACTTGTATATACATATATAAACTGAATATAAGCAAGCTCAATATTGCTGCATTTAGTGCACAAATAAGAAACAGCACTATATAAATTCATATACACTGAAGTTCCATGTTAAATAAGGAATCACAACTACCTAATATAATAATTCATTTCATTATATATGGCAATCATTCTTCAAATTACCTGATTATTTATGTATGTGCTAGCAAAATGCTTTCATAATATATAAGAGGAAAATAAGATTCCTGTTTAGTGATAAAGAAATAATCCTTAAAAGGTATTTGGATAGCTTTTAGGAAGTTCAAGATATCATGACTAACTCTAATTAATTTGTTTTTAATTACATCACCCAGACTATAATATCTGAACAGGTTTGTCATTTTGTCTAGCCCAAATCTTTCATATTATGGAAAAAATGAATACAAGACTGGATCAATCTTCATTTGACTTAGCATGACAGACAATGTAATGGGGAGATTTTTTGGTAATTAATAACTAAGTATAAATTAATAACTAAAATTTTAAGATTTCTGACCAAATTCTAACATAAATTTTTATCCATACCATGATACAATACTACAGCCATTTTTATAAAAATCAGATGTTTGGTGGAATTACAATGTAATTAAAAAGAACAAATAGTACATAATAACTCTTCTCGCAAGATATTTATAAAAAATGAAATGCAGCTAATCTGCTTCATTTTCTAGTGCCAAAATAGTTAGCTAATTTTACAGTTTGAACAGTCATCAGCAGTTTTAAATTTTTTAGTAATCTTATTAAATTGTTTTAGTAGGTATCATACAGCATTAAAATTCAATAGAAATAATAACCTCGGGCATGATTTCTATATAATTTCTAAAGTCAATCCAAATCATAAATTTTAGCAAGTAAAATGACAGCATATTTCAAAATACTGTTCACAGAACTGCTAAATGTAAAATAAAAAATCTTATAACTCACTTTTTACTTCTGGAGGGATGTATGGAGATTGAAAGCTGGAAAGTGGCAACAGCAAAAATATTAGAGCTATGATTTTCACCATTGTGTCCATTTTTGATTATATCATCTCATTCGCTGAAAATAGAATTCATGGGGTAAAAAAATTATCCAAAATGGAAAGACCTGCAAATAAAATAGGTTTGGCATCAATCACAAGCTCTTTGTTAATACATCTTTCAATTAAATACGTATTACAAACTGAG
Organism: Tanypteryx hageni; assembly: GCA_028673005.1. NCBI lineage: Eukaryota > Metazoa > Arthropoda > Insecta > Odonata > Petaluridae > Tanypteryx > Tanypteryx hageni. The sequence continues at coordinate 21,754,238 of CM054112.1, read as the reverse complement.
ATCCTTGCCTGCTTTACATAACTATAAAGTTTATAAAAATTAATTTCAAATTGAGAAAATGGAACATTAATCAATAGTAGCTGTATGATTCTTTGGTGGACTTAGCTTATAGAAACTCGCCGCTTCTGCTGAAATTTATAATGATACTATTTTCCTAGTATGTGAAATAAGGCAGCGGTGAAGCAATGACCTTCTCTCACCCACTTGTCCCATAACATCACTTCCCTATTCCCTTGAATCCTTTTCCCTCTCACCACTTCTCCCTTCTGCCCGGTCTCTATTAAATAATTGGCTCTGGTGATTGAAGTACATGGACGCCGCCGACGTGGTTATATTTGATGGCCTGGGCAGGTTATTATTCGCTAAAAATTGCCGAAAGTTAGAAGAAAAAGAGAAAATTTTCTTTGCGTGTTTTATATACAAGTTTAGCCATTGAAATTTTCGGAATAATTGCAACACTGAAGGAACTTTTATATGTAGTCGTATAATCTCTTCGCGAAATTTACGCGCAAAGAAGAAATATGTTTTTTTTTGGGATTCAATGGATTTCTTAACTATTCGATTTTTAAAATAAATGAAGATGTAGCTAGCCGTAACTACAGAAAGTTCACTAACATAGTGTGGCCAGATTCTGAGGAAGAAAACCGTGGCATGGCCGATTTCGGGGAGGAAAAACCGGTAAGATACGCTATTTTCAGTCTTTTCGTTATTTATGCAAGATTAAATGTAAAATAAAATAAGATGATCCTAACGGAACTTATGATGCCGACTTTCCACATAATTATTTATTTAATACTTATATTGGCTTTAATAGCTTTAAATTCACCGCAGATATGTATTTGTGTTCCCAAATTTCATAATTTACCATTATAAAATATTACAAATAGATTCGAACGGAAAACTAAATTGATCACACGTATTTGTGTGGCAAAAATAAGGCGTGTGTGTGCGCCAGACTATACCGAATCCGAGTCTAACAATAATCGTTGCGATGGCAACACTCTCGCAATGAATGATAAAAACTGCAAAATTCGAAGAAATACGATCGATAAGCAAAATTCTACGATAAAAATGAGAATTTTCATTCCTTTACAGAGAGAATAGTACAAATCCCGCTCAGATATTTCAATTATAAGATATTATGTCCAAGAGAAAATTACCCAGCATGATGGATTTCAGATTTCCTATGTAAATCAAATGGGAATGATAGTTCCTGGAATCGAACCCGGTACTTTCAATTTTAGCAACAAAAACTATCCTCGGCACAAGTAGCAAGAGATTTCCACCAAGTGTCGTGAAAATCGGTCTATTGGTTCAAAAGTCAATAGGGGGGGGGCAGACAGACAGACGGACCGACAGAGAGACACGACGACGAAACTATAAGACTATATCCATTCTGGAAAGTAGGCTAAAGAATATGTAGCGCATCCTGGACATAATCTCGTTAAATAAATAGAAGAAAAGTTTATAATGTCACAAATATAAATTTGACCATTCGGCCAGGGCAGCTTACGTTAGTCTGTCTCCGGTTGAAAGATGTTGTAACGCGGTATATTGCTAAAGAATAAAAAATTAGTTTAACGGTATTTAAAAAATGGTATCATATCATCGACCAATTTAATGCCCCAGCATATTATTCATAAACACTAAGTATTTAAGTAAAAAGTGGTGTAATCATCAATGTAATCCAAAGTTTGTGTATGATATTTTCGTAGTTACATTTGGTAAAATAATGAGAAAGTTGAAACTGTTCTCTGATGACATCACACGGTATTAATTTCATAGTTTTTATGCGTTCTTTGCACGAAGTGAACGTCTATGGTAGAGGTCGTTTTCGTCCGTCCGTCCACATGTTTAAACTCGGGAACCGCTGGACATATTTGATGAAATTTGCTATTGGGGAGTTTTACTAAAAGTTTTGAACCGATTCCAATTTTGGTTAAAATCGGGCGATAATAACGACCACTTTACTTGAAGACCTACATGTATTTTACAACGCACCTCTGTTTCAACTCGAGAACCGCTGGATGAATTGTTATGAAATTTGGTATTGGTGAGTTACACTAATATTTGTCAATCTCAAATAACATATTTGGAAACTCTGTGTACTCTAACATGGAGTACACCTTTCCTTTCTTGTTTTATAAAGGAGAAGTATGAATTGGAGAAACGAAAGAAAATAATAAAATATTTAGAAACCACGATATATGTGAGAAAACGAGCCCCGCTTACGATTATATTCTGAATTTTATAATTCTAGGTCAAAAACCCAATATTAAGAATTTTAGAGCAAATGCATTTTAATATGGAATAAAGAAGGATGTTTAAAATATGAACATTTTCCCAGTGATGGAACATGTAATGTAATTTACGGGGTCTCAGCGGAAAATATCTATCGAAAATATTATAACGAAGATAGTGAAATAAATACAATGCTCCAATATTTTAAGCATACCATTATAATCGATCAGAAGTAATATATTTTTCGGACGTAAATTTCATAAAACATTGACGTGCAACAAATAAAATTTCTACATTAATTCATCAATAACGTAAAATTGAGTTAACATATTTCATTATAGATTTTTTAAAATGAAAAAGTAATGAAATAAGCAAAGAAATTACAGGGATCCAAAATTAAAATTCACTTCATAGTTCGCAATTGGGAAGTTTGAGAAACTAATATGGCATGAGAGTTATCGAAGGGTGTCATCGAAATAACTGAGTACCAGACATGTTTATCAAAGGCTCTTAAAACGTTAACCAGCGGCGTGCACCCGCAAGGAAACTGTCAATTGATCCTAACCCTTCACGGGAGAGGGGGTGGGAGACAGGAGAAGAGATGACTATACTCGTCGAAAACCAAATGGCGGCTAGGAACGTGATCTAAATGAGGATTAAATATTTTAAAACAAAGATTTTTCAGTTCTATACCAGACATTATTTCGTAGATTGCACATATTGCACAAATTAAAGAAATTTTGATTTTTTCTGAGAAAAAAAAACAAATTTTTGGCGTTTATACCGATTTTACAAAAGTTTATATACGCTTTCACGTTTCGTTTACTAAGGCATGCAGTTTCCGAAAGGTCAGTAATATGCGTAAACACAATAAATCGCCAAGGACGAATTTTCGTGGATTGATTCTACGTGCAGCAACCGAAACCATCGAACCAATACAGTTGTCTCTCGGTTTTAGCAGGTTTTACGATCGCGATTTCGCGCTGAAATTATTGTAGCAATCTTCAACGTTCACAAAAGGTAAATTTCGCTTGCCTCCGCCGACCGCAGCACACTCTGCTTGTTCGCTAGAGCCCATGAAATGGGTTAGATGGAAGAAGTCTCAATCTCGCCCAAATGAAGACGGATGTCTATCTATCTATGAATTACAGAGCAATTTCCTCCCGACCATAAAACAAATAAAGAGTCCATACATATACTAAAAAATAGCAGTTTCTACAATCTTTTTGCACTTTCATACAGTACTGTGATTTAAATATTACCAGAAAGCGCAAGGAAGTGAAAAAGTGCTAAGAAATGGGCAATGTCAGCCTCATCGAATCGTTCTTCTCTTGATAGGATGCTAAATTTCTTTCTTCAAATTGTCAAGAGTCCGAATTCCTTCACTCCGTAACGCCTCCAATAACAATGTTCTGTCTTCACATTCCCTCGAGTCTCTTACTGTTCTTAGAGAAAAGTGATCTTTAATTACATTACAATGCACTAAATGCAAACATTGACTGTCCTGTACTTCTCTCCCTGTTTAACTTACGCGTACCAAACAGATCTACTCTTCTTTCCTGCCTTAATCTCAGTATACCTAGGCTGTCGGTCATCGAAGGCTCACTTTTCTTACGCCTCCCTGCTCTTCTTAACTCATTACCTCCAAACTCAGATGTATTCAATCAACCTTTAAAAACCTTTATCTCCTCTCTGTCTTCTCCCCTTTAGTTTATTATATTTTCCTTTTGTTTGTTATTAGTTAATTGTTATTGTTTGTCTCTTGAGTTATGGATTTCACTGTAAATTGGTCTTTGTGCCGTATGTGAAATATATTTATAAATAAATAAATAAAATGTTCATCGCCCCAATCCCATTCTTCCCATAAGCTGTTAGTGTCCACATTCACGGTTTCCATATTCGCGCCGTTTTCCAAGAACGTAAACTCCGCGAATGAGTAGGGAATACCGCACTGCCTTTAATCATCTTTCTTAACGAATTGTGTACCATATTGAATAATCCATCCACAAAAAAAGCTTGAAAGCATCTGCCATAGCAAATTATCTTGTAGCTATACGAAATATGAGTGCGTTTCTTAAAAAAACAGCGGAGCTTTGACCAGTTACAGGTTGAAACGAGACTGAAATTCGGCTCATAAGTGGTTGTGTCAAGGGATCTTTTCATTTCGGTGAGCGCCGATTTATTATATGTATATATATATATATGAGAAACACATAGTTTTGCAAAAGTGAGAAATATATAAACACAGACCAAAGTCAGCTTTGTTCCTAATGCATGTTAATGCGTATTAGAGAGAAACAATTAACCAAAAAATCCTGGTGTTCGGGAATGCAATTTTAAGCATGGTAAAAGAGCAGGTTCACTATGCCAAAGAGCAGAGCTCTCGCGAGAACCATGCTGGGAACCCCAATGGTAAGGGCAGGGAAAAATACGGTTGGAGCAATTGAACCTACTCAGGTTAAAAATAAATAAAACGGCCTAAATCAGAAACATAATGCATGACATGATATGACACGCATAACGCGTTTGTATTTATATGCATCAAATTGTAACGTAAGAAATATCTTCTCTCTTATGCTCAAAATAAAAATCAATTCAAAAATTAAGCAAAGCTAGAGTAACCAATATTTTGACAGAAAGTTCGGATTTCCTATTACAATTCTTATTCGTTGCTATTCAACATAAATAGTGGAAATATCATCAACATCATAATTGTCATTCCTTCGTGAAATAAAATGGCTATACAAATGTGTTTTATATGGAGATCTTAAGTTCTACACCAGAGGTTCGCAAACCCAGGGTCGCGACCCAAACTTGGGTCGCGGATGACCCCCAGTCCCAAAGTGAAAAAGTATAAATTTTGTATACCAGCAAGAATAAATGTAAATAAGGACCACCAAGAGAGGCAAGAAATAAACTTGATCCTCAGCATGATCTGCGCTGTGCTCTCTCCGACAATCTTAGATCAAGGTTGGATCAGCTGATCACGAAGGTGCAACAACATCATGGAAGCCACTAAAGACGAACACTCAGCCGAGCAAACAGTGATGTTTATATTTTTATTAATTTCAAGTAAATTAGTGCTTGCAGCTTGCTTTGTTCTAAAAAAATTTGTAGGCTCCTAAAATTTCAGTGAAGGAATGCCTTGATTCAATGGTCCCATTTTTTTTCATGCACCCATTTCAAAAATTGACCTTTATACAGAAAAAAAAATTGGAAGGAATTGACCGATTGTGTATATTTTTTAAAAAGCTTTTTATTTAATATTGTGTTAATAAATCTACGGCGATTTGCTGGGGTGCTGAGTGGGTACCGGTACCATTTGGATCGCAAGGCGAATGTTATTTCAAATTTTGGGTCGTAGACAAAAAGGTTTGGGAACCACTGTTCTACACCATGCTTAATAACAGGAGCCGCCGTCGAGAGATTTACTCACTCAAAAACACTTTTGAAATCGTCATATTTTTAATATGTGATAGATTACAGAATAAAATAATTTTTATATCCTTTTTACATTTTTCGGTCTTTCCATTGAAGTTTATATCATACGTATTATTAGCGCCTTTCGATTTTTAAGTGAAATTTGAATTAATAAAATATAACAGGAGTTGAAAGATGCACACAACATGCGCGCATACATGCGAGGCAGAGGCGTTCTTTACGATTTATGTAATCATATTAAAAAATATAAATATTAATGGTTTAGTATAATGTCTACGAACTGAAATGTCAGTAGTGATGCCAAGGAAATATCGAATTTTTTATTCACCGACTAATTTCCTAAATTGTGATAAATAAAACAAGCCACAATTATTTAAAACTTATCTCACTCGAATAGTAACAAGATTGGAAAGGTGTACTCCATGTCGGAGTACACAGTTTCCAAATGCGTTCTTTGAGATTTAACAATGTTCTCAATATTTTTTGCTCAGATGAGTATTTAACGAGAAGCAAGCGAGGTACGTTGTAAAATACATGTAGATCTACATACAAAGTAGTTGTAAATTATTGTCCGATTTTAACCAGAACTGGAATCGGTCGACCATTATAGTAAAACTTCCCAATACCAAATTTCATCAAAATACGTCAAGCGGTTTCCGAGTTGAAACGGAGGAACATTGTAAACTACATGTAGGTCTTCATGTAAAGTGACCGTAATTGTTGTCCGATTTTAACCAGAACTGGAATCAGTCGACCAAGTATAGTAAAACTTCCCAATGCCAAATTTTATCAAAATACGTCAAGCGGTTTTCGAGTTGAAACAGAGGAACATTGTAAACTACATGTAGGTCTTCATGTAAAGTGACCGTAATTGTTGTCCGATTTTAACCAAAATTGGCATTGTTCGACCAATTTTACTAAAACTCTCCAATACCAAATTTCATCAAAATACGTCCAGCGGTTCTCGAGTTGAAACAAAGGAACATGGTAAACTACATGTATGTCATGTAAAATGGTCGTAATTGTTGTCCGATGTTAACCAAAATTGGAATGGGTCAACCAATTTTAGCAAAACTCCACAATACCAAATTTCATCGAAATACGTCCAACGGTTTCCGAGTTGAAACAGAGGAGCATTGTAGGTCTTCATATAAAGTGGTCGTCATTGTTGTCCAATTTAAATAAAAACTAGCTAACACGCGCAGAGCATCTGCGCGCTAGCCAAACTGTATAATATATGAAATAAATGAAATCTTTTTTAATTAAAACAGCTATATTTTTATTTACATTAATAATTTTAATATGTGATACGCTAAAATAAGCGCACCGTACATTCGAAACGCTATAGGCGCACCGCACAAACATTAGTTTAAAAATTTTATTTAAAAACAATTTTCTGCTATGATTTTCTGACACAATCGTTATAGATTCGAATGATCTTACTCTCGAGAGACCCGTATACAATTGTCCATGGCTAAATACTGGTTATTGAAGGCGAAGGCAAATTTTATCAAGTTTGTCCCTGCGACTTGTCATAAAAAAAGCTGATCTTACTGGGAATTGTTTTCTCTTAAATTTAAAAGGCATGTTTGTGTCTGATGGGATGAGTGGAATTCTTGGTATGGGAATAGTTTCAGAATTATCTAAATCTATAACTCTTGCTTCGATTATGTTACGTTGTAGTCGTGTAACTGTGAGTTGCGTCCCATTACACAGGCAATTCGAAGGTACTAAATTTCTGAGCAACATGATCACAGCGCCTGGTTTCAATCTCAGTTTGTGCGGAGGCATTCCCGTTGGCGTTAAACTGTTCAAAAATTCTTCGGGGTATGCCAGTTGATCTGTCGCATCCTCACGATGGTATATACACTTTCGTAAACTATCTCTTCTCCTGGTATACGTTCCAATACACTATTGTTTAGTTCAAGTGATGCTTCATTTGTGACGCTGAGAATTGCTTTTCCTTTAAGCTGTTGAGGGGTGACTGTATTAAAATCTATATCGCCATATAGTTGCTCGATTGGCTCTTGTATTTGTGGATAGCATCTTTCAGGTAATTTAACTGTTTCTCCGTTTCTGCCTTCACCTACTTCTAACAGCCATTTTGCAAATTCTCTTTCAGTATCCAGAGCACGCATGTTTCGGGTTAGTTTCATTATATGAAGTTCAGACCACAGGTGATGTTTTTTCAAACAGCTGACAACCGTCAGAGATCGTGAACCCCTCAATATTACAGGCAATACTTGACGAAAATCTCCACCCAGTAGGATGATTGGCTCGTTCCGCTCTGCTTCTCGCATTATAATCAGCGTAACGTGTTGCTCTTGAAGACATTACTTTTATTCTGAGCAAACAATTTAAATATTAATTTCATTAATTAATACAGATAGTTTCATATAAGCATTATCTAAATGGTTTTAACTTTGTATAGCATGATACAGTATTTCAATGCGATATACAGAAGCTGTTTATCTCGTTGCAATAGACATTGAGCAAATAAACATTAAACATTGTTTATTTGGTTGCGATATTAATACGTAAAAGTATTATAATGTATTACTTCCAAAATGGCAAATATTTTGTTTTTATTTAAATAGTTCTACTAATTCTAATACCACGTTTAAGTATATTTTACCAAATAATTATATTTCATAAGTACGTACCTACGTATTTTTTAAAATAAACATTCAATTTAGCCCAAATTAATGAGAATAAACTTGAAATTCTTGCGATTTCCGATAGAAGACGAAATAAGACTGTATGAATAAAAAACCATGATCATTCTTCTTTGAAAATATGCAGGTCTGAGGTTTGTATGTCAATTTGACGAATTTATATAAACAAATGAACGATAGCCGATATGTTTCAGTTTCAGCCGTTTATATATCCTGTTGCTTAGCAATACAATTTTATTGTGTGCCACGTACCGTATAAGCGTTTTATTATAATAGATTGAAATCGGTCGACCAATTTTAGCAAAACTCCCCAATACCAAATTTTATAAAATACGTCAAGCGGTTCCCGAGTTTTAACATGCTGACGGACGGACGGACGGAAACGACCTCCCGTATATGCGTTCACTTTGTGCAAAGAACATATAATAATGTAATCATTATGTTCACATTCATTTCTTCGTCGTAAATTACCCATTTCTTTTCACTTATTAACGCTGTGTATACGTAAAGGAAATATATGTATTTACGTTCATTTCTTCGTCGTAGATTATCCATTTTCCAAATGTTGCGTGCGCACGAAAGAAAATTAAATAAAATTAGGTATTTACAGCAGATATTGCTTACATCAGTTGTAACGAAGATTGTTTTCGTTGGCAACAATTAAAAAGCAGGAAAAAATTTCTGTCTAAAGTAAATTACGACTTTCTCGTTTAATTTTCTTGAAATCGGCTACTCCTTCGATAAAAATGTACTGAACAAAACACTAGTTCTACAAAGTCGTTTACAGACTTTTTTGTTATAAGTGATGTTCTAAGAGATATAAAGAAAAGTTAATTTTTTGTCATCAGTAAAGTGGCACTCCCGATTAGGTCACGTAAACTACATATTTATATCATCTTCTTAGTTTCTTTGCCCCTATGTCCTAAATACCAAATTTCATCAACATCCGTCCATTAGTTTCTGAGATGAATCATGCGGACGGACAGACGGACACGACCTGACCATAAGGCGTTCTTTTTTTACTCATTGTAAAGAACGCTTAAAGAAATAGATTTGATTCCGTCGAATTGAATGCTGGTAGCACATTTTTCATGAAATATACGAAAAATTCTAATTTTTGTCAAGTAATACACTCAGTAGCGCAAAAGACCGAAGGGCGCGAAAATGAAATAATAGAAATGACTTAAAATGACAAGACACGTAGCAATTATTTACATAAAATACAGTAATGTAAAATTAAACGATCAAAGGGTACAAAAAACGCCATGAAGTAAAAATAAATTCCAGAACTCCCCCTGGCCTGACTCATCACTTTTTGCAACACTAGGTATTATATTCAAAATACATCCATACCAAAAAATTTAGAAATGTGTATATGTAAAATAACCACAGTAGCTTATTACTATTATAAAAGACTGGTTCACTAACGTCACAGTTTTTATCAAAATTACGTCTCAAACTTAAAATTTTTAATTGAATAGCAACTAACGCCTGAAAATACGATCATTCCCGAAAACTCATATAGAACTAATGATTCACGAAGATTTATCCTAGACGAAAAGAATTTTTGGGAGAAATAATGTACACTTGCAGGAAGAGAGGCAGGTAAAACGATAAAATGAACCCGTATTTCTGAAGGAAAGAAGTTGATGATCACTGCAGTTTCGTGACTGGCATGCACGGTATTAGAGATTACTAAAAAGACGTCCACTGATGATTGTTATTAATTGTCACAATCGCTCTCACAGCGTCGCATCAGTAGAAAAATAAACTGTGACGTTATTATGAAAGAGTCGCTGATATTATTTTAATAATGTTAAATTTAAGACAGCATACACAGGAAAATGAATTTTGCCGTACCTCGACCGATGCGCTGCGCCGCGGCGTCTCTGCCACTGCAACGCGGAGGCAACAATGAAACAACTTCGGAATACTCGCGAATCCAACGAGTTATTTCACAGCCTGGAACAAGATTGTCGCCCAGCAGGAGCGGATGTAAGCACTTTCAAGGGATATAGATGAGATGAAACGACCAAGCGAGAAATTTCGCCCTCAAGAGATGGATGAGTGGATTTGCAGAAGTTTAATAATATCCTAATCGAAACAGTTTCCAGGATCCCCAGAAAACATTAGCAAATTGGAGGGATAATTACTGAAAAATAACTCTAATTGTCATAGTTTAATCATTTTCAAATGGACAATCAATATCGTGTCCAGGCGGATAAGCATTTTAGCGCGAATAATAAATGCCTCATTTGAGTCGATTTAAAAGCAATAACAAAAGAAAGGATCGTTTCATACAATCATGTAAATAGTTTAAAATGACTCCCTAATGCTAAAGTGTAAGACTATCATCCCTGGCACCGACTTTTGGAGGCAGAGAGACCACGCACCATCCAAGACAGAATCCAGCCACACTTTTTTTGCGTTCGCCGAGAAGTAAACGCAAAGACGACTTGATGTTAGGTAATTGTTTATCCTAAGACAACAGTACGCGATGCTTGTGGTGAAAACTCTTACCAAAGGAACGGAAGATCCCACGATGTGCCAAAGAGCAGGGTCGGCCCTAGACAATTGGTGGCCCCGGGCGAATTCATTTTTGATGGTCCCCTTTAACATTATTAAATACTCAGTATTGTGAGAAATAACTGTAAATTGATGCAGATTAAAAGGCAATAATTAGATGAAAAGTTTCATTTCAAAGCATAATGAATTCATTTTAACGTTTGAAGTTTATTGTATCTTATAAAAAACTTTTATCAATCAAAAGTTTGTTTTCCTTGCTTCATGAATTGCAAAATCGGCGATTAAAGTCGGATAATCGAGCGATGATGCCACGGAATTTTCAAGTGAAATAATAGCAAGACCAACCAGCCTTTCTTGTGTCATCGTTCAACGCAAGTACACACGTTTTAATTAATTTTAACTAGCAGCAGTGACCCGTATTGTCAATAAAATTCCAAGCACATTAGACATATTTGGCATAATTTCAATGAAACGGTTGTCACAAATATATCGCAAGGCATCCAGTGCTGTTTTCCATTGATCCGAGGCTATTTGTGACAGCGTTTTAAGTTCAGTAAACAGGCTTAACCCGCCAATGTAACTTTTAAATTCATCCTGTTGCTCCGAAAGCAGTAGTTCCAGGTCTTTTCGCTGTTTAAGAGAATCACCATCAGACATGTTTTCAGGGTAGAAATACCATACAAAAAGCCGAAATGTTTATTAAAACGTTTCAACATCTGAAATCGTTCCCTTAGCGACATAATAGCTTGGTATAATAAGGTATTAAAAAATCCGACGCTTAATTTTTTCTCGGTATCATTTATTGATTCGTCTTCACCTTCATGTGAAAGTTGTTTCTTTATTTTTATTCATCAACCAGACGATTCCACTCGAGAAACAGCTACTTCTGGATCAATTTCAAGTTCTTTTGCAAGCTCCTTTGCTGCGATTTTCAAACTTTCAAACTTTGGATAGCATTAAAAAACTTTCTGTGCTTTGCAAAAGTGATAATATTTGAGCTAACTGCATATTTTAGCTTTGCATAATCTTGCTACCAACATTAATTTGCGCGAGAATATCGTACAAAACCACTAAAATCGCCAAAAATTAAGTTTTTCAGTTTTTCAGCCAATGAAAGTGCTTCTGTTCGGCGTTTTTATGTCATTTGCTGTTTCTGAAATAGCAACTGACGCGGCATAAACGTCGCCAAGTGAAACCGAATCACTTCAACGTAATTAATACCTACCAAGTATCCGATAACGATTTTACTGTAAAATTAGTAACATAATTTTTTAAAACGCCATAATAGTGTAGAGCCAGAAAAAAGCACATAAATTTGCTGTAATACTCCAAAAACCGATTTAGCAATAAATGACTGTGCCATGTCACCGAGTATTAAATTTAAATTGTGGCATCCACAGGGCATAAAGAGATTGCACTGCCCTCAGACAAAAGTGTCAGTGGCGGAAAAAATTGCCACGATCACCCACCGGGTGATAGGTATGGAATTAGCAAATCTAACTAAACATAAAACAGGATTGAAAATCAAGGAGACAAAGACTAAACCCCTTTCACACTGACCACTTCACGCCAAGAACTTTTTTTGCAACCCGACACAAACGTATTGGGCCTATTATCACGCGAACGAAATCCTTGCAGCAGAATGACAGAGTTCGTATTTGACGAGACACTGCTGCTAGGTGTCAAAATCTGGATAACCAATGGTGATCTGTAGTGGGCTCGCAAGAGCCCCTTGTTGAATTTTTTTGAAATTTGCAGACCCATTATTAAAATTATCGTTTATTAGGAGTCTTTACCAGCGAATCGGTAATAGGCACGTCTGGTCCGTCCGTCAGTCGTAACTTTCATCTTCTAAACCGTTGGACGGATTTTAATTTAATTAAGTATGAGTGACCGTTTATTAAAATTTATCGCCCAATTGTTATTTGAACTGAATCCGTCAATTAGAACTTCCATTTTACTTATAAACTTATCTCACTAAATGGCATCCGTCAAGCAACAATGCAATACCAAACTTTTCTCTCCCTAGGTCTTATATGATCTGTAAGGTATAGATTAATAAATTTATTCGGATATAGAACATTTATTACAAAAAAGTCCGCGAGACCACATACTTACGAGTTATAGTTTTGGAGATAGAAATTCTAGAAAATCCCACAACTCGTTCATCTGTTTGAAGGCTAAATAGATGCTAATTGAATAGGAAGCAACAATATGGGTCGCCTTGGCAACACCCGGAAAGAGTGTGAAAAGGCGATAAGATTTCTAAAGAAAATGCGTATTTCTGACAGTTCCTTCCGTGTAATATCTAAACATCAAAAGAATCAGATATATTTCAGTTTTAGCTGTCGAATAAAGCAAAAAACAGAGAAATTCGGCCCAAATTTACGTAGTTTAATGAATGAAGGAAATAAACCTTGCACCTTGAAAATCGAAACTACTGTGTAAACATATGGGAAAATATAATTGCCTCCTGGAATCGAACCTGGGGCACTTCTGTAAACGAAAATAGCTTTCCCGGGGTCTCCTAGTTGGCAGAAACAAAATGGCGTTTACAGAATATCTCTATGACAAACTGTTCAAGAGATAAAAAGGGGGAAGGAGGGACGGACGGACAGACATTGAATAATTATATACTTATTAAAGATTACAGGTATGGAGAAAGTCATGTGGTGACCACATCAGATTTTTTTGTTTTTCAGTACATATTAAAATATTGTTTTATTCAATTGAAATTTATAAATTCTATTATTCTGTTTTAGTCAAAAATTAAAAAATTACTTAGCTTTTGCATAAAATGTACTCAAAATCTTTTTTAAAATTCATCAATCTCAATATCTGGCTTGGGAATCCTCATTAACACAATATCAACGAATAACAGAATATTTATTTACGTTCGTATTGTTTATCGTAACCAAAATATTGCTTAAACTTCCAAGTAGCGTCGAAATTTCGTGAGTTTGTTGATTATAATTCCAGTCAATCATAAGAAATTACACGAAACAGGCAACAATGCAAATCATCTTTAACGACGCAAGATTTTCACGTAAAAATAAGTCGGATTTTCGCGTTAAAAACTAACATGTGGGCCGATTCGACGCGAATTAAAAAAATCGAGGGCAAGAAAATAAACCTACGATCTTCATGGCGTTCGTGGTTTCAAGTCTCGAATTCCTACGACGAATTTAAGTAATTTTAATATGCAAATGATTAACGTGCTATCCTCACCTCGGTATTAATCAAATGGAGAAAATACACGCTTCTGTAATCGAACCCATGACTTCAATGTGAACAGCTTAATATTTATTAGTAGTACTGCCATGTAATTTATGAAGTTTGATCGAAAGAGAATGGAAAGTTTATGAGTTATAAGCTCTTTAGTGCTTTTCATCATTGCTGAAATTATCTTCGTGATGCCCATCCATCCGTCCTTACGCAAATATCAGGAAAGAATCGATTTCAACCAAATTTGATACATAGAATTTTCATATTAATACATTACCAAAATGACATTTTTGGACCGGATCGACTCGACAATTGCAAAATAAAACTTTTCGGTAATAATGAATTTGGAAGGAATTGGCCACACCGATTTCAACGAAATTTTGTATGAAGTAGGCGTGCAACATAAAAAAACTAAATCAAGATTTTTAATATAGATATAAAAAGCAGGGCTGCCACAATACAAGTAATTAAAAAAATTCTTTTTATATGTATTTGTGTTAAACTTTCATCATTTTAAACCAAATATAATATTCATAATGTACGCATACATACAAAGCCATAATAGCATATTTGGATCAAATCAACCAAACAAGGGTGCCACACTTACAAATTAAAATCTTTCTGTAATTATGGATTTGGAAGGAATTGGTTGAAAGGATTTCAACAAAATTTTGTATTTAAGATTTTGTACAACATACCGTAATGCAATCACGATGTCTAAAGCGGAGCTAAAGATCAGGGCTACCACAGTAAAAAGTAAAATAATATTTTAGAAGTATTTCTTGAGAACTGACCGCATGGATTTTAATCCAATATGGTATACGTATACAATATCCATATAAATAAATAACCAAAATATCATATTTCAACCGGGTTGACTAAACAGGGTTACCACAATATCAAGGTTAGGATTTTTTTGTAACTGTGAATAAATCGATTTCTAAAAGATATTTTGTTTGCAGGGCGAGTATAAATTGCAAAACGAAATGAACATGTTTAGAACGGATCTAAAAAGAGGGCTACCACAATATAAGGAAAAATAATTTTCTGATTTCAAAGCAAATACATAAGTACAGCAAACCCTCCACATTCGCGACTTCATCATTCGCGAAATTCTCAAATTCGCAATGTATCCAATGCATGCGTAGTCAACATTCGCGACCCCTTGGCTTCGCAAATACGCGAGTTTGCCGCAAGATGATATCTAGGTACACTGGTACATAGTCGCGCGCTGCTCCTCTCTATTTCAGTCTCAGACCCAGTGCTGCCAGATATAGCGCGAACACGCTCAGCGTAGCGTATTGAATTTCTTATAAAATACATATCACATTTTGTGGTCTTATTTTTTGCATCCTATTTAGTGCGTTTTTACGAGTTATTAATGACAATGTTAAACGTTTCCTACCATTATGATTTCAAAACGGCTTGAAATGATACCGCCAGACCCACATTTATTGTTCTTTCGCAAGTTAACCGCTAGTTATAGTACTTGTACACAAAATGAACCAATGTGGACATGAGAAGCACTGCACCGACACGGAGTAGGCATATCTTTGAAGTGAGCAAGCAGCTGATAGTGTTGGCCGCGTAGCACAATCTCGTGACTGGGGAAACGCTAAACCAGTGGTTCCCATTTTTGGGCCGCGAATCCTTTCAACTGGGCCGCGAAGTCCTCCTCAGGATTATGTCAAATTCAGCTGGAAACAAATTGTCTGAACAATCGATGATAAGTGTGATGAATCATGTTATAACGCCTGTTAGCGCGAGTACGAGCTGCTAACATTGGAAATTGGCTTGGATTTGGCCACTAGATTTGTATATTCGCGTGCATTTTAGAAATGTTAATTCATGTTTGTAAATGATTCGTTGCTCTCATCAAAGGTAATTGTAGTGTTAGTTTAGTTTGTTTCTAAGTTACCTATATGAATTGACAACAGTGGTGACGTCACCATATATTCCACGTTAGTATCTTTCTTACATTAAGTGTGTTGCCGTTTCTTGCTTGTTAAATGCTGGTAAGCTTATTTTATATCATTGTATATATTATGTGTATTGTTATTGTTATCATATTTATTTCTTATAGTATTGTTATATATTATTGTTTATCATAGGCTACGATTTATCGGATTAAATCCATAATCCAGAGTCTTTCCATTCCTTCTACTTGGCATAACGGTCATGTTAATTATGACAATTTTCATAATAATATATTGAATTTGCATAGATACCATATTGTATGGCTATGTATTATAACTTATTCATAACTAAAGTAGCAAAATAATCTACTAATTACTACTCTCATAATTTTTAGAAAAATATTAATTACCATACCTCGTCCGAAAAACGAATTTAAAGAATAATTCATTAATTTTGGCTTGAAAGAAACAAAAGTGAACGATGAAGCAAGACCGCTGTGGTTTCAGTGCCATAAAGTTCTTTCGAATGATTCAAAACTTCAAAGACATCTTATGACGAACCATCCTCAGCTCAAAAACATGTCGGTTGAATTTTGGCAAAAGAAGCTAAAAAGTGTTAATAGAATGACGCTTGATGCACCCTGTAATGTTGGTGTTTTTTTAAAAAAGGTAACAGGGGCATCCTTGGAAGTAGCCTGGAGGACTGCTAGGGCCAAGAAACCCCATAGTATTGGAGAAGTTTTAGTGAAACCAGCAGCCATAGCTATGACTCGCTTAGATAATACAATCAAAAGAAGGATTGACATCATGTCTGAGGACATTTTGGAGCAGATTATCCAAAAAATATAGTTGCGAAGTGCGAACCATTCCGTTGAGTTGGGATTTTCGCGTGTGGTCGCTTTTTAGTGCTTTTCGTCGTCGCTGAAAAGCGCTATTATTATCTTCGTGTTGTCCGTCCGTCCGTACGCATATATCAGGGGAGAATTGGCTTAACCGATTTCAACCAAATTTGATACATAGAACACTCACATAAATTAATGACCAATATGGAATATTTCGACCGGCTCCATTCAGCAGGGGTGTCACAATTGCAAAATTTAACTTTTCGGTAATTGTGCATTTGGAAGGAATTGGCCAAACCGATTTCAATTAAATTCTGTATGGAGAAGGTGTGCAACATAGAAAAACAAAATCAATACGTTTAGTGTATATATGGAAATCAGCGCTGCCACAATAAAAGTAATGAAACAAGGTCTTTTTACACGTGTTTGTGTTGAATGGTCTGCATCAATTTTAACGAAATTCAATATTTATAATGTACACATATATACAAAACCAAAATAGCATATTTGGACCGCATCAGCCAAACAGTGGTGCCACAATTACAAATTCAACTCTTTCAGTCATAATGGATTTGAAGAGAATTGGCTGGATGGATTTCAACTAAATTTTGCATATAAGGTTTGTATAACATACCTTAATAAAATCAAGATGTTTAAAGCGGAGTTAAAGAGCAGGGCTACCACACTATAAAGTGAAATAATATTTTTAATCGTATTTCTAGAGAACTGACCTCATGGATTTTACCCAAAGATAGAATATATAATCATCATATAGATATATAACCAAAATATTAATTATCGACCGAGTCGACTAAACAGGGCTACCATAATATCAAGGTTAGTATTTTCTGTAACTATGAATTTGGAAGGTATTTGCTGAACGGATTTTAAAGAAATTTCGTTTGTAGGGCGAGTATAGAATGAGAAAACGAAATGAACATGTTTAGAACGAATCTAAAAAGCAGGGGTATCACAATATAAGGAAAAATAATTTTCAGATTTCAAAGCAAATACATTAGTATACGTTTATAATTATATATTATAATTTGACGAAAAGCACTTCTGTACCACGGGAAATCAGTGCGCATCCCTACTTGTTTCATTTAACATTTACATCATAGACTAAAGAAATGAATACAACAGGTTAGTTTTTATTTGTACATATTTCATACTTTCAATATACGTATTTGTTTGCAATAATTAACGTACAAAACATTAAATAAAAAGGGTTAAGAAACTAAAAATTAATACCTATAGATAAATAGTAATAGGGAGCAATTATTCTTTACGATCACGGGCAGAGTTACGACTGTTTCAGCAGCGTGATTTGGAATATCTATCATACCACTCATATCCTTGCAATTGAGAACATGCAAACGAGTTTCATTAAATGGCTTTTCTTGAAAAGTAATGGCCCCATTTTCAATAAGATTGATTATCCCAATTTATGTAAGAGATTCAAGTTGGTCCCTCTTGAGACGAGGCGAGCAATCGCTGTGATTTTTCTCCGTGATGTATTGACGGGGGATATAGACCCTCATGACCTGCTTAGCCTGATTAACTCCAATGTTCCTGATCGGCGATCCAGACATACCATGCTCATTCGAGATTCTTTCGGGAGAGTGGATGTTTGCAGATTTGAACCCGTCCCGAATGATGAGATTTGAGAATGAGGTTTTGACTAAGGCAAATAATATTTATTTTTTGACTTGTTGTCTTCTCTTAAAAGCAAATTATATGCAACCGTGTCATCTTAATGCGTGAGAAATTTTTCCAATCTCTTCTGTATTTATGATTGTCTTTTATTTTTATCTATGTTCTTATTAATGGTTTTTATTATAACGCATGTAATTGGGGCCTCTCCTGTATGCGTTTAATACATTATTATTATTGTTTGAAGAATTAGGCAAGCGGTAGATGGGATGTTGACGTCTTCGTAGCCATTGGCAACTTTGTAGTGCAATTGCCGCTATGGTTACGGAGTCCCGTAGTACATATTAATAATTGGATACTACCTGACAAAAATATTTTTTTGAATTTCTCCCTGTCATATGCAGTAGAGTTACTTCTGTGTTCCCCTAATGTACGGTATCTTCCACCTTTTGAGTAATTACTTTGCTGAGTTGACAGATTGACACGATATTTCCTGAATTCCTTCTTGGTCAATTACAATGTTAGGCTGCAAACAAACATTTAACATTATTATCAGCACGATAGTTCTTCTTTTGGCCATTGTACTACGTTTAAGGAGAAAAGAGTTTTCTAATAAATACAACTCACCCTCCCCTTTAGAAAGCAGCATCTTATTAATCGACGCTTCGTGAGAAAACGGAGGCAGTGGACGCTACTCATCGTGCGAACACATTTTCGCGCGTTTTCGGACGAATCACAATTAGGACGAACACGCAGCCAGTGGACGACTAGCCGAAACGTATTCACGCGAACTCTAGTTAGCGCGAATTCGTCCGATTAAGTGGGTGGTGTCATCGTGCAGAGTAATTTCTCTAGCACATTAAAATATCTTAGAAACATAATATCGGTGCGGGATTTGTATTATTCTCTGAGGAAAGGAATTAAGATTCTAATTTTTATCGTAGAATTTTGCTTATAGGTCGTATTTCTTAGAAATTCGCGTAAATACTGGAGTTTTTGCAGTTTTTATCGCCCATTACGAGAGAGATTCCATAGCAATAACAATTATAGGACTCGGATTCGGTTTAGTCTAGTACATTGGTGCGCAACCCGTGGGTCGCGACCCCTTTGGGGGTCGCGGATGTCTTTCTGGAGGTCGCAAAAATTTATTAACTTTGACATAAAAAATCGACTAATATTTGTGGACTCACATTGACATCTATGAGTGATATTTTCAAACATTATGAATGGGCGTCTTTGTAAAATATGTATATTCTAGGGTAGATATCTATAATTTAGAAGTATCAAAGTCAAGATAATTACTAAATACACGTCAAAATTTGCAATGTGAAATGCTTTCAGTCATTTTACTTTCGTAGATTGATGTTGCTAGTCGATGAGAATATTATTATTATTACTGCATTCGAATAAGATGTTTTGAAATATTTTATCGTAAAATTCGTCAGTCCATAAGCTTTTAAAAAATTAGCGCTTTTTCGTCTTTTGCAGATAACGTGAATTTAATGCTCACAACCGCTTCACAAACCAATGAAAATAGTCTGTCTCTAATACCGAGAAAATATGTCTCGTTCAGAACAGTTCAACGGAGGAGTTGGGTAGGATAGTAAGCAAAAACTTCCGATAGACCGATTTTTACCAAAAACTAATCAGCACGTCTACCTTTAATAAATATGTGAAATATAAAATTTCACGCAGATCTGATTAATAGCTTTTGAGTTAGAACACCCACAAAAACCCGGTCACCGGCACACACAGACACACACACCCACAGATATCATCGAGAAACTATATACACTATATATACATACGTAGTATAGGGGCAAGCATTGTATTCATGAAAAAAAAAACTACTTCGAGATTTCAACGGAAATACACGTTTTGAGGTTCCCTGAACACGTTTTGACAATTTTCTCGATGATGTCTGTGTATGTGATAGCTTTTTGTGGGCGCTCTAACTCAAAAGCTATTAATCAGGTCAACGCAAAATTTTATATTTCACATTTTTTAAAAGTTAGAAGATCTGATTAGTTTTTGGTAAAAGTCGGTCTACCGGAAGTGGGTGTTTACTCTTGTCACTTATCCGTTATTTTGAAATATTTGCTTTAATATTTGATAAATGTAAAACTGTAATGGAATAAAAGTTGTAGGAAATTTTATTTTCTACAACCTTTGTTTGAAACATTTTCCCATATAATTCATTGTTTAAGAGATATCTTATATTTTTAGCTGCCACCACCACGCCACCTACCGAAGGCTATTGTTAACAATTGACGCTTAGTTACATCTTAGTGACGCTCCTTTTTCTTTTCTTAATTGTCAACCGGAAGTAAATATTGACAACAATCCCAGAGCTAACAACATGTAATTTGCCATACAAATATGGCGAGTCATGTGTTGCCCACATCAGTTTATTTTTCTTAATTGTTGGAGATTTGTGGATATATCCAATATCAGAATGCTATGGTTTGAGTTTATTTCTGTTCTTTGTAAAGTCTACAATTTTCTCGCAGTTTCTTCAAATATTTATTATTATCTAACCTATTTGGAATTTTTAGAAATATTACAGATATGGAGAAAGTTATGTGGTGGCCACATCCGATTTTTTTTCCATGAAAACAATACGTTCTCTATACTTCGTATATGGAGAAAGTAAAAATTCGGGCACCCACAGGATTGAACCCCAGCCTTTACCTCTGGGAGGGTTGGCACAAACGTTCAAAGCACGCTTTCCTTGCGCATATAGTATTATGACGACATTACAATCTCGAGGTTTAACAATGACACGGTCGACAAGGCAGCATACCGTTAAAAAGCTTAATTTTTCAAATAAATATGATTTAAACGTATAACTTGAACGATTTTGTATCATAGGCAAAACATGGTGATAATAATAAGAAACGTTACTTATTTTTCTTTAAAATGGTCCAGGTACGAATATTGTAGGCCAATTTTTCTAATTTTAATTTTTCAAAATAGTAAAAGGCTCTAAGTCGAAAAATCGATTTTACTTTCTCGAAATACGTAGTATAGGGGAAAGTAGTTTTATGAAAAAAATCGATTCCGAGATTTCAACGAAAATACACATTTTGAGTGCCCCTAAACACGTTGTGACCATTTTCTCAATGAATGATGTCCGTGTGTTAGTGACAGCATTTTTGTGGGTGCTCTAACTCAAAAAATATTCATCAGGTCAATGCGAAATTTTATATTCAACATTTCTATGAAAGTCACAATAACTGAGTAGTTTTTGGTAAAATTCGGTCAATCGGAAGTGGGTGTTTACTCTTGTCACCTATCCGTTATTTTGAAATATTTGCTTTAATATTTGATAAATGTAAAAATATATTGGAATAAACATTGTATAAAATTAAATTTCCTACAACCTTTGTTTGAAACATTTTTCCATATAATGCATTGTTTAAGAGATATCTTATATTCTTAGCTGCCACCACCACACCACCTACCGACGACTATTGTTAACAATTGGCGCTTAGTTACGTCTTAGTAACGCTCCTTGTTATTTTATTAATTGTTGGAGCTTTGTGGCTATATCAATATATATATATATATATATATATATATATATATATCGGTGTGGAAGGCAACGGGAAACCACCACACTGTGTATGTATATTCCCTAGTCAAAACCAATTAATTAATTAATTGGTAGGACCTGTCGTAAGACAGAACACGAATGAATGAATATATATATATATATATAAATATCAGAAGGCTATGGTTTGAGTTTATTTCTGTTCTTGGTCAAGTCTAAATTTTCTCGCAGTTTCTTAAAATATTTATAATAATAATAATAATAATATATTTATTGTTCCAATGAGGTCACAAAATAATGACATGGAATTCGTCAGTCAAGATACAATGTTCAAGATAATGAAATTTCACTACACAGACACATTTTCACAGAAATACAAACAAAATATCAAAATTATGTATGCAAAACACAACATTTCATTACAAAATTTCAGCGGTATCAGCTAGTCGGCCATAAATTCATCCACACTGTAATAGCATTTAGCCAGTAATAGATTTTCCACCTTGTTTTTGAAGGTGTTTGGAGAGGAAAGTGATTTAATGTCAGCGGGCAGATGATTAAAAATTAGGGATGCCGAGTGGTGGGGGCCTTTTTGGCATATGGAGTAGGAGTAGCCATTGATATGAACATCATCCCTTGAGCGAGTACCATAGTTGTGGTATTCAGTATTTGTGAGGAATTGGTTGTGGTTATTTTTTAGAAAAGTAGCACATTGTAATATGTACACTGAGGGAAGGGTAAGTATATTGAGAGAGCGGAATAGAGGCCTACCAGGAGTGCGGTAAGAAACTCTAAGTATTGCCTTGATGGCTCGTTTTTGTGTGGAGAAAGCTTTTTTAAACATGCCAGAATTACCCCAAAATATTATTGCATATGCTAGGTGTGAATTTACTTTAGCATAATAAATTGATTTCAGAATGGAGATAGATGCTATGGGTGCTAGTTTTCTGATCATGAAAATGCCAATTGCAGCATTCTTTACTATGGCATTAATGTGATTTGACCAATCAAGTCTTTTGGTGATATTTAGGCCAAAAAACTTCGTAACCTCTGATCTGCACATGCTGGAGTTATTCAGTTTAAGCAGGGGACTGCCGGATGGCGAGGAATTCCTTGGATGAAATTGTAAATATAAGGTTTTACTACAGTTTATCTTTAAATTGTTGGAATCACACCATTCAGCCATTTCTTTTACAGATACTATGGCAGAGTTAATAAGCTCAGTAGGATTGTCCGCAGTTACTAAACAAGAAGTGTCGTCGGCGTATAGAATTGGGAACTTCTAGAGAAATGGTTTGACAGATCATCAATAAAAACAATGAAAAGTTATGTAACCTATTTGGAATTTTTAGAAATATTACAGGTAAGTATGGAGAAAGTCATGTGGTGGTCACATCAGATTTTATTTGTTAGATAGATTATTAGGCCTTCCATCTCATTGTCAACCAAAGATGTAATCTTTTGATCATATAATCATAAAACCAGAAAAAGCGCCTTATGTAATTTGCAATTTTTCCCTCACTTGTTTATATTACAAATTAAGTAAAAGATTATTACGAAGGCTTCCGCGGTGTTTTCCTGCTCCTTCCATGTTTTTCGTGATTCTCAACACGCGGTAGAATCCCTAAATAAAAGATTTTAATATATGTTGCCCTTATTGAAAAACTATTTTGAATTTCTAGCATTTCTTGACGATGTCTCCTATGCAAGATATTATATGACAAAAAAGGTTAAAAAGTTAAAATTTCGAAAAATATATTACTTAAAAAGATGTTTCAAACTTGGAACATTTACTGAACTTTGCAACTGTATTTATTATTATTTTTCCTATTGCCATTTCCCTAAATAATGTTTAAGAAGTAGAATAGTCGACATTTTAATTTCTTTTTTAGACCGTCAATCTGAGTACCGGCACATTATTTCTAGTTAAATGCGTTATCAACAATTTATTTTTGTTGACAGATTCTATTTTTAGCTTGGTTTGTCGGAATCTTAGAACATAAAGAATACGTGACGCGCTTAGACTCACTGTTAAACCGCAAGCAAAAATCGTGGTTAACTCATAGTTACACAACCTTTAAATTTGCCGCAGAACTCCAAGGCATAACAAAAATACCGCCTGCCATCTATTGATAGCCCAGCGAATTTAAACCTTAATTTGATTGGTGTGTGGTACACGTTATATTTACTTTGTCTAGATAACATTAAAAGATTTAGAAAAACTCGAACAGTTATGTTTTACAATATTTAAATATATTGATCTGGCAAACTGAGGCCGCGTCTTTATTTGGTTTGACAGTAAATGTTTGCGTTGTCCTGTCAGCATTGCGATTAATCTGTAACCGACGTGCACTATCGTAATTATCTTTAATATTCACGGAGATGGCCTTGATCGGTAGACTGAGGCATGTTTCGCAAGGTAATCAATTATCAGTTTACTTTCCATAGTTATTATGTTTTGCATGTCAGATACCATTGTTGCACTTACAAAAAATCACCATGAACCACGCAAATTTATCTGTTAGAAAAGTCAATTGTATGGACGATAAGATCTTAGCATAATAGCCAGTATTTGTCGAAACCTTAAAATTATTAAAATTGACATTGAAAAGATGAAAGTTTTTTCCTTGGTCACCTACTGACTTTTCCAACCACTCGTTTGTGTCGAATTAAAAAATACAATTAACTTCCGGGAATAGAAGTGATTATTTAATCAACTACGACAGTATCCAATTATTCAGTCAATTTTATCACGTATAATTTTGCGATGAATTTGTTTATACACTTGGCAAGTAGGCAAAAGTGCTAGACGTATGTGGTAAAATGCTATAGATGATATTTTAAAATCAATTTTTTCCATGTCACATAGGTACCTATTAGATTAAATTCAAAATTTACACCAACTTTTCTCTTGCTACTTGTCTAGTCCTTAACAATGGATGTTGCCGATATCGGAGCATATACTCCTTATCCTCGCTACCTGAAACCCATCAGATGCTTCATAAAACGTGCCGAGATTTCGCCGAAGGAGAACTGAAACCTATTGCAGCTAAATTAGATCGAGAACATCTTTATCCCAAGGAACAAATTCGCAAAATGGGGGAGCTTGGTTTGATGGGAATTAATACTCCTGAAGCATATGGAGGGCCAGATCTAGACACCCTTGCCTTCTCTATAGCGGTTGAAGAGATATCTCGGTGAGAGATAATTTAAGTACCTTTTCGTGTCTTTACAATAATAATATTTATTTTCTTAAGACATTGTGCAATGTATGGCATCGTCCAATTACAAAAATAGTTACAAAATATTAGAATATATTAAAAAATAACGTTAAGTTTAGGTAAAACTAATATCATAAAACTCATCAATACAATATAAACAGTTCTCAATAAGAGTGGATTTAAGGAGAATTTTAAATGTTTAAAGTTAGGGCCTTCATATTAAGAGGTAGGCTATTGTATAATTTGATGGTTATCCTCTCAAAGCTATTGAGAGTTTTGCTGAGCTTGCAGTGATCATATGATAAGAGATGTATGACTGAAAGAAAGTATCATTGCTGAAAATTCCATCATTGGACATTTTCTTGTATAGTTGATTTTGGAATGCTAAGGTGTAATATTTTCATAAAATATTTGAGAGTATAAGTAATAAAAAATCATATTTATTAACTCAATGAAATCTTCCTGTGCAGTAAACAGGTTTACAACTCACAGAGACAGTTAAAATATGGGTAGAATCCTTTCCTCTTTTGTTAAATTTGAAAAGCATATTAGAATAATAGTTTTCTGATTGATCAAATTACTTGACACGTTCTCAGAACTAGAGAGTAAACATAATTCACTGACGAGGCCGGTATTTATGTGGAAAAAGTACCAAGTTTAAAAAAAACTGCAGTTTGTTTCAATTTTGTCCAAATTACGTCCCTTCCCTGCAGGATAATAAAATTGGACAAAGTAAATTAAGCAGCTGTACAGTTTTAACAACTTTTCATTTAAACAGGTCATGTTGATGGGATAAATGTATACAATTAGAAAACAATAAAACGCTCGAAAAGAAACTAATGTAAATAAAGAAAAATATAAATCCATTCTCAATCACAAAGAAGGCTGAAATGTGAATGCATGGGTGCCAAGCATTTCTGTTGATGCATTAGGGAAAGGGAAACAAAATGTCAACTGTAGAATTTTTGTTTAAAAGAGAAAACCTTAAGAAGTTCCATTGAACTTGAAAGGAAAAGATAAATGCATTAAATATTGACTTAAGGTCATCTTATAGGTCTGCTGCATTCAAAAGAACATTTTGGGTATGCTGTGGATGTGGCCTAATCCCTCACTCCAATTGGCACCCTCCCCTCTCACCCTTCCTTACCCCACAGGCTTTTGCTATCTCGGTCCTTTTCTAACCCCAAATTTGCCCTGATTATGTAAATGATAAATATGTAATAATAATCAAATGCCTTTGTAAAATTTAATAACATTGTCCTTTCTCCAAAATGTTTTCTTGGGACATGAAAAAGTCAGTCTGCAGGAAACTTTTCTTTAGAAGGATACATTGAGTGAACAACGTGCAGAAATGTTGAAATTTATTTTTGGAAAAGACTCCAATCCAATAACATTTGTAGTTCTCGTGATACAGATATTTAAACTAAAGCACGGTACAGCACTGAGAAGCTGCCTCCGAGCAGTGGCACACACATTGGGGGGGGGTCCACCGGTCTGGATCTCCCCCATGGGATCCTTTTAAATCGTGAGATATAGGTGAAGATAGTAAGAGGATTTATGTTTTTCCTAGAATGCTCGTGATCCTTGAAAGAGGGCATGGATATGGGAAAGACAGAAAGCACACACCTTTGGTAAAAAGGGTTTTCTTATTTCTGGAGAGAAATACATTTGATTTCTTGTCAGCCACTGCTGTATCTCCAGTTTCAACAAAGCCGAATTAGGGTACTTATTGTCCTGCATGCAATGATATGCAGCATTATCCATTACAATGACACTGTGTGCTGGAAGGTTAGGTATAAGTTTTCCCATAATCATTTAACGAAGTTTGTTGAATTCATGTCACTGTGGTAATCTCCTTTTTTTTCTTGTGATTTGAACATTAAAAGACCGTTGGGGACAAATCCCATTTTTCTACCGCCATGGGCATTAATCATGCATCTTCCTTTCCCTATGGGGCCCAACACGCCTATTTCTTCATCGGACTGCCAGCAAGTTGATGTTCCTTGGCTTTCATGTAAGTATGTTTCGTCAATGTGTACAATGTTCCTGTTCCTCCGATAATTTCTCATAACTCGGAGATACCTTTGTCTCCATGCTGCTATTTCCAGAGGCTCAATTAAAATTTTTCTTTTTGATTTATAGGTTTTCCTTCTAAACCACAAATCACAGAGAGTTTTGGACTAACAATAAGATGTTCATTTGCAAATAACTATTCTCTCTTCTTCCAGTGCTTCACATAACTTATTAACTGAGGGTAAAGTTTTATGAACTGCATAAAATTCATGTACTTTCCTACGAATGGCACATTTGGCAAAATCATCCAGTTCAATTCTTTTTTTATGCTCGCACCGTTTCCCTTTAGGAGTTGAAAAACTTAGCGATCCTTTTGTAAGTGAAGATTGGCCTTCTTTGAACCAGGGATTTTCCAACTCCTGTAGCCTCCGATGTTGCTCTTACAATGTTCATATCCAATCATCCAATCCATTATCTTACTTAAGCTCCTTCAAGAAATTAAAAACTCGGAACACCACTTTGCGGGCCTGGCTTTGGAGAGGCCTTCCATGTTCTGAAGAAGATTTGGAAGTGCTAGCTGTTGCCATCTTGTTAATTTTTGAAGAGAAAACAGAACAAAACACATGTAATGAAATTCGTAAGCCAAAGAATCTTCAAAACAATGCGAAAATATTAACTGTGAAAGAATTCGAAATATTAAAGAGCGCAAAACTTACAATTAGTCAAGGCAGTCAACTGTAAACAGTGAGAATTGACAGCCTAGTTAAGAGAAGGATGGGCTAGTGGTGGGGTAGGGGTAGTCAAAATGATGGAGGGAACTTCCCCTCTGTGTGCAGTGGCAGTTCACGCAGGTTCTTTTGAATGCAACAGACCTATAGTAATCATCAATCATTGTAGTAATATAATTTTTTGGCTTATAAAGAAAATAGGTGACTGAGAGACCACTTAAATGTACATCTATAGATATTAATAAAAGGAAATGTGTGTGTGTGGACAGCATATATAAAAAATCTGATGTGGCCACCACATGACTTTCTCCATACCTGTAATATTTCTAAAAATTCCAAATAGGTTACATAATAATAAATATTTGAAGAAACTGCGAGAAAATTTTAGACTTAACAAAGAACAGAAATAAACTCAAACCATAGCCTTCTGCTATTGGATATAGCCACAAAGCTCCAACAATTAAGAAAAGAAAAAGGAGTGTTACTAAGACGTAACTAAGCGTCAATTGTTAACAATAGTCATTGGTAGGTGGAGTGGTGGTGGCAGCTAAGAATATAAGATATCTCTTATACAATGCATTATATGGGAAAATGTTTCAAACAAAGGTTGTAGAAAATTAAATTTCCTGCAACTTTTATTCCGCTACATTTTTACATTTATCAAATATTAAAGCAAATATTTCAAAATAATGGATATGTGACAAGGGTAAACACCCACTTCCGGTTGACCGATTTTTACCAAAAACTAATCAGTTCTTGTGACCTTTATAAAAATGTTAAATATTAAATTTTGCGTTGACCTGATTAATAGTTTTTGAGTTAAGAGCACCTGCAAAATAGCTATCACATACACACACACAGACATCATTGAGAAAATGGTCAAAACATCTTCAGGGAACCTCAAAACGTGTATTTCCGTTGAAATCTCGAAGTCAATTTTTTCATGAATACTTCCCCTATACTACATATATGGAGAAAGTAAAAACAGATGTGACAAGAGAGAGACAAAATTAAATGTTCTATAAATTAAAAATACTTTTAGGCATATAAGAATTGTATAGCGTAATGTATTTCTTTGTCATACAATTCTGTTCGCCCAAAACTATTTTTACTCTCTGGAACACTCAATTATGTGTATTTTGTATTTATTGCTTACTTTTTAGTGCCTATAAAAGTTGGTTTCATTAATTTTTATTTCAATTTTAACTTAATTCACGCATACCTGTCATATTTGATGGGCAATTACGCTAGTACATAATAACCAATGTCGTATTAGCCAGGATGGAGTTGCATCAGGCAAGAGAAGGGGCACAGGGGAGCCGGACCCAATCAGACGCGGATGTTTGCATGGATGAGGCCTCGCAAGTTCTGTAATCCATTAACGAAACCAATAATTTCATAGTATTAATATTAAAAATACAATTTTGGCAATTAATAAATGGAAAAAAATCTGAAAAGTACATCATTATTAAGTATGTTATAAGAAAGAGTATACTGTATGATAAATGGATAAACAAAATCTCAGAAAGGTGAAGGCATATTTTTTATTATAAATTCTGGTAATTCAGGTATAATATATTGGATATTGTATAAGGAAATTCTGATTTTGTCATTTTTTACTCTGGATTTTCAACCCACTAGCTTCCATGGTTTAGAATGAATGCAATTTAATTTTGATATGCATACAAAATTGATGAATATGAGGAATAATTGCTGAAGGGCAATTTCAGAAACACTACAATAAGAAAGTATCAGTACTAATGAAGATTGACAATGGAGCTGAATTATCAGTGAATGTCTGAAAAAATCCATTTTCTCACGTTACAATCAAATTAATGGGGTGAACTGCCGTGGCCTTGGTTGGGCTTACACAAGCCCATTGTTAAATTTTAACCAGCTCACTGAGCCCATAGTTAAAATTTATCAGATGTACATATTGTACGTACAATGGTAGGAATGTTTTTGTTGTATTGTACTCCTGTTTGTATTTCTCAAAATACAAACAGGAGCATTTTGGCTCTAGATTAATGTAAATCAGTGACCAAGTTGGCAAACGGGTATGTCAACTGAAAAATGTTGCATACTATAGATGTAATCAACTCATTTCCGGCCTCTAAGTCGTTTGCCTAGTTGTCGCATGGATAGTTCTCATATAATTTTTGTGATAGAAACCAAAATGTTTCCTCAATAAATACTTGTAACTATGAATTGAAAAATTAAAACATTTTATTCCTATGCAGGTTGATTTGTAATTCATCACTTTTCGTTTAAATATTGCGAGCCCATTGCTAACAGATTGGCAGCTCACCCCTGGCTTATTCCAAGTATTTGCACTGTCTTATGGCCGGTTTCTTGAACGAGCAGATATGGATTGAATAGTTTCTCTAAACTATCTGTTCCATAACTTATTGTTGGCTAACTATCGAATCTATAACTATTCTCGACGTAGTACTACAAGGGAACCATTAGATGTCGATAGCAGTGTTGCCGTTTAAAAATTGTGAAAATCTGTAGAATCGTCGAGAAAAATCTGTAGACTAGTTATAGAATCTGTCGAAATATCTGTACACGGCATATTTGTTTGTTAAATTCTGTTTCAGCTATTCATATTCAAGGAATACTAGAAATAGTAACTCTGTTTTCTAAACGAAATGATAACATATTAGAGTTTTTGGAAATAGTAAAAATTTATTGATGCAACCCATAGGAGCTGTATAAGGATTAAATAATGGTAATTAGACTCCCCGTTTGGAAAACACTATTTTAAAGAAGTATTTGTTACTATCAATCAAATGAAATATTTAAGGAAAATGAATATTTAATCATTGGTGTTTTCATATGAATACGATGTTTAATAAAGTTGAAGTAATCACTTCATTTTCTTTCATAAAATTTAATTTGAATAAATCATAATTGGGAAATGTTATAAACATTGTGCATGTGACGTTTTTAAATCGAACCTATACAAAACTTGGACTAAATATAAAGAGAAACAAATATATAATCACATAGCATTAAATGAAAATAATGCAAACCGTTATATAACTTGAAGATAAGTAATTCCTCACTGCAGCCTTAGAATGAGCTTGTGAAACATTTAATTCCAAGGTACTGCATGAAAATTAATTGCATTTACACATTTATTATTTGGATAAGCTTACCGAAACAAAATTTTATTTTAACAACTTAAACTTGTTTATTGACTGAATTACGTATAATGATAAACAAAGGTAAATTCATAACAAAATATCACTTAATAATACATATTACTTTGTTTACATATAGTTCTGATTAATAAATTTACTTGTGTAATAAATAATACAAAAAAGTATACATGCAAAAAATAATTAATTTATAATAAAACAAAAAAGAACACAAATCACAAAGAAACTAAAAGATATCATAGTATCTTGTTTAAAAATACTACAATTAATTAGATGCATACATATGCAATCTTACAACTGTAACAAAAAATGTTACAAATTCTTTCATATTAAAAAATATTATGTATTTAAGCCTAACAAAGTCACGACTTGTCTGATATTGTCTTCAAACTTATATCACAATTATATAGAAACAAATATATATAAACAGATAATAACATATACATAAAACTAAAAAATATATTCTTGTTCCATGTAGGTACCTTATAAAAGTTTAAACATGAATATAAAACTAATTAGGCATTTAATTCAGGTAAGAGATTAAAAAAAAATCTTTGGAGTATCTTAAACAGACAGAAATTCTTTACAATATTATTAATTTACACTCCCAGCAAAAATAAGAACATCATAAAAAACTGGAAAGGCCAGTAAAAAATTGTAAGGACTTTTTCTCCTAAATCAATACCTACATCTTGTAACCCTAACTATATAAAGGATTTATTTTTCTGCTCTCCTGCTATGCCATCCTCTATTTAACAGTGACTTTCTGACATTAAAATTATAAGAATATTCATTTTGTATTAAATTGCTTTGTAAATATTAAGCCTGTAATGGTTTCAGTCGATATTTTGTTTCTGGTTTTATTTTTCATCGTGTTTATGACCGAGAAAACTCAACTGCAGCACTAGAGTATGGCAAACATAATAATGTTTGCATGAATTTTACAGGGTTTGCAAACAACTTTTCATCATCCGTTTGCGTAATTTCCCTCACCTTACACCAAAATTCTTCTGGGCTCATACCGGAATGAACTTCTAGCCTCTCCAAAGAGTTTCTTAATAGCCTCCACTATCAATGTTTTGAATTTACCAAATGTTCAAAAGATGAAATTAAATTAATTAAAGAAGGATTTTCTTTTCCAAAAACCACTTTAGGATTTTAAATTTCTAAAGATTTTAAAGCTTCTAATCCAAAAGAATATCTTTTATAAATTTGCAAAGCACTTTCAATGAAAAACTCAAAACAATTTTTTGGGAAGTCACTCATCTCTTCACCTTCATTAGAGTTAGAATTTAGTAGTTAAATTTGCATTTTATTCCAAGATACATTTCCTCCATTGGTTTAAAATTATTTCATCCCTATATTTAATCTCTTTTATTGCTTATTTAAGTTATTGAACAATTTGTCACCTATAATTTGCGATAAGATATAAACTGTTCTTTTCGATAATCAGTAACGTTGCTTAACCACTCATCTGGGTATTTAATTTTTCGAAGCCGCACCAGTGGTGGGCATTTAAATTGAAAATTTGGCGAATTTTTACCTTTTGAATTATATTTATAAAATGTAGTAAATGTTCAGTATTTGATTGGATATTTTTTATTTAAAACATTAGACTTTTTAACACTCAAGAATGAACAATTATGTATGAATATTAATTTTTAATGGAAAATTTAAATTAATAAAATTAAGTGAAAATTACAAAAAAATGGGGTTGAAAACGGTCTAAAATTACATAATTACTCAAAATATTCATAAAAATCATATTGTCACTAATAAAAGTTAAGACGTAAACCTTATGTATAATTAAAAAACACAATATACTAAAATAGAAAAAATTATATTTATTACGTAAAGAAACAAAATAAATATATATATATATGGTGCGAAGGGTTTCGCAGCGTTTGGCTGTAGGCTGCATGTTTTTCAGTAGCTCACCGCGTTGATCGGCTGTTTCACAAGACGACGTTTCGCTGGCGTTGCAGTCGGCTTCCTCAGGTCAGCTGACCTGAGGAAGCCAACTGCAACGCTCTTTTCACTGAAAACTTTCGAGAAAAAACTAGTTGCAATGCTCTCTCGTTTACTAAAATACATAGCATAATCCAGTTTTAGTACAATTCCCTGGAGTATGAAGATACCAAGGAGAGTTTTTATTTCATTTGCAGTTGTCTCCCTCAACTACGTGCTCTAGATCGTGGTTTTAGGCTAGATTTTGCGTCAAGAAATTTTTTGGCATAAGTATTAGTTTGCTCCATTATCATCATACATAGTTCGTCATCAACAAATAGCTCAAAGGATTCAAGTATATCATCTCCATCCTCAACCTGTACATTTAAACCGGGGTTACCTGTAAATTTAAACTTGCTTCGCACTTCCTCATGTGTATTCCAAACGTAAGGGTGGCCAGGGAGGTTCATTAACTCCTTCTCTTCCCGGAACGGATCCATTTCTTCGTCTGTTTCACTATCACTTACATCAGTGTTGATGTAAACATCCTCCAAAAACTCACTGGAAAGATTTTCGTCATCATTCTCTTCCAATAAATGAAGTGCTTCGTCTTCTGTGGCTTCAGTATGTATCCTTTTACTGGACGAAGGTATTTCACAACAGTGAAATAAAAATTATTTCAAACAAAATAATTTGAATGAAATAATTTAAAAGTTATTGCAAAAAGAACAGTAAAATTTTCACGAATAAAAGCTCCAAATAATTCCACAAACCGTCTACTCTGATGCTCCAAGGCCAACTGAACTTTTTCAATTACTTACCCACTCTCCTATGTGCACATCTGTGCAGACCACCCACTCTGGGTTATCGGTTACCCCAAATTATTGGCTTCCATAGATCACAGCGAATCTCCACCTCTATCACTAGAAGGGTCCACATTGCATTTTCAAAAATCAGTAGTCAACCTCGGTGTCATAGTAGATGAAACTCTATCCTGGGCCCCTAATACCAATAAAATCTGTAGTACCATCAACTCCTCCTTGCACTCTCTCAAAAGACTCAAAAACTTATTACCTAATTCCTTACGTAAACTCTTAGTGACCACACTCCTATTTCCTCACTTTGACTATTGTGATGTTGTTTATAATGATCTCTCCTGTGAACTGGCATTAAAACTTCAACGCACACAAAACTCCTGCATGAGATTCATCGGTGACCTTAAAAAGAGTGACCACATTAGCGAACAATACAATAATCTTTCATGGCTCAAACTTGACACTCGAAGGAACTTACATACCCTGATGCAAATGTACAAAATCCTTACTTATAACAAACCTGACTACCTCTCTTCCCTCTTCAATGATATCAATACAGTACACAAGCGTGATACTAGAGGCAAGAATAACCTCCTTATTCCTCATCACAGGACGAACATCTACAATAAATCCTTTCAAGTCTCCGGTTGCCGACTCTGG
Organism: Tanypteryx hageni; assembly: GCA_028673005.1. Taxonomy (NCBI): domain Eukaryota; kingdom Metazoa; phylum Arthropoda; class Insecta; order Odonata; family Petaluridae; genus Tanypteryx; species Tanypteryx hageni. Next base: position 21,719,618 of record CM054112.1, on the reverse strand, counting down.
AATAACAGATGAGAATTTTAAAACATCCCCCTCTTTAAACTCATTCAAATGCACCTGTGTCACTCACTTTCTACAACAACAAAGTAATCCTTAATCATCTCTTTACACTCCCCATTAATTATCCTTACTCAAGTTTTTTTTATATTGTCTTATATTATTTTGTATTTCTTAATATAATTTTGTATTGTTTTTATATATTTTGTGTATTGTTTCAATATATATTTTTTTTCTTCTATTGTTTATGTATATTTTTTTCCCCATTGTTTTATATTATTTTTTATTGTATTATATTATTTATGTATTTTATATCATTTCCTGCTTTCTTATAATATGCATGCCCCAACAATATTCTCTATATTCATACATTGTATATATTTCATGTATATTTCATCTCATTCTGTATAATTGTATATTTCTTGTTTACATTACGTTGTTGCCTTTACGTGTACTTTTTTATGACGGTATATAATTATGCTGTATATACGAACTCTCCCACTGTACATACTCCTTTCTATTTAATGTTGTAGTTTTGTATTATCATATGTACACTATCTAGGGTTTTCGCAGGTTTTTCACACCCCCCTTCTTAGCGGGTGTTTTCCTGTGTGGGTTTTACTAGGGAGGACATGTCTGTTTTTACCTAGGTTTTCCCCACAAACACAAATCTGTATTCAATTTTATCATTTTACTTTGTATGATTTAGGTACATAATGTTTATATAATGTATTTTGTTATACCTTATTTTATTCTTTTTCTTGTATTTATTATATTGACGAAGGGTTCAAAGTAAGAATGGACCTTATGGTCTAAATTTCGCCCGAATAAAGACGATTATCTATCTATCTATCTGGGGGATTACAAGGGTACGTCAAGGAAAGGCTGAAAAACAGAAAAACAATGGTTCCTTTGAGCAAAACCGTCAATGTGGGAGATGTAGTAGATAAAGTAGGGTGCCATAAAACGACCCTTCTTGCCATTCAGCCGTTCTGGGAGTAAAAAGCGACCGCATAACAGTGGAAAAGGCTAAATATGAAAGAAAAGGATTTACAAGTAGCATTCTGTTCGAGGAAAGTAAGATGAAAGCGGCGACAAACAAAATTTTTCGCATGAGGGTGTGAAATAATCCAAGATGTCAAACCCCGACCTTCAAAAAAATAGGGGCAGGGGATATGCAACCCTCATGGAAAGTGCAGTCTTAGGATACGAGACGTATAGCTTCCTAAAATAGGGAAGGAAAGTCCATCTACTGGCAAGACGGTAAACTAAAAGTATGCCGCTATGAGTGAGAAAAGCTGCGTGACGGAATATAACGGCATACCCATAGCAAATAGGCTAAAAATCGCTGTGCCGTATATATACGGCATACCCAGATGAGTGGTTAAATTCAGCGTCATTATATACATCGAAACTGTCGATTCTTTGCTGGAATAATCATGGCTTTAGAAATGTATTTACTATTTAGATTACTACTTCATCTGAGGATGAACTGGAATAATCCATTTCGTTGTTATTTCTAATGTAAAACAAACACAACGAACAAGCTAACACCGATGAACAACTTTGTTTACAAACTAGCTTCTGCTACGGGACTCATTGCGCATGTGCCAGATACTTATTTCTTCAATAACTGCCTATGGTGGGTCAAATAACTTATGGAACGATTTATCGAACCAATATGGAACATTCAAGAAACCAAAACTGCCGGTTTATGTATTCAATAGCGCTATTGAACCGATATATCTCGTTTGAGAAACCGGCCATTAGTGATACTTTTCATTCATTTGGTCATGCATTCATTCAGATCCTATTGGTAATAATAATCTATAGAAAAGTATTTTATATCTTAAACTTTATCAAATAAAGTTTTTATAGGGAAAGGGTTGCTCCTGGTCTCAAAACTGTGCAGTTAGTATTAAGGTTCACCTAAATTATGTGAAGGATAAAGCTAAATAAATGCTGAAAGTGGTCCTTTGTGAAAAAACATTGTAGGCTGTTTTAAGCAAAACTTTAATACTTTTTATACTAGAATTATTTCCCTAGCATTATCAAGGCCTCAAGGTTTAGATACTAATATAAAATGAAGCAAAACTAAATTAAAAATTCTTGTAAAGTGTGAAGTTTTTTAATGTGCTATCTGACCATTCACATAATACTGAATAAAATAAGAGAAAAGGAAAAACTTTTCTAATAGGATCCACCAATTTTATTTAAGAATGGCCGGGTATGATGATGATGTACTATACAGAAACCAGTTGTTCTTATATTAAATCAGTGGAGTCCAACACAAGTTTTTTTCATATTATATTGCAAAAGTGGATTTCCACAAATTTATGTCCAAACTCAGTTAATTATATAATATGTAATATTTCATTATGTATTTTTATGACTCTTTTAGTGGCTGTGGTGGCACAGGTGTTATAATGAGTGTGCATAATGCTCTGTATATGGCTATGCTTGACAAATATGGCAGAGAGGATCAAAAAGAGAAATATCTCCGGCCATTTGCTACTGGGGAAACTGTTGGATGTTTTGCTTTGAGTGAGCCAGGTTAGTATTATTTCAATACTGGAAATATACTGGGATTTTGGATCAGATACTGGAAAAATAAAGTTTCTCCATGCTTTAAGAAAGTTCATACGTGATTGGGAATAACTGGAATGTTGAAAACTTTTTCTGTTCTCGAATATGTTCAAATTTATGATTTGCCCTGGAATGCATTATTGAAATTCCAATATCGATAGGATGATTACCGTAAATACCCGTGTATAATGCGCACCCTTGTATAATGTGCAGGGGGGTTTTCAGCCTCGTAATCTATGATTTTTCTATATACTCGCATATAGCACAACAGATTTTTTTAGCATTACCGTTCCAAAATAAAGTAGATGGTGTAACATGTTCTAAGGCAATGATCGAATTATTGGTATTATGTATTGGTAACGTAATGAAAGTGCGAAATGAAATTTTCGAAAAACATTTCAAAAGAATGTCAGCTAACTCAATCATTACATACTCTATGTTTACTTACAAGGTGATATTAGGATATACACAATAAATCGAATTATATTAATTTCATAGTATGGCATATGACATTCTTTGAGCTATTAAAATGAAGGAATGACGATAATCCTATGATTTTTACATACGTTTTTGTCTCACCTGAGGTGGACGGGTTTGCCCAACCTTCAGTTTTACCCTTATTAGAACACTCTGGAGCACGTAAACACGATAGCAAATAACCATAATTAACTACAGACTCTAAGAATGAAAAATAAATCACGTATGAATGCTGAGAGAAAGGTAGGGAACGATAACTTTATTTAGTTCTACAAGAAGCATCAACTCCCAGCGTACTCAAAGGCATCAGCTGCCATTGTTTCTAATTGTAAGTAGTACCAGTACCTCACCACCAGGCTGGGCGCCGGTGTAGGGAGACATCATGCGTAAGATGACGATTCCGATAACAACATCAAAGAAGAATGGTCCAGTGACGAAGAATTTCTTGGCTTTTAAAATGAATAAATACTGAATTCATTCTTTCATATCTAATTAATGTATGCAGTTTTAATCTTCCCATATGTCAGGGCTCGACAAATTTTCTAACAATCTAGGTGCCAGCTCCAAAACCTAGGAGCCACCGCAGACATTACATAATTTTGATGGATAGTTTTATCATCATCAGGAAAATATAAATGTAAAATAATTTAGACATGAATCTGCTACAATAATTAAGACACCCTTTTATTTCTGTCATATCATGTAGCTAAGCATTAACGCTGATTACAATCATGCCATACATACTCGTCGTCATCCCTTCTACATTTCACAATTCTTCCCTATCAGCAGATGTCAATTTGACCTTCATGGTCAAAACAAAATTTTTGATCAAAATGCAATTCAGGTTCATATTGGAGCAAGTTACTAATAAAAAGCATTTTAAAAACGGACATAAGTAGGCTTGGTAGAATTTGACATTATTCTTTTTTAAATCAATGTTTATTTACATGAGAGATTTTCAACGAATATCGATGCTTAAAATTACGATTTGGTAGAATTCGATGTTTATTTTTTTTGAAAATCGACGTTTATTTTCCCAAGAGATTTTTGAAGAACATCGACGCTTAAAATTACTACTTACATATATGGCTGGCAGTTTTCAGCCTTTTAATTCGATGATTTAAATTTACTTTTTATTTTGAAATTCTACATAAAATTTCCGTTTATTTTACAATACTTTATTTATTTAAAAATTTATAGGAAGATAAATGATTAACGGGCTATCTTCATACGACCATGGAAGTTCCTTTCTTCTGAACCTCGTTGAACAGGAACTTTCTGCAGGACATATCCATCACCTTATCTGTATAGAGAGACTCGTGGAATATCCCACCATTAGGTCAGCATATATAATCTCAAAAACCTCAAAAGCGCTAAGAAACACGTGTTCTCAAAACTACCCTAGGACCTTGCAGTTACCTGATTGCTCAGAGTAGAAGCATGAGCTTTTCAAAAAGATGCATATTTGAGTGTAAGGAAATACCCTTTTTTCAGTCCCAATGTTAATGCAGGCCTAGAAAAGGAACAAAATTGTAGGTAGGAAATAATATTACGAAAAAGTAAACAGAAATGACTTCAATATTATAATTCAGAATAAAATTGGTTTTTAGATGTATACTTTTCCATCTTGCTGGAAAATCAACACTTATCGACGACTATTCATTTTCGTTGGTTTTGAAAATAAAAAAAAACTTGATCGAAGTTTTTTGATTTTAATCGAATCCTACCAAGCCTACTTATTAGCTTAATATTAAGGAAGTTAACGTTTTTCACTCGGAAATTGAAATGCGTAGCAGTTGAGGTACATGAACCATTTTACAAAAGAAGAAAATCTAGGAGCGAGCATGAAAAATCTTAGGTGCCTTGGCGATCGGTATTTGTAGAGGGCAGACATGTTATTGGGTTAGCTTTCTGCTATGTTTCAAAGAAAGTTCACCCAATGCATGTGGGAAGAGTTTTTTACTATATAGATACACGAACCTCTTTTATTCCGATGTGTACTTTGGTAGGCTGATTATTAAAATGATTAAGAACAAAATGTTCTTTAATAGTTTGTTCTTAAATGTAAAGAAATTAATATATTTTTAAAAAATTTAGTATGCTTTATGAAATCCCTTGGGGTTCCTTATAGATTCATAAAATATGTTGATTGAAGTGAATTGAATTTAACTTGTGAGGGTTCTTGAATAATAATTATTAGGGGGCAAGGAAAGAAAATAGGTTAACACCTAAGAATCTGTGGCCTAATAATTATATTAAATTACATGTGACTGAAGTTAGTTTTTTTTTTGTAGTTCTAGAAGACTGTTCATTGTGTTCCTTCGATTTTTGAGAAGATATGAGTAAAATTAGAGGGAAAACCTTGTTCAAGTGGTTGGACAGAACACTTTGCAGATTGGAATTGGTTGCAGAAAGTGGACAGTGATAAGACTAAAGGGCATTGTAATTTGATGTTAGCAACATGGGGGTGTCTTCTATCCCATCTCATGCCAATGGAAAGAAGCACATTGAAAGAGTCAAAGATGCAAGTGGAAACAGAAAACTAGTTGACTTGGTTCCTGTCAACAAAAGCGTTCCATCAGCTGCAGGCGTTGGACCTGGCCTTGTGCCTGCTGAAGTGGCACACTCCAGTGCAAATGATGGAGAAGAACTTGCTGAGCATCATGCGACTAAGAATACTCTTAAGAACTTCATCACTAAAGATGAAAATGCGGAAATATTATGGGCTCTTAATCAAGTAATGACACATTCTTCTGCTCAAGAGTTTTTTTTTAAGGGATCTTATCAAAACAATGTTTTATGACATTGAAATTGCCAAGAAATTTAAAATGCACAATGATAAACTTGGATACCTAATAAAATATAGGCTAGGTCCATATTTCCAAAAAGAATTGGCAGGTGTGTTTAACGAGTGCCCCTTTTACTCTATTTATTTTGATGAGAGCATGAATACTGTTGCTCAGGAAGGCCAGATGGATATTGTGCAATTTTGGGATGAAAATGCAGTTCAGACGAGATATTTAACTTCTACCTTTTTGGGTCATGCTACTGCAGAGGACCTCCTGATGCCTTTCTTGCAAGCGTTAAAGGATGTGGGTTTGGATGCCAAAAAAATGCTTCAGATAGCTATGGATGGACCAAATGTGAACCTCAGATATTTGAAGGATCTATAGAGCTACTTATAAGATGATTCTCCATCAAATCCCAAGTTGTTGGACTCTGGTATGTGTTTCTTACATGTTGTCCATGGTGCTTATAAAATCGCGCATTCCAACTCCAATTGGGATATTAACAAATTTTTGCGCTCACTTTATTACTTGTTTAAAGATTTCCCAACAAGACGTGCAGATTACCAACACATAACTGGATCGTGTTTCTTCCCAATGAAGTTTTGCTCAATCATTATGCATTGAGGCAACTGAAAATACCCATTCAATTTGGTTCAAGTGAATAAAAATTAAGCAAATGCTTAAAGCAAACAGTAAAAGCAAAAGCATTTGCTAAAAGCATAAGCAAATGCTAAAAGCATTTGCTTCATAGTGAGTGAATAAAAGTTTGCTTTTGCTTATAAGCATTTGCTACTCAGTTTTAAGCAATTGCTATTTTATGGAAGAAAGCTCTTTGCAACTCTTCCCTCACTTGTTTTTGTTTACATTTAAAGTTTTACAGTTGAATTTCAAACTAAACACATAAATATATTGGGTAATATTTTTTAAAAAGTTAATTAATAGTTTTTTTTAACTATTTCTTTTATAACTGAATTAGATAATATCACAAATCATGGGTGCATTTTTATTCAATTAGTTATAATAATTTTATCCAGTCATTTGCTTTTATAGTGATTTTGGAGGCCACAAATTTTACTGTCTTACATACAGTTGTGCATTGTACATAGTGATCTTCCTCGACTCCTATTTTAAATCCGGGATCACTTAAGCACCTTAAAAATTTTCTATCTTCTGTTTGGAAGACAGTGCTCCATCACGTCTCTCTTGATAATGTCAGAGTAAGAGATTTGAATGAAATATATTTAACATTTTCTTCAGAGAAACAATATAAATTTTTATAACCGTTTATTGTTGAAACTTTTCTCATATTTTTTAACCTTTCATGTCACCATAAACTGCCATATTTATATTTAGGATCAATTATCATGAAAATAGAGTACTTAATATCTTAGCAAGCCTTTTACCTCACTTAAAAAAGTTTAAGCATATGCTTAAAGCATTAAGCAAAAGATCAGTTTTATTCACACAATTTTAAGCAAATGCTTAAGAAAAATCCTAAGAATAAGCAAATGCTTTCTAGCAAAAGCAAATGCTATTTTTTGATTCACCCCAAATCAAGCATTTGCTTAAAAAGTGATAGAAATCTTAAGCATTTGCTTATTTTTTATTCACTCGACCGAATATTCTATTACTAAACATGTATAATATGTCTATAAAAGTATATTGTAGCTGGAGGCATTCAAGTTGGCTGTATCTTTTATTTAGATCTTTTGGAGCAGTTTATTTTTCTCATCTGCTAAAAATTAACAACACTACTTCAAACAGGAATTATACATATACCCTCATAGCTGATATTGAAAATTGAGACAACTCCTATAGCCAAAACATCCATCTGGGTTTCACTACCTTTTTATGGCTGTAAGCAGTGTTGAATCCAAGGGGATGCCCCGGAGGGATTTTCACCCTCGGTGGAATAAAATTCTCCCTGGGAAAAGTTATTAAAATTTTATTTAATATTAAGAAATGTTATTGGGCTCTTAAATAAAGAATATGATGATGATTGGTTGAAATTGACAATGTGTTAATTTCGACCAATCACAAAACAAAAGCATTGTGGAATGATATTTGTTCATTTATGTATGTAACCAAAGCCAATTGTGAATACAATAAAAAGAACCTTTCTAAATTAATTTTAAAATCCAATATTGAAGATGCGGAATTAAAGATTTGTGCGTAAAACTATGTTGCATTCCGGTGTCTACTGCTAGTGCTGAATGCCCATTCAGCACAATGAATTGGTTCATGACAAAGTTAAGAAATGGAATGGGTCAGGAAACTACAGGATTGCATGAAATTTGCCATCAAGGGACCTAATGAGTTGCCAGTTACATTAATAGATGAAGTAATTGACACATGCCAAGAAAAAACAAAGGCAACTCAGATTAATTTAAAGCATTTACTTATACAATCATATATTCAATTCTGTGAGTTATACTATATTATATACATGTGAATTGATAATTTTTTGTATATTCACAAATTTTCTAGTGGTAGTGAGGCTGTTGAAATGTCATGTAAGATTTATTACTATAGTAAAAGCCTAGATGTGTTTGTGTATAATGCTGACATCATCAGTGGCCCTTTCTAGTACGTTCTTAAGAAACTTTCCGATTAGTTGGAAGGTTGAAATTTTGCAGGAATGTTTGATTCAGATATAAAAATAAATTGATGAAAAAAGATCTGGGTTCAACTCCAGGGGGACGATTTCCATTCCCCATAAGATAATACATAAAAAGCGACTTTTTAAAGTTTCATTCTTTTGGAAATTAAAATTAGAAAGAATTGACATTCAATCTTCAAATTTGAACTACGTTTTAGGAAAATTAATGAAGTTTCTTATTCTATTCATCTTTTTCCATGTACCATTCAAAATCTCTCATATTAAACATTTAAATCACATATTTGGGAAAATATCGGCTTTTAAATGGGTTGTTACCTTGCCGACCACGTCATTGTTAAACTTGGAGAATCAATTGTCTCAACCTTCAAATATTCTATGCTTTTGTCTTGCAAGTGCTCATGTTTTGATACAAAATGTCGCTTTAGTCTGCTAGGAACCATAGAATCATTACGTGTATCCGCAGATAATGCACATAGGTATTGGATTATCTTCATCTTGGGACCAGGTAAAACCTAAACATAGGTAAGAGTCACTGTATTGTCTACGTTTGATTTTAAAAGATATCTTAGGTGAAACATTCGAATGTATCATCGTCACTGTTTCATCCAATTTCATTTTCTTCGCTACAGATTTGTCCATTTTAATGAGGGTAAATATCCCAGATTAATAATTCTCGGAAAACTGCAAAAAACAAGGGAAAAGGATACTCAATGAATAAATCAATAAATTAAATACTACGAATTAATAAAATTTAACTATCAACAAAAATCTTACTCTAATGTTCTCAAATAAATTCTGAGTTTGCAATTTCTTCCGGAAGGTGTAAGGAGGATTGATAATCAAAACCAGTGACAGAAAACCTTATCATACCTGCATACATAGAAATATGTTAAATGAGATTGAATGTATACCACTAGGACTCGAGCAAGACAATGAAGCGCATTGGAAAAGGGAGTTAATTAAAGCATATGAGATGTACTTGCCATTCCTTAAAGTAAAATTCGAAAACCCACATTGATTGACAGCAAAATGGATATCTTCTTTTAAGAATCGGATGTTCAGTAAAATAAACAAAAAAGAAAGCCACTTATCACTGAAATAAAGCTGCAATTGTCTTGCACTGCAAAATTTAACTCTTGGCCCAAATTCGCGAAGAAAATCTATGCAGAATGTTCCAATGCTGGATAACACATAACTCTATGCACTAAAATGAAAAAATCTGATGTGGCCACCACTTGACTTTCTCCATGTATGTAAAATTTGTTGAAATAATATATTTACTTATATTTCAATAAGAATTTTCCTTCCTTTTGACTATTTAATGATATATGAAGGTGTAGTTAACCATAAAAATCTGATGTGGCCACCACATGACTTTCTCCATACCTATAATATTTCTAAAAATTCCAAATAGGTTACATAATAATAAATATTTTAAGAAACTGCGAGAACATTTTAGACTTTACAAAGAACAGAAATAAACTCAAACTATAGCCTTCTGATGTTAGATGTAGCCACAATGCTCCAACAATTAAGAAAAGAAAAAGGAGCGTTACTAATATGCAACTAAGTGTCAATTGTTAAAAATAGTCGTCGGTAGGTGGTGTGGTGGTGCCATATAAAAATATATCTCGTAAACAATGCATTATATGGGAAAATTTTTTAAACAAAGATTGTAGAAAATTAAATTTCCTACAACTTTTATTCCAATATATTTTTACATTTATCAAATATTAAAGCAAATATTTCAAAATAATGGATAAGTGACAAGAGTAAACACCCACTTCTGGTTGATCGATGTTTACCAAAAACTAATCAGTTCTTCCGACTTTTATAAAAATGTGAAATATAAAATTTCGCATTGACCTGATTAATAGTTTTTTAGTTAGAGCACCTACAAAAAAGCTATCACATACGCAGACATCATCGAGAAAATGGTCAAAACATGTTCAGGGAACCTCAAAACGTGTATTTCCGTTGAAATCTCGAAGTCGATTTTTTTCATGAATACAATACTTTCCCCTATACTACGTATATGGAGAAAGTAAAAAGAAAAACCCTGCGTATTGAAAATTCAGAGAATATTCTCGACCGAAGAAGTCATTACTTTGTTGCATTCCATATCAAAACAAAGGAGTAAGAGCAATACTATGTAGAAACAGACTCTGTTCAATTTGTTCAAACATCACCAAATATTTTCTGGTGGTATTCGGACAAAGAGAACACAATAAGTATGCTTCTACATAGTATTGTTCTTACTAAGTTCCAAAATCAGAGAAAATATCTTGCGAATAAATTCTTAGAATGAGAATGGGAGAAACGGCAGGAAGGGAGAAATGAGAAACAAGACCAACAGCAACGAGGGAAGACCACGTGGAAGTTTTGCTTCACCCCTACACAACTCCCATGTCACCCTGGTTGAGAAACGCTGCTTTATGGTGCATAAATTATCTACTTATTTTTGCTAATGGAACAAAAAATTAGAAATTCTTACAAAATTGCAAAATAATGTACACTTAATTCATACACTGAAATTCTGAGCTTGAATAGAGAGAAAATGTAACAAATGTATATAAAAAGGAGTCATGGTTTCTCATAGTTAAAGACCCATTTTGGATTGAACACTAATTTTTAAGATAATACAAAATAGTTTTATGTACTCTTAGCAATATAATTAAGCATTACTTTTTATAAAAGCTCAACTTTAATTTCCGAAGCAATAATATCTCTATAAAAAGTAAATATATTTTAATTTTTCATTTCACCCAACTTATTAAAGGTGCTGGAAGTGATGCTGCAGCCTTGACTACAACAGCTCGTCTAGATGGCGATGAGTGGGTTCTAAATGGTACCAAAGCTTGGATCACTAATGGAGCTGAGGCAACTGGTTCTGTAGTAATTGCTACAACAGACAAATCAAAGAAGCACAAAGGAATCTGTGCTTTCCTTGTACCTATGCCTACTAAAGGTTTCTTTGCTTTAATATACTATTTAGGTTTTATCATCCAATCATACAAAATTTTCAGTATCTCTGTGTATGACATTATGGTAATTTTATAAATTTTAATTAACAATATAAAATTGCTGGAAACTTTCTTTTTAGGGCTGTCTTTAGGAAAAAAAGAAGATAAGCTAGGAATTAGAGCATCGTCAACATGTAATTTAATTTTTGAGGATTGCCGAATTCCTAAAGAAAATCTTTTGGGGAAGGAGGGTGAGGGTTTTAAGTATGCAATGAGTGTTTTGGGTTAGTATTATGCTTTTAAATGTTTTAATTTAAGGTAAAGTAAAATGAAAAACTCACTTTATCATCATTGATTTTAAGATGGTGCCAGAATAGGAATCTCATCTCAAGCCCTTGGAATCGCTCAAGCAGCATTAGACTGTGCCATTGATTATGCAGCTAAGAGGATTGCATTTGGCTCACCCATCCTCAAGTTTCAGTCAATACAGGTATTTTTCGTTGAAGTAACTCATTACCTAAATAAATAGATCTGAAATAATGAGGTAATATTATGCATATTATAATTGGTTTTTCTAACATTAAAGGCTATTTTGATTTTTAAGTTTGGATTCATATTTGCCAGTTTAGAACTATTAATGAGACTAGTTATCTTCAGCTTGTCATTAATTAGAAGAAATGGAAACCTATTAAATGACAAAACTTTTGCAGCAAAAACTAGCAGATATGGCTCTACGTCTTGAGGCTGCAAGATTGCTTGTTTGGAGAGCTGCAGTGTTAAAAGATGAAGGCAAGAGATACACAAAGGTGAACACATATACAGTTTTGTTTTTAAAGGGGTCCTAAATTGTACTTTTATTTTTACCTAGAATATGTTATCAAATTAGAGATTTATATGGAGATATTAGTCTCACGGAAGTAACATCCAACTAGCATTATGTAACAAGGTGGACAACTGATAAATTAGATAGCTCCAAAAGCTATAGAAATGTTTGGAAAGCCACATGCAAATTTGGCTACAAAGCAGCTATTGCAAAGGGTATATTGCCATGGTAGGTTCTTTATTTATAATCTAGTGAATCACCATTTGTAGCTGAAATGCATATCTTGTTTTCTCAACCATTATTTATAGTGATGGGCCATCTTAATTGACATCACTCTTATTTGGAATAATAACTATTACTGGGAGGTTATGGTAATTATTTATGTTTCTTTGAGATTACATAGTTACTGTTTTCTCATCTATGGGTGATGCTGATGAAATCTTTGAGTGCCAAGGAATTAGTTATAAAACTTGGTCCATGTTATCCGGGTTTCTACTGCGTGATGTTTTCTTTTGCGACTACTGTTTCACTACCATTCCAGGTGGCATCTTCAGGTCAGGTGTTGTTTGCAGAATTGCAGCCAGTCAGGTGAGGTGCGCCATGATTGGCTGTTCATTTTCTAGACTCTGTCGGGTATTGGAATACCCTCTTTCAAGTGTTTGAAATATTCTATCCATCCTCTCTATTGAAATTGCTTGTATGTTTTATGATCTCAGTCGATTCCTGTATTTCTCCGAGGTAATATCTGCCCTCTCTATTGATGATTCTGATGTTTTCGAAGTCTATACTGTGTCCTGGTTCGGACCACACGTGTTCAGCTACGGTTGAGAGATGGAACTGTTTCTTCTCCACTGCCCTCTGATGCTCTTGAAACCTGCACTTGACAGATCTCCGTCTGGCTGTTGCATGATTTACCGCAAGTGCATTTAATCCGGATAACATGAACCAAGTACAGAAACACTGCGGAATCCTTCGCAATAGTTAAAAAACATCCCAAAAAAACGAAGCAATTTCATTAAAAAATGCAGGTTGATCAGAAAAAGTGTAATAACTCATAATTCCATCTCACAGAGTCATAAAACTAGGTAAAGGAGAGGGGAGGAGGATCAGTGTGATTGACACTGGCATCTTTGCAGATAATTGGAGAGTGGATCTAATTGATGCCTGCACACAATGCTTCAATCATGATTCTTGTTACTCACTTCTGGGAAGATTTTTCTCAAATCAGTGAACTTAACCTTTAAATGCTTAGCATACCTGTATGGGAACGCTTTGGAAGTCGCTTACAGATGTCGTTTTTGTCATAAGAGGGGTGAAATTTTGTAGGGTTCATCCTTGAGCCATGCTCTCAAGAATCATTGAGGCAACCATGCTGCCGATTCACCACTGGGGGCGGGGAAGATCTCCCACCAACTGTAAACAGAGATAAGGGAGAGTGGGGCAGCCCCGCCCTTCTCACGTGGACAAGGGGGAGAGGATGGCAACTAGCTATGAGGTCAGCCGCCATAGTTGGAAGTGTACGAAGAAGCTCTTCTTTTACCTCCTCAACATCATGGTCCTCAATAGTTGTTCTCCTGATGTCATCTGGTAGGCAGCTGATGCATCGAGAGTTTCATCTCGCTCTCCTGCGAAATCTGCTCCAAGAAGGGGTGTCAGCTCTTCCTGCTCTTACTTCCCAAAGTGGAAGACCGAGCAGCACAAGCGGGGCACAATTGCATCATTTGGAGGCCAAAGAAAACAAACTCTGGCCCGTAAAGGGAAATTGCCTTCACTGCCGTGTATGCTCCACGATGGGAAAATATACAGTGGTGAAGTGCAAAATATGCGATGTAGGGCTCTGTATATTTTCATGGTATGAGGAGTATCACTCCAAAACAATACTTTAAAAGTTGTAAAATATATGAAAAAGTAGTGTTAGTTGTTTTATTATGATTTTTTGTACTTTAACATATAGATTAACTCGGAATTTGGGTTTTCTTATATTTTAGTATAAAGGACGTATAGCCGTTATTACCCAAACAATTTTGCTAAATATTACTTTTTCTTTGACTAATTTAACTCTAATAATTCAGGAAATACAAGGTTTTATCTGATCGGAAGCAAGAAAAATTTAATTAACCAAAAATAAGTGCGGCAGCAAGATTTGCCGTAGGGACATTTAAATCCAGCGTTTAAAGGTTAAATTAACCATCAGCCAATTAAATCAATTCCAGGTCAAAATGTCCAAAACAAAAACGTCCAAAAAATAAAATGTTCGAAGCAAAATGTCTGATAAGATAATGTCCTACAAACAATTTCCAAAAATAAAAAATAATTATTATAGTACTACCATAATAATTAAAAATTAATATAACTGTTATTTTATCTTCTATATCCAATCTCAAAAAATTAAACTACTTCAGTGTCATGATTATTTATACAACAATAAAAACAAATATTGACATAATGGTTATTTTTTATTTATTTATACAACTCTTATTTATCATGGCCCAAATTATCCAGTCACAAAAAGGTAAGCCTTTACTTCAATATCGTGGTTATTTATATAACAAGCACTCACAGTATAGGCAAAATTTACTGGCATTTTTCAGAAAAAAACGAATGCATTGCTCGCTGCACAACTGGTCGAAATTTGGATGAAATACAAATTATCTCAGATGGAACTAACTCCCACTTGCACGAGGCTAATACTGAGAATGCAGCCAATAGGGAAGCTGTAAATGTGATTAAGAGGAGCCGCCAAACATCCGGAAGAACTGCCCTTGTGTTGTGCGTTCAATTTTAAGAGACCTGCATGATGAACTGTTGAGCAGCCTACCAGATCATAACAGCTAGTGAAGAACTGTCAAGAGTTCAGAACAGTCACAGGCCGGCCAACATGCAGTCACTGCAAGATTTAACTGTGCGACAGCCATGTACTCACACTATTAGAAGTGAGCCATTCTTAATTTTTGATTCGGGTGTAGGAGATCCTGATGTTTACCACATCAAGAAATGTTGAAATTCTTTGTGAAAGTAGTATATTGTTCACTAACAATACCTTCAAAACTGTGCCGGCACTGTTCATGCAGCTGTTTATAGTACATGGCAAACAGGTCATTTGTTTTCCCATTAGTGTTTGCACCAACTCCATCTCTGTTTCCTCGTTGTTTCGTGTGTACATGGCTCTTAAATATTCAATTGGTACACATTGATATACGTTAGTTTGTTTTTTGGACTTTATTGTTGTGGATTTTTTTTATTGGACTGTTATTTGGACATTTTTGTATCTTGGGTTTTATTAGTTTGGACTAATTGGTTTAAGCCTTATTTTAATTTAGACATTTATATATTTTGGAGGTTTTTGTTTTGGACATTTTCCTTTGGACATTTTGACTCTGAACCATTAAATCATTTGCTTGGAAATTGAAGATAAAAGTGATGGCCTACTTAAGTTGAAAAATTAGTTTCGTTTATTCAACATTTTGAAAAAATATTTACTCGATGCTTTATTGTACTTATATTATATTTCAGGAATCTTCTCTTGGAAAGCTGGCGGCATCTGAGGCAGCCACATTTGTCTCTCACCAATGTATCCAAATATTGGGAGGGATGGGATATGTGTCAGATATGCCAGCTGAGAGGCATTATAGAGATGCTCGAATAACCGAAATTTATGGTGGAATTACTGACATCCAAAAATTAGTTGTGGCTGTGCAGTTGGCTCGAGAATATGGTCTTCAGGATTATATACGTTAAGAAATAATACTCAAGATTATTTTATATATCTTATTTGCATAGATACAAACTTATAATGGTGCCTTAAGTTTTTCAAGGTATTTGTATGTATATCTTCTATATTTTGGATTAACACAGAATTGCTTCAATTCTGATGACCTTTTTAAACTTGCCATATTTTTCTCAAATGAATTTTTTCTTATGGCAGATATTTTGTCGTGCTCGAGCTTAATGAACTGATTAAAGATTTAAAAAGAAAGACCATTTTTATGAAAAGAAAGTGTCCAAAATTCAGGAAACAAACATGGTATTTTATTTTTTTACTGTATACATGTACATATTAATGTTAAATAAATATATTTTTGGAGCATTTTCCATTGCTTTGTCTAGATTTTTGTCAGAATGATTTGATTTTAAATGAGTTTTCTTTATATGGTAAAATATTGGCAGTTTTATTATGTATCAGAAATTATTGACATCTGTATAGTACAACATTTTGAATGTAACAAGAGTTAACCATTCTTCAGGGGATACTGGAGATAATTTACCCATTTAAAATAGATTGAATTGCAAGAACAGTTTAAAATTGTTTCCAATAAAATATATGAACAAAAACTTCAAGTTTACTGTGAGGATATGAGTATATAGCTTTAAGCTATTCCAAAAAGATGAGCCTACATAATAAACCAGCATTTCTAGGACTCAATATTTTGTAGTGACTGATTAATCTATATATGCATCATGCTATTTTGAATCTACATTATTTTGCATGATATACAATTTTTTCAAGAAACCAAAAGTAGCTTTAAAACGCACATTGCTCAGGAGCTAAGCAGAAAATAAATTAAAATTTTAAGTTTTAAATACCGAAAATGCATTTTAAAAGATATAAAATAATTAACAAATATACCTATAATTAAGCAACATTTTCTTAATAAAACCAATTCTTAATATAAAAAATTTATTCATGGCATGGCCGACGGCAAAAATAAAATTGGATTCATGCAAAAATCAAGATCATATTAATACGTATCTTAACTACCGTATTTTCCGCCAGATACCGCGCGCGTTATCTATACAAAAAAATATAAAAATCGAGCAAATGTGACTATGCGCGTTATACGCAGGAAAAAATTGTATTTCAAAGCGAACGTTATTTCGTTGTAATTGTTATGCTTTTCTTATAGTAATGGAAATTTACGACAATTCGTCACATTTTAAAAACACTTGCAGACGTTCTTTTCATCAAATGGCAATTAAAATTATTTCCTAGCGAAAATAATTATTCAATTAAAAAAATACACGTTTTACCACGTAATTAAAGCATTTCCATATTATACAATTTCAATTAGTAATACCTATAAATATATCAGTCTATAAAGCAACATATGAAACAATATCACTAAATGTTCTAACGTAATTCAACATACTCGCTAGTTTATTTTACGCTTGTTATTATTTACAATACAACCAACCGAAACAACCCAACTCCGTGTCCGATCATTTCATTTACGCATTTTCTCTTTTACAGAAAATACTCGCAGTTGAGTTGATTGTAAATAATAACAAGCATAAAATAAACGAATAGAACGACTAGAAGGGTCATGGAGATAACACACAAGCACCGTTAACGCACCGAAACGCATTGAACGTTTTCTTTCATGCAAGCAATTGATAATTGCTTCACTTTTTCTCCATTCTCGGACGCTGGATTCTCCTACACTAAAAATTCTTCCGGCTTCACGATTTCCTTTTTCTTGGGCTACTTTCACTACTTCTAATTTAAATTTTGCAGTATAAGATTTTCGTCATAATTTATTTTCGTTTTCCATGGGCTTTATTATAAAACTTTTAGTAATTAGTATAACTGAGCACGTGTTCATACCTTTCACCAAAACCAATGAACGACTAATCACGTGATGAATTTGAAGTTGGATTAAAAAATTGAAAGAAGAAATTGCGCTGATTCAGTTTTCTATCAGAAACAGAAAAATTTCGTCTGCGCGTTATGTATACAATTTTCAATTCGATAAAATTATTAAGATGCGCGTTATCTGCTGGTGCGCGGTATCTGGCGGAAAATACGGTACTCAGGGAATAGCTAGGAAATTTAAATCAACCTAATGGATTGCTTACAATTTCCTCTCAGATAGCCAGCTCTTCAACTCCATTTTCGACTTACCATGGCATTTTGGAATAGTTTTTTCGTGTCCTTAGCAGATTAGAAAAGGGGTGTTACACTTGTTTACTGAGTCACTCATTGGGTCGAGTGAATAAAAAATAAGCAAATGCTTATGCTTAAGATTTCCCTCACTTTTTAAGCAAATGCTTAACTTGGGGTGAATAAAAAAAATAGCATTTGCTTTTGCTAGAAAGAATAAGCATTTGCTTATTTTTAGGAATTTTCTTAAGCATTTGCTTAAAATTGTGTGAATAAAACCGAGCTTTTGCTTAATGCTTTAAGCATATGCTTAAACTTTTTTAAGTGAGGTAAAGAGTTTGCTAAAATATTTCCAGGTACTCTATTTTCATGATAATTGATCCTAAATATAAATATGGTAATTTATGGTGACACGAAAGGTTAAAAAATACGAGAAAAGTTTCAACAACCAACGGTTATAAAAATTTATATCGTTTCTCTGAAGAAAATGTTAAGTACCTATACTTCAAATCTGTTACTCGGAAAATATCAAGAGAGACGTGGCGGGGTACTGTCTTCCAAACAGAAGATAGAAATATTTTAAAGGTACTTAAGTGATCCCGAATTTCAAATAGGAGTCGGGGAAGATCAGCGCGTATAATGCACAACTGTATGTAAGATAGAAAAATTTGTGGCGTCCAAAATCACTATAAAGGGAAATGACTGGATAAAATTACTATAACTAATTGAATAAAAATGCACCCATGATTTGTGATATTATCGAATTCAGTTATAAAAGAAATAGTTTTAAAAAATTATTAATTAACTTTTAAAAAAATATTACCCAATATATTTATGTTTTTAGTTTGAAATTCAACTATGTAAAACTTTAAATGTAAACAAAAACAAGTGAAGGAAGAGTTGCAAAGAGCTTTCTTCCGTAAAATTTAAACATTTGCTTAAAACTGAGTAGCAAATGCTTATAAGCAAAAGCAAACTTTTATTCACTCAATATGAAGCAAATGCTTTTAGCATTTGCTTATGCTTTTAGCAAATGCTTATACTTTCGCTTAATGCTTTAAGCATTTGCTTAGTTTTTATTCACTCGACCCATTGTGTAAATTGGCGCGACTTCGTGATAGACACCTGTCTCCCCCTTTCCTAGTGCTTCAAAAATTCACTCCAGCCTACCGTTGCGAGATTTTGAGAATAAATCCACATTTTACCAAAAATATTACACATCTAGTGAAATCGAGTTACCTTTTTGATGACAAATTATGACTCCATTAACAATAAATTAAGAAACGAATGATTACGAATATGTCACCTTTTAATTTGCGATGTTGGTATTTCGCTATCGATCTATCGCTCTTGGTAAATCGCAGCCGATAACAGAGACATCACGGACATAACATATATGTGAGTTGTTATATACGACATATATTGCACAAATACAATATAGAGATAAAAAAGAAGCATCTAATGTTTTTTTCCAGCCTTACGGAAATTAACTAAAAACCCGAGTGTAGTTGTATGGAAAAGACGCTGTGGCTGACAGAACATAAATGTATAGCGTATAAAGGGATTGTAATGTGCAAAATGTCATTTTATAAATTTTGGGAAATATAGGCGATTCGAAGACGTAAAGGACATCTGGTAATTTAAAATATATCGTAATCAATTATTTAATGGGCATATTATGATGAAGATGCGTAGGAAAAAAATAAATGTTACTTGTATCGCGATTCATCGTCAATCAAGGGCTGAAAAAGAAACGGAATATTAAGAAACGAAGCAGTGTTGAATATTCGTAATGAAAGGTAATACCCAATTGTCTTTTCTTAATCTGTGTATATGCGTCACTAATGCGTTCTAGTTCTTAAACATTTCTAGTTTTAATATCCAATGAGTTATCACCAATATCGGTTGTTTTTTTAGGTAGTTATTATTTTTGAAGGAATGGAAGAGGATATGCAATTAGCCTTAATAGCTGTAATTAACCATAGATTTCTACGTAATTTGATATGTAATTGTAAAACCTATCAGGTTTACAATATCCAATGTTTTGGTGTCATCATCAGGCCAGCGAAAAATTGAGGCATGTCATCGTAGTTAATGTACGTAAACGACTAAACTATGAAAGTTAAGACATCAAAATTAATAACAGTACTTATTGATTAATTTAGTAGAGTTTTGGTATACTTTTTAAATATCTGAAACTTACCATACATTCAGGTCAATGTGGTATCAAAAAGCCAAAAACTCTACGACTATCAAATTCAAATAATCCTGGTGTAACTTCTGATTCCAAATCCCATCCTGACCACAGTTCTGACCAGAGAGTGCCTGTTCTTAATTTTTTAAATGTAAATATTCAGTCCCAAAGAAATAAGACATTCCCTTGAATTACTTTTGAAAGAACTTGAGGTCGATATTTTATTATTATCTGAGCATTGGCTTATAGAAGATGAGATTTGTTTCCTTAATATTAATGGCTTTACTCTGACTTCTCACTTCTGTCGCAACCAACATAAGTGTGGAGGTGTGGCAATCTATGGAAGACCTAATGTAAAAATTATATGTTTAAATTTCAAGGGAAGTAATGAGAAGGTATGTGAATGCTTTGCTTCCTTGTTAAGTGTAAATTCTTTATCTTATGGTATACTCTCAATTTATCGCCCTCCAAATAGCAAAATAAGTGATTTTCTGCATAGTCTCAGTGATACTCTCCTGTTTATATCCCTTAATAATATAGATGGTATCATAATATTCGGTGATCTAAATATTGATATGTTAAAAGACTCTGCCGATAAAACAGATCTTGTGAACCTTCTGCTAACTTATGGGCTTCACGTTATTAATAACGAACTAACCAGAATAACGTTTTACTCATACTCTCAAATAGACTATGTAATATCTAATATGAACCTCCCTCTTAATTCCTGTAAAACCATTAATACTGGTCTCTCTGACCATCTTGGCCTGTATTTAACTGCTAGTTTTCAATAAACATCTGGTTGTCCTAATAATTCTTCTTTATATACATCCAAACGATTTTTTACTTCTGAAGCCATTGACAAATTTCTTTTCCTACTGTCACATGAGTTATGGTCTGATGTTTTTGATGCTGTTTCTGTTGATGGTAAATTCAATGCATTTTTGAACAGTTTTTTGATGTACTTGAACCATGCTTTTCCTCTAAAAACCATCAAACAGAGAATATATAATTTTAAAAGTAAATTGTATTCCCAGGAACTAAGTGTGAAGGCTGACTATGTTCGTAAACTTCATTTTAGAAGTAAGTTTATAGACCCTGATCTCCTCCCCCTTTACAAGAGAGCTCACAAAGAGTTTAAGTCATGTTTACTACAGGAAAGGCGAACCGCTATAAAGGCATATTTAAATAAAACTGCAAATATAATCAAATCCTCCTGGGACATCATCAAACAGAACACAACTGCCACCAACTGTAATTTAAGTCCTGCACATATAAATTTTGGCGACAGTGACATTTCTGATCCTGAAGAAATAGCGGAGAGTTTTAATATCCAATTTTGTAGCTTGCCAAACGTTATTCATAATGCTCCTACCTACACTTCTAAAACCAGCAGCTAGTGTCCCTCTTCTTGTTCTATCTTTTTATTTCCTACTCATGCTGCTGAAGTCATATCCACTATTAAATCATTTGATAACTCCTACTCTTCTGGTCCTGAAAATATCCCGATGCCTGTTATCAAAACTTGCTCCACTCTTATTGCACCTTGTTTATCTGACATAATAAACCTATCCTTCCTTACTGGTCAATTTCCATCTGTTCTTAAATATGCGTGAGTGATTCCAGTCCCTAAAAAATCTGGTCTTTCCAATTCTGAAAACTATCAACCTATTTCTATCCTTTCAGCCTTCTCAAAAATAATTGAAAAGATATTTTATAAACGCTTAATTGACTATCTTAAATCGTATGAACTTTTAACCAATAATCAACATGGTTTCAAGCAAGGAATGTCAACTTCCCGCTGCTGCCTTCCAACTCATTAACCATATTCATCTTGCCTTCAACAAGAAACAGCTTGCTATGGGAATATTTTATGACCTTAGTAAATCATTTGATAGCATTAACCATAACATACTTCATCACAAATTAAATAGCATTGGCATCACAGGCAACGCACTAAACACGATCGATTCTTACTTGGCAAATCGACCTCAAATTGTAAGTTATTCTCAAAAGACAACTGTTGGAACAACAACCGTACAATCTAAACCCAGGAAAATAGTATGTGGGGTTCCTCAGGGATCAATCCTTGGGCCCTTACTTTTCATTGTTTTTATTGATGATCTGTCAAACCATTTCTCTAGAAGTTCCCAATTCTATACGCCGACGACACTTCTTGTTTAGTAACTGCGGACAATCCTACTGAGCTTATTAACTCTGCCATAGTATCTGTAAAAGAAATGGCTGAATGGTGTGATTCCAACAATTTAAAGATAAACTGTAGTAACACCTTATATTTACAATTTCATCCAAGGAATTCCTCGCCATCCGGCAGTCCCCTGCTTAAACTGAATAACTCCAGCATGTGCAGATCAGAGGTTACGAAGTTTCTTGGCCTAAATATCACCAAAAGACTTGATTGGTCAAATCACATTAATGCCATAGTAAAGAATGCTGCAATTGGCATTTTCATGATCAGAAAACTAGCACCCATAGCATCTATCTCCATTCTGAAATCAATTTATTATGCTAAAGTAAATTCACACCTAGCATATGCAATAATATTTTGGGGTAATTCTGGCATGTTTAAAAAAGCTTTCTCCACACAAAAACGAGCCATCAAGGCAATACTTAGAGTTTCTTACCGCACTCCTGGTAGGCCTCTATTCCGCTCTCTCAATATACTTACCCTTCCCTCAGTGTACATATTACAATGTGCTACTTTTGTAAAAAATAACCACAACCAATTCCCCACAAATACTGAATACCACAACTATGGTACTCGCTCAAGGGATGATGTTCATATCAATGGCTACTCCTACTCCATATGCCAAAAAGGCCCCCACCACTCGGCATCCCTAATTTTTAATCATCTGCCCGCTGACATTAAATCACTTTCCTCTCCAAACACCTTCAAAAACAAGGTGGAAAATCTATTACTGGCTAAATGCTATTACAGTGTGGATGAATTTATGGCCGACTAGCTGTTACAGCTGAAATTTTGTTCTTCCAGAACTCATCATCTCTTTCTATTTTCTCTATTTTCAAAAAAGGCTCTTTTTGTGTCCATATTGCAAAAAAGCAATATTTCCTTCTGGTGACATGTAATTGTCCCTGCACCTATATAATTCCAAGAATGATTTTGTGTTTAGGCATTTTTTTCAATTAAACCAACCTGTATATCACAAAAAATGCATACAAGAAACAAAAGAAAAATAATTTTTTACCTGAAAATAGTAGTTGTGGTTCTCGTTAATTCGCCCATTTACTGACCAAACCGTTACCTTCCTTGCTTCAACTGCCTCATCTGGGCTCATATCTCTTGCAGAATACGGACATTTAATTTCGCCTATTCCATCATTCCCGATTATCCCATCTGGTGTAGCTCCCAAGAATGGAAGATCAGGATCAACAAAAAAGTCGCACCTGGAAATGTCAACTCCTATCTGACGACTTAGTTGGCATAGTGCTGTTGCCTCGAATTTAGAGCCATATTCTATCGCCGTATTTGTGAACTTTTTGTACAAAATACGATCGATAAGCTTGGAAGAGCTCGTTGAAGGTCGGAGGTGGCAAACTTGCCCGAAGTTGGACGCTGTCAATCTCTTCCTCCTTTCTTCTGTCCATGTGAAATCCTGGTCTTGCGTGGCTCTCTCCAGAAGCTTCCTTTGTTCAGGAGACAATTCCAGCCTCATCAAATATTCGGCCGCTTCCTGAGCATAGTCTGAGTTGCTGATATCTGGCTTTGAAGAGAATTCTCCTTAATCTTCATCTTGCTTACTCCGGCCAAGAAGATGAGGGAGCAGCTTTCTTGGCTTGCACCTTACCAAATCTCTTCTTTCTTGGTTTTTTGTCGCCGAGCTTCCATTACCTTGGTGAACTTCCCAGGACTTGAGGAACAAAAGCGCTTGTGAATTTTTGTGTGGAGGAGCTTTGTGTTATAGGATATAACGGCTGTCATTGCTCTAGCCTGATATGATCCTTTCAAACAATAATTTACCCTTTTTCCCCAACTAATTTAGCCACTATGGAATTCAAATGTTCTGCACAGTTGCTGTTAAGGTTTTGTATCAGACTCCTACTGTGCCTGGCAAGGGTTACAGATATAACTTCTTCTGCTTTCTGAAATAATCCTACGCTCAACGATTTAGGCACGAGATTATCCTCCCCTTCCTTGGAGCCAACGCAAAAATATTGGTCACATTGTGCGTGATCACCAAAAATATGCCGTGGGACATTAATTAAATCTTTACGGAGGACTGATATTCGGTCGGAAAGAGGACCGTTTTCTTTTTTTCTATGTAGGATAGCTTTATTAACGGCTCCCCTGATCCTTAGAATACTCCCTCCAATTTTCCTCCGTAAATCAATAGGCCCATTCGTGCTGCTCGAAGCAAGGCCACGCAATTTCTTGCACAAATTCCTCAACAAGTGATTCTTACATTCGATTTTTTCTATCGGGGTATTTCTATATGGGCGTGCTTTCAAAATCCTCGAATAGACACTACTGTCTCCATCAGCAATTAATGTATTGTAACGCACTCCATACATTTCCTCGCTCTTCCTAAAACCTTCGACAATAACGGAAGCCTCCATACTACTAGAGCTTTTAGTACTGTCCCAGTTTTTGAAACAGGGATGAGGCTTTGAGTCATCTCCCTTATTTGCGTATCTTGCGCACACAGTGCAATATTTATTGCGGATACCGATGAACAGAACTTTTTTGTTCGATACCCAACAATGGCTGCCTGGGGAAGAAAGAAATGCATGCGTCAAACAAATCGTGAAATGTGAATATCATTCAATTTTTAACGTCCTTATGAAACATAGCCAACGAAATTACTTCAATTAATTTGTTTGTGGCTAATATATTGAACATTTGGGAAAAACAAGCAATTGTAAAACTCAAATAACACACTTTTGAGTATTTTAATGCCCTCCATAGGTAAAAATACGAATTTTTGCGGTATCCATGGCAATGGTTTCATAGTTTGTGGTAACGTGAAAATTAGTCATAATCTTCCTACGATTTTCAAATCATGCGGACATAAGCATGGGATGACAAACGTTTTACTTGGGAGAAATATTACGTATATTTAAAGGGATATTATTAATTAAAAAATCTGCTATGACCGGGAATCGAACCCACTTGCTGGGCGGATATTCTACCACTGAACTATCGTAGCAGATCAATTTTCTCGTTTCTGAACGCGGATTCTGCTGTTGATTGATTTATTCCGAAAGATAGAACGGAAATATTCTATGTAGACCAGAGGTGTTTCTGACACCCTACGGATATTTTTGTTTAAATAATTATTAATCGTCGATTTTTATTAAATTTTTCATTTCATGTCTCTTCGTGTATTTTTGATTAATTGAAATTTATTTAACAAAATTGGGAGAAAATGAAAATTCTGGAAAATACGTTTGTTCTTATTTTTATGGAATTTTATATTCTGTAATCAGTAAAGTAATTGTTCAATAGAGATCCCAGATCATAAACAACAACAGTAACGATGCAAATAATAACAATAATTTCACAAAATGTATAAATTATTCGTGAAACAAAAACACGGAGATTTTCGCACAACGGTCTGTCGCGCTGTCTAATTGTAAGAAAAACGTCCGAACTCAAAGAATAACCATAGGATAGTTATTTTATTAGACGCAAATGGTTGAAGGGACAAGCCACTCCAGCTACTGAAGGGTAGGAGTCAAAACTTAACAGTAAAGGAGCCCTGTCATAAAACATAGGGCTGGGGTGTCTACAGCACCTCGCGCGACCACTCCCGTGTTTATTAGCCAAAAAATAGAACCGCTAGAATAAAAAACTAAGTGTAACAAGATAAATTCTACTTACAAGACCAGAAAATGAGTTGTATTTTGTTCTGTACGATCTTTTTGCCCAGCTGCCATCAGCAACTACAGGAATGAGAGGGACTCCGTCGTCATCGATATCTCCCATTTCCATAGCAAGTCGTGCCTCTTCTTTCGCCGCGTTTTCCATTTCAACTAAAGCAGTGGACAGTAATATGTTCGCCAATTTGTGCTCGTATCGAATGTAAGTTTTGGATGGCATTGGAGGAATATTCATCTCTCCGAAAACTTCCTCCAGTTGAGCATGACCACCGCCAGTGCTCAGAAACCTGGACACCGATGCTGTATTTACGTCGAGCTTTGACGGTTTTTTCTTTTCATCGGTCCATATTAATCCTTTGAATTGGCACATCTCACATTCAAAGGTGAGACAACTTCGAAGTCCTTCAATTTTTTCACCCGTTACTACCATGTCCACCAATCTGCAACCAAATGGTCCACGGTTTTCCATTGCCTGCAATTGTTGCAAAAAATATTCGTCCTGTGAGATTGAATACTGTTGAGGCATCTTGTTTGGATGAACTATCTAATGTGTGCGATCCACCCGATGTCGGCGAGGGGGGAGTCGTTTGGTTTTTTTCTTGAGTCGTTTCCGTTTCTATGATCTCAAGAGGTGATACGCACGGTGTTGAGGGTTCCGAAGCGGACTCAATTCTTGACGCACGCTGACATTTGCGCCACAATTGTAGTCGCTCACCACCACGGTTTTTTCTTCTTTTATCGGTAATCCTTAGCCCGTGCTTGCGATCTTGACTATCCATAATGATTGTGCAAAAGACAAATACAACGTAGAACACGATTACAATACTGTCTCAATATACTACGGATATGAGAAAGTAAAAAAGCGAAATACGTAACTAAGACAACGAGATCGAATAGGGCCATCTGGAGAACAGATGATTCCTCGCTCTTCTCTAGACGGTCAAGTTAAAAGTCCTCCCCGTCTCCTAGTAGGGACTTGACCCAAGCGGGCGGGCCGTGAGAGTGACGTCAGAACTATGGTGGCGCGATCTGTCTACAGATACGTGAACTATTAGAAGCAAAAATGACATTATTTACAACTTCTACTGATTTCTTTGTTGAAAATTAAGCTACATTTACAATTTATACATAATTTAAAAGGAAAAAATATGAACGGCGTGTGTGCGATTTTTAAAATTTTTGTTTTCCCTTAAAAGATATTTAACAATATAGAAGCCTTCGAAAAATAAATTACTAAATTTACAAAATATAAGAAACGTGCCGGATTTATATTAGAATAAGGATTCTAAATACGAAATTTCCGCTCTTTATGTTGAACAGATTCCGAGAAATCAGTCGATAAATATTCGGGTGGAAAACCCTCTGTCCGGTAGCCGTTCGGGTCACCGCATGTCACTCTCAGAGTGAGCACAGAATCTTTACGAGATCCGTCGAGGTAGGAATGGTTGGAAAAGGGCAGAGCTAACTTCCTCGAGCAATAGGACATGATTGGTGGCCGTATTGAATAGGAGCACGATGGTCAAGTTGCCGATTTTGGCGGGACAATCCCGAGTTGAAAAATTAAATTTCGTGTACCGTCTATAATTAACCGAGAAAGCAAGTAATTTTTGCTTAATTTTTGTGCGTTCAGTTTTATGCCGTAATCACTTATATTTCGAAGCTCCCTCGATAAATGAACCTTCCTATACAAATATATTCTCTTCACCCAACTCAACGAATATTTTAGCAGGGGTTTTCCCCTTACAGTTTTTGAGCGCTAAAATACGTCACTTTCTAGAAGATAAAGATAAATGGTAGGCTGGCAAGAATCACTGAAATATTTAATAAATAATCGAACTATTAAGGGTATATACTGTGCGCATAAACGAATCGCGTTAAAGCAAATACGCGACGCTTATAATGAGAAATGTTTGTAAGAATGAAATCGCGATTATGCGAATACGCAACGCGTATATCGAAAAATGGTAGTAAAAACAGAATCGCGTATATGCGAAAACGCGTAAACCTAACACGCGTAAATCGAGGGATACTTGTATTGCGTTTTTTAATTAAGTTATGCTTAGTCATATGAATGAACGTCATGAAATTATTTTCTCATTGTAGACATTTTTAGCCTGCAGACAAATTTTTTGGCGTGTCGAATTCGGCACCCGTGCCATATATTTGTCATATCTGCTATAAATGAACAAAAAATTCTCCCAAACCTCCCGATCACTGAATGATAGAATAACCTAGCGATGAAGGAGATTTGGCTTTAAATTGCAGTTCAGTGCATGCTTTTACTCAAAACGTTGTAAAATCAGTAATAATTCACTTATTTCATTCAAATTTTTATATTATTTTACAGACACTTCACTCCTTTAATTTTTCTTATAAAATATGAAAATCAATAATACTAATAATTTGTATGATCATCTTCAAATCAATCAAAACACAACCCTGCAATACAAATTGTACACAAATATGCAGTATCCTTTTTTTTACCATGCTTAAGACATCAGCACACTGTGTTTGTGGACGAGATTTCTTTCTCTTTATGCGGGAGTTTTTTTAAGAAATGCCTTTCTGTTAGCCGTGTCACAGTGTTATCGGCTTGTTCAACGATCCTGCCGCATTTTAAAATAATCCCTTTACCAGTTGAACTCTAAATGCCAAATGATTACCGTATTTTCTCTATAAATTTTCATTGAATTTCGGACGGCAACATTCAAAAGCTTACGAAATAATTTCATACACCACTTAATCAGCCTTTTTCTTTTGATGAGAGAGCTCGAAGACTAACTTCTCTATTTTCAGCTCAAGAATCTTCCCTTGGCCAGAGATGCAATAACCATTATCATAAACTTTGCTGAGATCCATTAGAAGACCGGTTATGGATATCTTTGAAAACAAAGTCCTCTTATTGAGAGTGTGCTTGATAATATGTGGGTGCGTCACCCGATGGTCGCTCACTCGCATTTCACTCTCAAGAGAGCGAGACAGGAAAGCAGAAAGACACATGGCTCGTTAGTTGCGTATCTCACGTTCTCCATCTCTCAAAGTAAACATCTCTTCTTCTTGAAACACTGTCCGAAATGAATGCAGGTTAAGCTCATTATGATGGGGATGAAAATGAAAGCTAAACGAGCGTGCCAAACCACCGAATCAGAAATGGAAAAAATCACGTTTCTACTGAAATTTTATTTAATTATCCAATAAGATACAAAAAGAAAGTGATATGATCTGTACGAAAATTGATACGCATAAACTCCTACGCGTATGGATCTTGCAAAAAATTTGGGATTAATGTTATTCTAAATTTTTCGTCATAAGTACAGCGCTACACGTTCGACGTACAGTGTACGTCTGACGTCCCTAGGTGAAGATTCAGTCTGACGTACTGTGTACGTCAGACGTGCCTGAAGGGTTAAATATCTACGACTATAATCGACGCTTATTTTTCCTAAAAATCAACGACGAATATAGACGTCTATTTAAATACATTTTACTAGGCTTGGTAGTTTTCGTTGTTAATATTTCTTAAAAGGGATCACTAATATCGTTTATTTTTCCTAAACATCGACGACGAACATCGACGTTTATTTTAATACATTTTTATCTATAAAAGTTTTATAAATTGAGTTTCTTATAACTAACTTTAACTAAAAGTTTATAATAAAAATAAGATTTTACATTTATGTCATTTTCTTATTGCCTTTGCTCAAAAGTCTTAGATACTAAATTTCATGAAAATCCGTTTGGTAGAAGCCGAGAGCGAACATGATAGGCACTCATGGTGGAAACTAAAGGCCTAAAAAATGATTATTAATATCGACATTTATTTTTCATAAAAATCGGTGGCGAATATAGGTGTTTATTTGAATTCATTCTATCGATTCTGCAAATACATCTCACAGTCGACGGAGCTATAGAGAAAGAGCACGACGACCTATAGCAGCGTCCCCTTGTCCACTTTCAAAACGTTTTATTATATCCAATTTAATTAATTAACCCTAACTACCGAGGTCCACAACATATTTTTTCGTATGTTTATTTTTTATAAACAAAGGGAAAGTCTGGATATTTTATTACATTGTGCAGAGACTTATGTAAAATAATTACCCGAAGATTCTCATCAATGTATTAATATTTTAATTTTCTGTAAATTATTTAGTCATTGGCTGCATGCCTTGACACGCGGGTAGCCTAACTTATAGGGCACCATATGCGTGGAACGCACAGTGTGAAGCGTGCTTCCGTGTCAGTGTGATTAAAAAAGATTTCGGATGTCTCCAGCAGTGAAAATTTATTTACTAGGGGAACCGCGGGATCTTCGGCCTCGCTCAGTCCACTAGAGAAATGTTTATTTGACGTTTCCTTCATCGTTTGATGTTTTTCGTATGTGCCAAATTTTGTTTCGATTGGATAAGATCTGGAAATTAACGCAATGCTCTAACGCAAATTACGCAGTAACTATAAGGGTGGTATAAAACTATAAGCATTAGACTCTAAGTTAATTGTACATGCACACGAAGTTTGGTAACAATCAGACAACCAAGACTGCCGTTATCGTAGAACAAACAGACAAAATACATGGACTCAACAGGAGAGACCTCGCTTCGCTCGGTCAATTATACAAGGGGATCCGCGGGGTCTTCGGCCTCGCTTAGCCCACTTAGGGCTGTGACGAGCGACTGAAGGGATTCAACTAAATTTTTTGGAGTAAAACAATCCCTAAAATGTGCAATTTTAAGAAAATTATACTTTTTCCATTATAGGGTACTAATGACACACATTTCTGCCATATTTTAAAGTTAAAGAACACCTAGAGATGAAATAATATTTATGTAATTGCTTAAATATTAAAAAGGTTTTAACGGCCGCAATAAGAACTTAATGGAGATATTCAAATGTTTATTTGTGCATTTGCACTAAGCTGTAAATTGCTTAAATATTTCAGCTCCCTAGCTTTCTCCGTAGCACCTAAACATTTATCTATTTGTTTAAGTTTTAACAATTTTTATGTCAAACAGATTAAAATATCAAAATTTCTATAATCCCTATTTCGTTTCTTTACAAATTCTACCATTAACAAAATTTTCAGATTTGTAGCACATTCGAAAATACACAAACCTTGAAAATTTGTTTAAACAATTGCGAATTTTTAGCGGCCGCATTGTTGCACTTTTTCAAGATTTTTGTTTTTTCTAGTCGGTTTTGCTACCTAAGAAAAAAATTTCGAATCTCCAGCTCATCTGAAAGTGCCTAAACAAACAAACAGACAAAATGCACATGGACTCAACAGGAGAAACCTCACAAAAGTGGAATACTCCTTTTGCCAAAACAACTAGAGGGCTGCAAAACCCAATGCATTTCGCCCACAAGGTGGGCATCGTCAGCGGTAGAACCTGTTTCAACAGTGACTGAAAGCCAACTGGCGAGAAACCTCGCTTCTGCACTGCTAATTGTTCCATTTCAATGAAAACGAAATAATGGGAACGCTAAGTCTCTCTGGATGTTCTTTTTTCGCAGCGTGCTTAGTAGGCTTTTCAGTCTCTTCAACCTCGTCATTCAAAGACTCACCCAATTCTTCCTTACTACTCCCCCAATGTTTCGCAATGTCAAGTAAAAAAGTTTTGAATCTAATTTTACTGGAGTTATTCAAAGTTTTATACACCCTAAATGAATTGAAAAGAGCACAATTTATTAGCCATAACACAACCTTTTTGGACCATTTAATTGTTTTCCTCAATATTCTATAATAGGACAAATACGTGTCTGCCCTATCTACTCCTTTCATACCCTGATTGTACTATCTTACTTGGTATTATATGATTTGTCGCGTTCACATTTTGCTTACTTAGTGGCACTCGCAGTAAAGGCTATATTCAATAATTATTCATTTAGTACAGAACACTGAGAAAAGAATTTTATGCCCAAAACACTTAAAAGGGGTATTTTTCTTACCCCATTTCAGATTTTAAAACGGGGGTATTTTATAAATTTAATTCAGTAAATGGGGTATTATACCCCGAAATGGGGTACGTCTGGCCACCCTAATAATGGACCAGGCAGCCTTACATCTATTGGGTGCATGATTAATGAAATTAGTGTTAGCTTTAAGTTTTGCTTCATGTAGTTTACTGAGATAATATTTATTTAGATCTTTGTACATTTGTTTAAGATCTTCAGTCTTCATTGATTTATAGGCACAATGTGCATGGATTAATTGATTTCTTAAAAGTTCATTTTCAGAAGTAAACCACTTATTTTTGTGTGTCTTACCACATTTTAGTTGTATTAATTTTAATGGAAATGAATATTGAAATATAGAAATAATTATGTCAAAAACAATGTGAAATTTAACCTTCATAACAGAGTAAGGAGACCCAGTCAATAGATGATAATAGAAATTTAAAGTTTTCAACACCATGAGGGGTGAGTAGTCTGGAATACTTAGATTTGGAAGTGAATTTTGTGGAGGTGTTATTAACTTTAGTATTTACATTAAATGCAATGGCACAGTGGTCAGAAATTAATGGATCAAAAACTTCTAATTTATACTTTTGTTTATCATAGATAGTAATGATATTGTCAAGACAAGCTGACTTCCTAGTTGGCACACAATTAGCACAGTAAAGATTCAAGGATCTGAAAAGGTTATTCTTATTATGGTGCTATTCTTTGCTGTATAATGCATATCAACATTAACTACCAATGTAACCTATATTGTTAATGTTGCAAGTAGAAAATGTATTGAAGAGGTTTAAACAACAATGTATATATAATTCACTTGGTCAGAGTAGCTATTTGGTCGATTAGGGACAGAGGGAGAGGGAAAGATGAAGAATAGAAGGGGAAGGTAGTTTCCTTCAGTGCCTAGTTTCAGATTCATGCAACCATTACTTTTTGAACTATTTGTTTACTGACAACATTCATGAGTGCAAGTAGAAGTAATTTTGACATTGCATTAGCATTCCATTAAAATTTAATTAATAGTGAAAAACGCAACCTGATCCTTAATCTCAAACTCCTATTAACTCAGTTACTAAATAGAATTGACAGAAATAATATTTAGTATTCATCAGGAATTCTATTGGTAAAATGTATGAAATAAAAAAATGAAAACTAATTTTCATAATTTAACATTTGGAGCTGAAATTCAGAAAAATATCTTTTTTTTAATCCAGCTATGAAGGCAATTCTGGAAAAGCTTGACTTGGTACAAAATTCAAACAAACTATTCCTTGGAATCATTAAAAATAAGCCCGGAAATCTCGAATAAAAAATATTTAGTCAACTCCCTGGAATCAGGAACAAGAATTCCTGGTTCCAAAACTCTAATCCAGACCACCATTGCCCCCTATCACAAGAGACACTCAATGTACAGCTACCGAGTGTCTGGCAACCGCAACAGTGGTAGCAACTCCTTAGCGACTCGCAGGATTGATGTCATGACTACACAGCTTCCAACTTGCTTCATTCTCTTCAGTTGCAATAACGATATCATATGAGGATGTTCTTCTGTCATCAATGCTAGAGCTGGAAGAAGTATTAATACCCTGCTTTTGTATGAGAAGAGGAAGAAGAAAAAGAGAAGGAACACAAAACTATGGGCACGTCCTATACTTACATCCAGATTAAAGAATGGATCCCTTTACACGGGCAATTCACAACCCACAGCCGGAATGTGGGCCTCCACAGATGATTGTGCAGTCCACGGGGACCTATCCCCCCTTATAACAAGAAGTCCAAACCAGGACTAATGCAGGCTGGTTTCCCAAAGTTGACGTCCCAAATTCATTACTTATATTGACAGGAAATGTTTCAGTATGTGTAAGTCATTCCAAGGAATTCTCATACCATAAATACTACTTGTAGTAAATAGTTTATCAATGTTAGAGAAAAATTGGAAAACAAATTAATAGAGCATTATCAGCTTTAAAATACTAAAAGCAGTGTCAAAATCACTTCTTCACACCTATCAAATCAAAATCTGCCAAATTCCAGCAAATCTCTTTTCCTTGTAATGAAAATGAGCTCAAGCATATTATTCAGAATTTTGGTACTAAGTTTTCTTCTGGCTTCGACAAAATTCTCAACATTATTATGAAGTAGTCTTACAGTTATATTAAGGCCCCACTTCTTTTTCTTATTAATGATTCATTAGAAACTGGCATTTTTCCAGAATTGCTCCAAGTCTCTAAGGTTATCCCTCTGTACAAGAAAAAAGGAAGAATTAATGATATTAAATCATATCAACCTATCTGTATGCAAAATCAGTTTGGTGTAGTATTTGAAAAAGTTTTTATAGCAGATTAATGTCATATCTGGACTCTACTAAACATATCTTTATGATAAATAGATGAGACTCCAATAGCCAAAACAAGGGTTCGAGGAATAGCCTATTCCTCGAACCCTTGTTTCGGCTACTGGAGTCTCATCTATTTATCATACTACGCCAAATGTTTTTGAGTCATCTTTGATTAGATATATTTATGTCAACATGGCTTTAGGCAAAATAAATCTATTACTACTGCAACCTATCAAGTAATTGACCATATTCTAACCACTCTTGATAATAAACTGGAAACTATGGCGCTGTTTTTTGACTTTTCCAATGCATTTTGCTGTGTTAATCACTCTGTCCTTCTGGAAAACTTGACAAACATGGAATCAGGGGCATACCATACAACTGGATCAAATCATACTTGTCTAACAGATCACAACATGTAATAATAACTAATAATGGTTCAAAATGCATTTCTTCTAGAAAAATAGTAGAAAATGGTATTCCCAAGGGCTCTGTGCTACTCCTTTTGTTTATTAATCACCTTCCCAACAACTTTCACTCAATAATGGGTGTTAAACCTATCCTGTATGCAGACGACACCAACTTGATTCTATCGTCCCCTTCTTTTACTAGGCTACAAGGCAATGGCAAGCTAGTCTATCAACATTAATAATGATTGGTGTAAAAATAATATTTTAAACCTGAATGTTGACAAATCTCAATCGATGTATTTTGCTAACATTAATAAAACTCATAAAAGCCTTATAATCGAGCTTAACGTTATATCTATTAATCAGGTTAATTGTGGTATACACAGTCATGGTACCAGAGGCAGCAATAACCTCCATATCTCATTTGTTTGTACAAGATCAGCTGCTGTGGGTCCTAGACAAATGTGATTACAAATACTAAATTAACTGAAAACTGTAAAAAGTATTTCAACTCTTAAAAATAAAGTAAAGGAATTCTTGTTGCACCAAATATATTACAGAATAGGTATATGGATGTTGTACAATGATGTCAATGTTTGGCATATATTTATTATTCTAATTGTAATATGTTTGTTAATTTCTTTGTTTCACTAATTCCTCCTGTTTGATTTGTCCTATATCTATGTATATCTGGACCAAATAAAACTGACCATTGCTGAAGAGTAGTCCAATGGAAAAGAAAATAACCCATTTGTTCATTCATCTATGATCAAACCGACTTTGGTAATATTCGTCTCCATGGGAACAATCTGATAAAATGCGATTTAAAATGCAAAAACACTGTTTTAGTGGAAATTCAAGAAAATACGATCAATTATCAAAATTCAGTGATAAGAATTTGAATTTGCATTCTTTTCCCCTTATAACACTACAAACCTCGCTCCAACATTACAATTTTAAGATATTTTAATGTAATAAAGAAAACATCTCTGCAGGATGGATTCGAGTTTTTCTATGTAAAACAAATAGGATAAAAGCATTCCTGGAATTGAACCCGGGAATTCAATATTCGCCAATTAAAATATAGCCTGGAGGTGGGCCCTGGCAGAACGAGCCTCATACCAAGTTTCATGCAAATCAGTGGATTGGTGCAAAAGTTTTAGCAGGGGACACACACTCATACACACAGACAGGAGCATTTCATAAGGCCATGTTTCCATTGGAAACCAACCTAATAAAGGGCTATGTTGGTCTGTTGGTTGGTCGGTCCATTTCATACATTTTAAATGTGAATAACTCGATCAAATATGCAGATATAAACTTTAAATATAGCTGAGATAATCTACTCAGATATGAAAATGCTGTGATGAAAGAAAATTTTTTTTCAGGGTTCGACTAACATGTAAAAATTGACTTTTTGACGTGTGGGCTTTTCTTCTATTTGAGTTAAAAATTGGAAAAAATAGTCACCTTTAGATCCAGACCATTTTAAAGAAAAACTTACATGGTTTCTTATACTGTTCATCGTTTTTGGCCTACAATTCGAAATTATTCATGTTAAAGGTTTTTTTCACATATTTTGGGGAAATCTTGCAATTTTAATGGGATGTTACCTTGCCTACTAATTACATTGTTAAATCTTGAAAACCTATTCTTATCTCAATCCAAATTGAAATTTGGCAGAAATGTATGTAATGAGCTACTCAGAATTTGTTTATATAGGGTTGAAATGATGATTTAAGAAATAAATGTCCATTTGTGAAGCTATTTTGAGAGGGAATATATACAATATTTTATGTGGACTGAAAATTAAAAAATATATAATTCACGTTATAGTATGTTCCAGAGAGTTAAAATAGTTTTGGCCAGCTAAACGTGTCTAGCGTAATGTTTAACAAATAATATTCTTTTTGTATGTAAGATTTGTAGCTAGGTGTATCTTGCTGCGAGAGATAACTACATTTTTAGGGAAGAATGAGAAGGAGAATATGAGGGAGAATGGGAGGAGAATGGAAGGGAGGAAGTCAGGGTGAAGAATAGGAGGGAGAGAGGGATGGAGAATAGAATGAAGGATGAGAGATGGAAAATAGGAGAGAGGGAAAATAGGAGAGAAAGAGGGAAAATATGAGGGGGAGAGGGAAAATAGGAGGGAGTGGGGGAAAATATGAGGGAGAGGGGGAAAATAGGAGGGAGAGGGGGAAAATAGGAGGGAGAGGGGGAAAATAGGAGGGAGAGGGGGAAGATGGGAGGGAGAGGGATAATGGGAGGGAGAGGGAGAAGATAGGAGGGAGAGAGGGAAAATAGGGAGGGAGAGAGGGAAAATAGGGAGGGAGAGAGGGAAAATAGGAGGGAGAGATAATATGGGGAGAGGGAAGGAAAAGAATGGGAGGAAGCCAGAGAGAAAGGGAGGAAGAATGAGAAGTACCCTAATTTCAAAAGATGAGCTGCACATGCTCGTCATATTTGATGGAAAATTATGCTAGTTACTATAATAAAAGCCTATGTTGGTGTTTGTGTATAATGCTGACGTCATCAATGGTGTTGCAGTTTGTAAGACTTTTGTTTGGGTGAAGCGAAGCTTCGGAGGCTTTGCGCACGGCATGGACTACAGTGTGTGCTCAGACGCTGGGGAGAGAACAGTGTGTGCTTAGACGCTGGAGAGAGAAGAGTGTGTGTGTTGAGACGCTCGAGAGTGACGACGAGTTGCGGACTACGGTGCTTGTGTTTGTAGAACCTTTAGACTACGCTAATTATACAGTCCACTAAATTGAATTGTGTTAATCATTATTTCGATTATAACCGTAGTGTAACCGGCCCTTCTGATCTGATATCAGTCGATGTGCATGCCATATTTTGGTCCTTCGGGCCGGATCTTCGTGCTAAATTAATATTTAGTATTGGTTTCAAGCATCTAGTTTTGAGAAATCTCTGATATAAAACTCGAGTGCATCGGCTCAAGAAAGACGAGTTATCGGGCGAAAGGTGCGTTCAAGGTCATAAGGCACGCTGGCTCCGTGAGTGTTACCAGGCTAACAGCTGCGCGGGGTGGATGACGTAAGAGCTGCCTGACGCCGACCGTGGTTTCCAGTCCAGACCAGACGGCGCCCAGCAGATTCATTCTACTTTGTTCCAAATTCAACATTGTCTACGCATCATCCAGGTCAGACAGACTATGACGGCTCTTATCCTTTCCCGTACATATTTACCCTGCCTTACATTGTATATGTTGTGTAATCATGGAATCAAGCGAGAGAAAGTTACTCATTAAACAACGAGGTTTAGCTAAGAGTAGTTTAACACGAATTATAACTTACGTAGAGCAGTTTCAGCCACGTTTATATTTAAATCTTATACGTGCTAGAGCTGAGCCTTTGACAAACATCTGGGAGAGATATGATGAGGTTCAGAATAAGTTAGAAATTTATGACGACGAGGAAGACCATGCTGCTGACAGAGACATTTTCGAGAATAATTTTTGGGATTTGAAAGCAAAAATTAATACTCTTCTAGAAGAAGCTGACAATAGGTCACTTCCCAGTGAAAATAGTAGAGTAGGAAGTGCGAACACACCGGTTCATAATAACTGTGTGAAACTTCCCACAGTACAATTACCTCAATTTTCTGGATGTTATACACAATGGATACAGTTCAGAGACACGTTTGAAAGTTTGATTGTAGCCAATCCAGCACTTCCAGATATTCAAAGGTTTTATTATTTGATTTCATCCTTAAAGGATGAACCGCGTGCATTGTTACAGAATTTGACAGTGTCAAATGAAAATTTTAGTGTGGCATGGAACCTCATATGTCAGAGATACAACAATCCAAAACTCATTGCATCCAAGCATTTTAAGGCTTTGTTGACGCCCATGAAGGCTAGCGATGATTCAGCTACAGAGTTGAGACAAGTAGTTAATCATTTATCAAGCAATTTAAATGCACTTGAAGCTTTAAGCCTAGAAACACCATTGCATGAAATAATGCTTATGCAATTCACTCTAGACCATTTGGGCCCTTCTATCAGAAAGGAGTGGGAGACTACATCAGTGTTACATGATTTTCCCAAATTAGAGGAGTTTATTAAATTCCTAGAACAAAAATGTCAAACGTTAGAATTATTGCAACCCAGTAAACCAGTTAAGGCTAGCGGCAGCAATATATACAAACCAGTGGAATCCAAATTCAAATCGAACAAGACCAGGTCATCTAGTTCCTTTATGACGACGAGCAATAGCACATTGTGCCCGTATTGTGAACAAAATCATGGGTTGCAGAAATGTTTATCCTTTGATAATGCTAGTGTACAACAACGAATAGAGTGTGTTAAGCAAAACAAATTATGCTTTAACTGTCTAAAGGCTTTTCATAGCGTTAAGGAGTGCCAATCAGGCAACTGTCGGAAGTGTGATAGGAAACACAATACGCTGCTTCATTTTGAGAGACCGGTGACAACGAAATTGCCTGACGGGAATGAACGACCACACTTACAATGTGGCTCAACTAGTGACCACTTCAGGAACGTCAGCCCCAACCAAATAGAGAACGATTCAAGGACATTGGGAAGTTACTGTGCCTTAAAATCACGACTGATTAAGCAGGTGTTATTGTCGACAGTTATTGTAAATGTGGAGGACTCATTAGGTAGACTTCATCAATGCCGTGCTCTTCTCGATAGTTGCTCACAAAGCAACTTCATTACTGAAGAAATGGTTAGACTACTTAATTTAAAGAAAATTCGAGACGTAATTCCGATACAAGGCATCGGGGATGTGACTGCAGGCACCACGCACAGTGTTAATGTAGGTGTCCATTCAAGAACAAATGACTTCAAGGTCAACCTCAATTGTTCCATTCTTCAGAAGATAACAGACAACGTTCCCTCAACTTTTATTGATTACAAGGATTGGGGTATACCTTCAGATATTGTGTTAGCCGACGACAAGTTCACCGAGCCAAGCAAGATAGATCTTCTAATAGGTGCAGAGTTCTACCTTCAGCTCTTATGCCCTGATCAAAGAACCAGAACTGGCAACTACCCAATTCTGCAAGATACCAAGTTTGGATACATCCTAGCTGGAAGGCTTCCCTGCCAGACCTCAGGATATGCTTCACAGCGATCATTCCTTACTAGGAGAGACAACGTATTGGATAAGCAACTTCAACGTTTTTGGGAAATCGAGGAACTGGTTCAACCATTACCTACGAGGGAGGAAGAGTTATGTGAACAACATTTCAAGGAACACACCAGAAGAGACTCTACGGGCAGGTTCATTGTTCGATTGCCTCGCCGCCAGGGAGTAGGACATTTAGGTGACTCATATCAACAGGCAAGCACACGACTACAACAATTGGAACGCCGACTACACAGACAGCCACCTTTGCATCAGACTTACAATGCCTTTCTTCAAGAGTATGAAGAGCTTGGCTATATGAATAGGCTAGATGACAACGCAACCAACAACCAGAGGGAATTGTTTTACTTGCCCCACCATGCAATGATCTAAGAAGCTACCTCCACCACCAAGACGAGGGTAGTTTTTGATGCTTCCGCCAAGACGACTACAGGAACATCACTCAATGATACGCTGTTAATTGGAGCCACATTACAACAAGATCTGAGTTCCATAGTTCTACGATTTCGAACTCATGAAGTGGTGTTTACAGCAGACATCGCTAAAATGTATAGACAGGTCCAGGTGCATGCTGACGATACCGGACTCCAGCGCATTCTCTGGAGAAGATCATCTACAGATCCAGTGAACATCTATGAGCTCACCACTCTCACATATGGTACGGCGTCAGCTCCGTTTCTTGCAACAAGGTGTCTCCAGCAGTTAGCTGAGGAAGAAGCAGTCAGATACCCTCACGCTGCTGAAGTATTGCGAAGAGACTTTTACATTGATGATGTGCTCTGCGGGGCAAACAACTGCAAGGAAGCGCTTCAATTGCAACAGGAATTGATAGATATACTCCGTACCGGTGGCTTTCAGTTGAGAAAGTTTTGCTCTAATCATTCTGCCATTCTGGAAGCCGTCCCACCAGAATACAGAGAAACGGAACTGCCAAGACATTTTGACAGCATTAATGAAGTCAAAACACTTGGGTTATTATGGGATCCAATGCAAGACATGTTTTCAATTGCTATCAAGACACCATCATTATCCTTGATGTTCTTAAGCGATCAGCCAAACTCACCTGTCACTAAGCGTACAGTGTCTTCTGTGATTGCATCTATTTTTGACCCGCTTGGGCTAGTAAGTCCCATTGTTATTATATA
The DNA here is from genome assembly GCA_028673005.1 of Tanypteryx hageni. Lineage (NCBI taxonomy): Eukaryota > Metazoa > Arthropoda > Insecta > Odonata > Petaluridae > Tanypteryx > Tanypteryx hageni. The sequence goes on along the minus strand of CM054112.1, from coordinate 21,678,455 downwards.
TAAAATGTTTCTACAGCAATTATGGCAGTGTAATCTACAATGGGATGAATGTCTTACAACTGAGTTATTAGCAGACTGGAAGAAACTGTGTTCACTTTTCCCTGAAGTTAAGAACATTCCAATTGAACGACGTGTGTTAGCCAAAGGAATCCTGTTAGACATACAATTACATGGGTTTTCAGATGCAAGTGAAAGAGCTTATGGTGCTTGTTTATACCTGCGCTCAGTGTCTCAACATGGGGAGGTAGTAACCAAATTACTGTGTTCAAATCAAAGGTGGCACCAGTGAAATGTATCACGATCCCTCGACTGGAATTGTGTGGAGCATTGTTGCTTGCTCGACTGGTAAACAAAGTAGAACCTATTTTGAATTTAGATATTTCCAAGACAATGTTGTGGACAGACTCAACAATTGTCCTATCATGGCTGGCAGCGCCAGCTGCGCGATGGAAAACGTTTGTAGCAAACAGAGTAGCCCAGATTCAGGAGCTTGCAGCTAAGGGTCACTGGAGAAAGGTGGCCTCCGAAGAAAATCCAGCAGACCTGATTTCTCGTGGCTCTGACCCTTCAACCCTGTGTAACCTTACCTTATGGTGGCAAGGCCCTGCCTGGCTAAGTCAGTGTGAATTACAGTGGCCGACTACAAACTGCAACATGCAATTCGAGGAGGCGCCAGAGCAACGGGCATCAGTACTTACAGCGATGGTAACTCAACCAGTCATAGATGACATAACCAATCGATATTCATCGCTTTCCCGACTTCAGAGAGTAGTTGCATATTGCCTGAGATTTTATCACAATGCCAAGTACCCAGAAAATAAACGTGGAGGCATTTTGACGACGTCCGACTTACGGCTAGCACTTAACATCTGCATTAAGATAGCCCAGCAAGCAGATTACAAACAAGAATTCAAGGATCTTGAAAATGGACGACAAGTTTCACCCAAGAGTCAACTAAGAGATCTTCACCCATTTAGGGATGACAACAACTTGCTTCGCGTAGGTGGACGCCTACATTATGCCCAATTGGGATATGACAGTAAACACCAACTTATCTTACCACCCAGCCATCAGTTAACCAAAATGATAGTATTAGCGGAACACCTCAGACTACTACATGCAGGACCACAACTGCTCATTGCATCGCTTCGGCAAGAGTACTGGATCCCCAAGATCAGACATCTAGTCCGACCAGTAATACATCAGTGTTTGCCGTGTTTCAAACTAAAGGCTTCCGCCACCCAGCAGCTTATGGGCCAATTACCTGCAACCAGAGTTCAGCCGTCACGTCCATTCCTACATACAGGAGTTGATTATGCAGGTCCGTTACAGATCAAGATAGGAACAGTGAGAAGCAAAACCCTGGTTAAGGGTTATGTTGCAGTATTTATATGTATGGCAACCTAGGCTATTCACTTAGAATTGGTTAGTTCACTAACAACAGAAGCATTTATAGCTGTGCTCAGAAGATTTATCGCCAGGAGAGGCATAATTCAAAAACTTTACAGTGACAATGGCACTAATTTTGTAGGAGCAAACCGTGAGCTATATGCCCTGAGGCAACTATTTATATCTGAAGAGTGTAATAAAAAGATACAAGGCTTTGCAGCTACTGAGAGAATTCAATGGCATTTTATTCCTCCCAGTTCTCCACACTTTGGAGGATTATGGGAAGCTGGGGTGCGATCAATGAAGTATCATTTAAAACGAGTAGCGGGAACCTCCATTTTTACTTTCGAGGAGCTGTCAACCCTTCTCGCACAAATAGAAGCTTGCCTTAACTCCAGACCTATTACAGTCTTATCCGACGACCCTAATGATCCGAGTTATCTTACCCCTGGTCATTTCCTCATTGGTGGTCCTTTAACCTCCTTCCCTGAGCCTAGTCTGTCTGATGTGTCGCTGAAGCATCTTTCCAGATGGCAGCATATTCAACAGGTGACGCAGCAGTTATGGAAGAGGTGGTCCATGGATTACCTAACATCACTTCAGCAGAGAAGAAAATGGCGTTCGGAACAGAAGAATCTTCAACCTGGGAACATGGTTCTGATCAAGGAGGACAACCTACCCCCACTTTCTTGGAGGATTGCAGTCATCCAGGAAGTATTTCCGGGAGAAGATGGGCTGGTTCGAGTAGCCAGCATAAAAACTCCCACCGGCATTGTAAAGAGACCTATTCATAAATTGATAATTTTACCCTTACAATAATGTGCTTATAAGGTGTTTAATAGTATTTAGTAGTGCAATGTAATATGTTGTTTGTTTTGAATTTTGTAAAATTCAACGGGGGGAGCTTATGTTGCAGTTTGTAAGACTTTTGTTTGGGTGAAGCGAAGCTTCGGAGGCTTTGCGCACGGCATGGACTACAGTGTGTGCTCAGACGCTGGGGAGAGAACAGTGTGTGCTTAGACGCTGGAGAGAGAAGAGTGTGTGTGTTGAGACGCTCGAGAGTGACGACGAGTTGCGGACTACGGTGCTTGTGTTTGTAGAACCTTTAGACTACGCTAATTATACAGTCCACTAAATTGAATTGTGTTAATCATTATTTCGATTATAACCGTAGTGTAACCGGCCCTTCTGATCTGATATCAGTCGATGTGCATGCCACAAATGGCATATTTAATGCATTTTTTAAAAACTTCCTGATTAGGTAAAAGGTTGAAATTTCGCAGAAATGTTTGATTCAGATATAAAAATTATATGAAAAAAAAAACAAAAAGACCCGGATTTGACTCCAAGAGGTGTGATTTCCATTTCCCATAAGATAACATGTATAAAGCAACTTTTTAAAGTGCAGGTTTTTATTCTTTTGAAAATTAAAATTAGAAAAAAATTATGTACAATCTTCAAATTTAAACTGTTTCATGAAAATTAATGAAGTTTCTTATTTTATTAATCTTTTTCTACCTACCATTTAGAATCTCTCATATTAAACATTTAAATCACATATTTTGAGAAAATATTGGCTTTTAAATGGAGTGTTGCCTTGCCAACCACGTCATTGTTAAACTTTGAGAATCAATTGCTGTCTCAACCCTCGTACATGTAATATATATGAGTGCATTGATTGTCTTAAATTATCATAGGATTTTTTGCAAAATTATATAATCCTAATGGGACTGGGATTTAGTTTGGATTCTTTTGCTTATATAAACAGCTATATAGATATAGAGTAAGAGAGAGGAAGGGAGGGATATAAAATGAAAGGTAAATAGAGAGTAAGGGAGCTACAGAATTAGAAAAAGACAAAAGAGATAATAATCTGTCTATTGAGGGCAATATTTAGACAATCATGTCCATTCTTACATATAACCCTGATATGACATGCACAAACATCCATGTCCTAGGTGGGATTCGAACCTGCGACCTTATCATCCATTGGCAGAAATTCTAATCACCTGTCTACCAAGGCCGACAAAAGTGAATGATAAATTAAAACCTGCAGGACTCTCAAAACCAAAATTCAATCACTTGCCTTAGCGAAGAGTGCTCGTGACCCTCATGAAATCCTCTCGCAACCCCATTAAGGGGTTGTGGCTCACTGTTTGAGAAATGCTGCAATAAATGATTAAAGAATTTCATATGTTTATAAGCACGTGGAATTTTAGTTGTGACAATGGCATTTTGTAAACTGATTTTGTCCAGCAAAAGTGAAATATTAGATGAATTTTTTGAAGAAGAAAGCAATGTTAGTGGTATCGGTGATGCAGAAATTACTAGAAGTATCTCAGATTCTGATTTTGAGAACATAAGTGTCATTGATGATGAAAAGTGTGTCAATAGGATAAAGTGAGCAATCAAATAATTTAGGAAAATAAAATACCACTATAGTGTAATCGTGATTGCATAGATAATGTAATAGAATAAGCAAGAGCTTACCTATTTTTACCTATGCATGATTCTGAGGAGGACAAGGAGAAAGTTGTTCCTCGAGAGTTTATGAAAAATAAGCCAATATTTTTCAAATTTCTCCATTATAACAATAACTATAAATAAAAAATATTCATGTAATTGTTCTGAAATTTGTTGTAGAGACAGCAAAGATATAAAGCAGTGTTTTTTACATATCAGATTCATAGAATGGCACTAGTTCTTTGAATAACCCAATGTTCAAGTATAAAAAAATTACCATAAAAAATTAAAGGTGATAATTTCGAACTTTATGTAAATATTAAAAGACAAATGATAAAAAATGAAAAGGAAAAACCTCCTTATAACAATAGAAAATTAAAATAGAAGTACACAAATACACATGGGTTTAGGGGAAATTACTCCATGCTAGAGACCCTTGTTTACAGGCATATGAATCATGCGAATAAATAAACCAAAATTGTACTTCTTTTTTTTTTAAATACCTAAATGCAAATGATGTTATTATTTCATACATCACTGGACAAATTAATACTTAAGCTAAAGGGAAAGTGTAAAAGGAATATTTCTAATATAAATATTACAGAGTTTAAAGACAATATTATTTCATGTTGCACTTTGCCATATATAGGTCAGGCACTACAGAAATTAAAGCTGGCACTTGTTAAATTGGAAGTTAACTAAAGTATCGTAGACACTGTATGAGTGAAAATCAAGTTAAAATTAGGTTTTGGAATCCAATCTTGGAAATACATTTGAGAAAATATAAAAAACAACACTTGAAAGAGCTTATTTGAATTGAGAAATATTTACTAACAGATCCCAATTCAGCACAAGATATTTCGACAGCTTCTGCTAGATTAAAAAATTATATTTGGTATGTAAATCAAAAGAAAAATGTTCTGAAAAATATGAAACACTGTTGGTGGGCTGCATAAATTGCTTAGCGGGCTGAATCTGGTCCACTGTTTGATCACCCAAGCTATATATGCATTGGTAATAACATCATAAGTCACTCACTCTCACATGATTAAACGTTTCACCAAAAAATTCAGCATTATTTCACTATATTTTTTACACTAAAATTGTTAAGAAAACCTAAAGGCTTGTGATACCTGTATTACAAACTTTATCTTATGTTATGGTGAGGATGATTCAGAAGACAGTATAAGTCCTATGTGTTGTTGACACTTGACTAAATATTAGAATAAGAATTGATGTAATGAAGTATTTTATGGTTTTGAGGTCGGATTTCAACTGGAAATGTAGAAGGAATGGGGCAATGATCCTAAAGGGTGTGTTCAGTAAATTCACAGCAGTTAACGATTTTGTAATGAAAAGACTTTGATGACTGTTGTAGAGGATGCATTGTAGTCAGGCCCTTGATTAAGCAGCTGACTGCCATTGTTCAAGTACAAAATAATCACCCTCCAATTAACATGTTCAGTGCAGAGAATGAACTGGTGCATCTTAGAGAGGCTATCTCCATGGGCGGAGGAAGCACCAGTGTGTCTCACTATGAGTTCTTTTCAATTGGTGTGGAAAACTTTCTGCTTAGAGATAAGGTTTGAAGATTTCTCCCCACCCTCAGTTATGTCCTGACCTTCCTAGAAATAATACCTGTTGACTTTGGTATTAACAGGACCTTTGCAGAGCACCTCTCTAGGGGTGAGATTTGGAATTATGTGGAATACTTCATTGGAATTTGGTTGTGCCAGGGAATAGAAATTTGAACGTGAAGGAACATTGTACTTGGCCCCACCAGGTTGGGTAAGTTAAGTGAACTGTTGTTGGTTCCTCCTAATGTTCACTGTGTTCCCCCCTTGAGTAGGGTTTGGTAGTGTACATTTACTGCTTCTCTTCATCAATATCACTTTTAAATGGAATAGATGAAGAACCAATATTAAATTCATCCATCATCACTTTCTGATTTTTGCCTTTTTCCAAATGCTTAATAATGTCTATTTTTACTTTCTTCATACACCATCTATAGAGAAAGTATTGTTTTCATGAAAAAAATTGAATTCAAGATTTCAATGTAAATACATGTTTTAATGTTCCCTGATCACGTTTTTACTATTTTCTTGATGATATCCATGAAGGTGTTTGTGGTGTCGCCAATAATCAAACTACTGCCGTGAGCTCCAGAATGCAACTGCCACCAGTGGCGCTTTATTTCTGTTTACTGTACTAAACAAGTGAAGTCTTACAGGCACATGGTTAAGTGCGCGCAGGCACCATATTCAATACACTACAATCCCTTCCCTTCCCACAAAAAACTTGAAGAAAAAAAAGGAAAAAAAAATATTTAAAAAATTAACAAAATATACCATATACAAAAAAATTATAAAACAAAAAAATTAATCTAAGCAAAATACGTTAACATATATCCATATAAGTCCAAAACAAGCAAACATTTCAAATTCATATATACAAAATACATTGACATCCATGTGGTTCCAAAACAGGCAGGCATTACAAGTTCATTCTCTCTCTCTGTTTGCGATCTCTCAATGGATATCTCCTCTCCTCCTGGCACACTGCTTCCTTTGCATCCACTGGACCTTCCCCTGCACTCTCACTCTGTGTTTGTGTTACTTCACCATTTCCAAAGTCTCCTGAATTGGGTACCTGGAGTACACTTCACATGTGCCCAAGTGCCACGCAAATCTTCTTTCTGTACGTTCTCTTCTGTAGATGTAGTCGCACTCTCTCCTTGCTGCAAGCACAGTTCACCTCTCCTCCTTATTTGGTTTATGTGCCTGTGTCACACAAACCCTTCCTGTGTTTTCACTTTGTAATTCCGCGATCCAAGGACTGCCACGATGATGCCTTTAACCCAACTGTCCTCTGCTCGCCCCTTATACTGTCTCACCATCACCTTGTCACCATCTCTAAAGGATCTCACAGCATTACTTACTTTTGTCCTACCTTGGGCTATTTGTCTTTTGCAGACAGTCTCTCTTAAATTTGGTTTCACTAAGGCTAGCCGTGACCTAGGTAGCCTGCCTATCAGTAGCATGCTAGGTGCTTCACCTGTCGTCACATTAGGTGTGATCCTAAGATTAAAAAGAAACCATGGTAAGGCAATGTGCAAAGGAATCTTTGAGTGCAAGAGGGCTTTAATTTTTGATTTGAAAACTTTTACTAAGTTTTCAGCTGCCCCATTTGTGGCTAGATGATATGGAGGAGAATTTCTCTGCTCTATGTCGTTAGTTCTGCAAAACATTTTGAACTCTGCTGAAGTAAAAGGGGACCCATTGTCAGTTACCAAAATTTCTGGGAGTCCAAAAGTGGCAAACAAAACTCTTAGTTGTGATATTATTTCCTCAACTCAACTCAACTCAACATTTCTTAATTCCTTCACCTCTGGCCATTTTGAATGACTGTCCACTACTACCAAGAATATTTTGTTCTGAAAAGGTCCAGCCAAGTCTATATGTAACCTTTGCCATGGTTTATCAGGCCAATTCCATGGTTTGACTGGCGCTGTGTTGGGCATTGGTTTGTGAACCAGACAAGACTGACAAGAATTTGCAAGTGATTCCACTGACTGATCTAATTTTGACCACCAAACATATGATCTAGCCAGAGATTTCATTTTTACGATACCTAAATGGCTTGAGTGTAGCTCATCCAATATCTTTGGCCTTAGTGACTTTGGGATCACAACTCTGTTTCCCCACAACACACACCCCTGCTCTATGGTGAGTTCATTTCTTTTGCTAAAAAGGTTTTAATTCCTCCCCCACTACTGATGGCCATCCAAACATGCAGAAGTCTATAACCCTGCTTATTTCTCTGTCTACATTTGAGGAATGCCCTTCTTTTCTCCAAAAATATAAATCAAGGGTTTGTGGTCGGTTCTTAAAGTGAAGTGACTGCCATATAAATATTGATGAAACTTCTTGACTCCGAAAATAATAGCCAAGGCCTCTCTATCAATCTGAGCATAATTTCTCTCAGCTTTTGCTAACAACCTGGAGGCAAAAGCAATAGGCTGCTCTTTCCCATTTGGGAACTTGTTAAGTATAACTGCTCCTAACCCATAAGGGGATGCGTCACACTCTAGAATGACTGGGAGGGATGGGTTATAATGAGCTAAGACTTGGGTAGAGGTGATAGAGTCCTTGATCATCTGAAATGCGGCATTACATTCATTCGTCCAGTGCCACTTAGATTCCTTTCTGAGTAGTCCATGCAAAGGTGACAACTTAGTAGCTAAGCCTGGCAAAAACTTAGAATAATATTCAACTAATCCTAAAAATCCTCTTAGCTGAGACACATTCTGTGGTAAAGGTGAATTGACTATGGCTTTTACTTTGCTTTTAGAAGCATGAAGCCCCATCTCTGTTGATAGTATGCCCCAAAAACTCTACAGACTCTAGCATTAATCAGCATTTGCTCCAGTTAACCTTAAACCCTGATCGGTGTAACTTGTCTAAAAGAGTCTCCAGGTTTCTCAGATGTTCTATGTCATTTTTGCCTGTGATGATTATGTCATCTTGAAAGCAGGCAACCCCTTCTAAGCCTTGCACTACTTGGTCCATTATTCTCTGAAAGATAGCAGGGGCAGATGCTATTCCGAATGGGAGTCTACTGTATCTGAAAAGTCCCCTATGGGTATTTATGGTGCAAAACTTTCGGGATTCTGGTTCTAACGTCAATTGCTGGTAGGCTTGGGATAAATCAATCGTTGAGTATTTCTCTCCACCTTGCAATTTGGAAAAAAGTTCTTCCACCCTAGGTAATGGGTAACGCTCAATTTCTAACCAAGGATTGACCGTGATTTTAAAATCCCCACATATTCTGACACTACCATCGCTCTTAGCCACAGGAACAATGGGAGTTGCCCAGTCACTGAATTCTACTGGATAGAGTACTCCTAATTGCACCAGCCTGTCCAATTCCCTCTCTACCTTACTTTTTACTGCAAATGCCAAGGCTCTAGGATGGCAAAAGATTGGTCTTACATCGTCCCTCAAATGTAATTTAACATTTCCTTTGTTGAAAGATCCAAGTCCTCCGTCCCACATCTCTTTGAACCTTTCCCACACATTGTTGACATTCGAAACTGTTGACAACTGAATATTATTAACTGGTTGGGCGAAATTTAATTTCCTGAACCAATCCCTTCCTAGCAGTGGTGGGCCCCCGTTTTTCACAATGAAAAGTGGTAACCTAAGGCAATCTTTTTTGTATTCCACTTTTACCCATGCTAACCCCCTTGGGTGAATCATTGTGTTGGCGTACGATCTTAACCTGACATTGGTACTCTGAATGGGGATATGCTTAAGTTCTTTTAGATAAAAGTCCTCCGACACCGCCGAAATAGCTGAACCCGTATCAATTTCCATTTGTATGTCTTTATCCTCGACCATGACGTTTGCAAACCACGGACCCTCGTCACCGATCCACAAACTCTTCAAACAGAATAGAGGCAGGAAATCCTCCTCAGCTAACCCTAAACTTTCGGTTACCCCTAGCAGGCCCATTCTTGCACATTCATCGGGAACATTTTCGGAAACAACTTGATGAAAAACATTCTTACCCGTATTGTTACCTTTCCTTTTGCACATTGCCTTAAGGTGACCAGTTTGCTTACAGATGCCACACTTATAGGACCTGAATCTGCAACCACTGCTCCTATGCCCTTCGCGCCCGCAGCAATAACACCTTTCGCCCGAGTTGAGGCCCCTCGATGCCTCAGGATTCTGTCGTCCGTCTCTCCAGTTCTTCTTCGCCTTTACCTTGTAGACTTCCGGTTCGCCATCGACAGCTTCCACTTCCATGTGCTCGCGTGCGCCTTCCCTGCATACGAAAGGAATACCGTTTCCGCCGCCTAGGCTTCCGGTCTCGTCGCGTTCCGCCATCTTGCTACACATCTCCACGTTTTGGGACGCTTTCTCTCTCGCTGTAGCGATCTCCACTGCTTTCTCGAACGCCAGCGAATCACTCTCTAAATACAGCGCTCGTACCGTAGCTTTATCCCGAAGGCCTAACACTAATTGATCCCGAAGTGCCTGGTCCAAATAGCTACCGAATTTGCAAAATCGCGAGCTCTTCCTCAGACAAGCGACCAAGTCTAATACTGACTCCTCTAGCTTTTGGACGCGCTGATTGAACTTGTGCCGCTCCGCGATGACCGATCGCGGCACCATATTCAATACACTACAGTGTTTGCGACTGGAATTTTGCAGGTATTTTAACTCAAAAACTAATTATCCAATCTGCATAAAATTTCATATTTAGCATCTGTATTAGGTGGTGAAGAACAGATTAGTTTTTGGGTGTTTACTCGTCTCTTATTAATTTTTGAAATATTTGCTTTAATAGTTGATGAATGTAGGAAAGTATCGGAATAAAAGTTAATTTAATTTTATGAAACCTTGGATTGAAACATTTACTCATATAACGCATTTTTTAAGAAATATTTTAAAAACTAATCTTTTAGCTGTCACCAACACTTTACCTATTGGCGACTATTGTAAAAACTTTATGCTTAGTCATAACTATAATGCTTTAACTTGGCAGCATGCAGTAGGCACATTTATCATAGGAATGTCCATCCTCGAGGTGGGATCGCCTAAAGAGGAGGTAGTATTTAGTTGTGGGCATTTGATACACAAACTGGGACTTCTGCAAACCAAAATTATGTTACTGTGCATAGGCTCTTAAAGTTTCTCCTTCCCATCTCTTCCGTCTATCCTTCCTGTCAATTCAGCATCATTTCGATGGAAATCCTTGAATCGCTATCTCGCTACACATTTCTGTTCTGTCTGCCACAGCGCCTTTTCCATACAACTACACTCGGGTAGTTGTACGTTTTTCAGTTAATAACCGTAAGGTTGGAAAAAAAAACATTAGATGCTTCTTTTTTATCTCGATATCGTATTTGAGCAATATATATCGTATATAACTTCACACACAAGAATTATGTGTGTGAAGTTAAATACGATATATAGGTCATTCCGAATATCGATATATCGTATATGGCATATCGTATATAACTTCACGGACATTATAAACATTGACAAATTTAGTCCATCCAAAGTCTTTAAATATGCTGGAGTTCATATGAAACAGAAAATCGGCATGGAGGTTGGACCAAGTTTATCATCCTGAATGTGAATGAAGTGTAAGGAACTCCGGCACGATAATGGATTGAGGATATTGTTTCCGAACGTTCTGAAGGTATTCTCTATGGCTCTTGAATAAACTAAACGGAATGAACACTTTGGGCCTCAGTCTAATCTTCAAGATGGGCTGTCTCTGCGCAAAGGAGTCAGTGGTTATAAATTCCAGGAAATATTACATCAAAGGACACTTAGGAGATGGGTTCGTATGTTAATGAAATGCATCGCATAAATTTATCCCATGAAATGTTTTTTTCTGCTTTTTGACAAGTTTTATTCTTTTAGTGGTTTTAGCACAGTGGAACTTGTTGAAGATGCACACACTCATCGAACCTATGCCCTCAAAAGGATTACTTGTCATGGTCCAGAGGATCAGCGACTTGCTTTGCAGGAGGTGGACTTTCATAGAAGATTTCAGCATCCCAATATTCTTGAATGTATAGACGCAGCTCTTACTGGTTCCACAGTAATAGATGCCGCCCTTGATTCTACTAGCCAAGTTCTTATTATTCTTCCTTACTATCAGGTAAATATCAGTCAGTTGAAATAGACGAACTGTCTTGTTCTTTTTCATACAAGTAGTTGGTGCTTGCATTCTGCAGGCATTTCAGCCTATATCGAAAGTAACACTATAGGATTTTATGAGGGGCTGCAGTGCATTAGGTAGTCCCTATCGTCACTACTATCAGGGTTGCTTCTATTTTGTGACCCCTGATAGTCCTTGAGAAAAAAAAACCTATTCACTCTGTCCTACAGTTGATAACCCATATTTAATTGTTGTGTTTGTGCTTTTGGTAGTACGTGAGAATTCCAAATATCTATGATACCCTCAATCACAGTGCGTGATGCAATTAATCTTTTGGGTACAGTAAAATCTTACCTACCAGAAAATATTGGTGATGATGTTTTCATAATGCATGATATTGAAAATTAGAGTAAGTTAACTTATATGCTTAAGGGAATAAACTTTATGTTGATTCAATTAAAGAATAAATATATTACCGTAACTCGAATAATTTTTACTTTCTTTTGAGGTTGGAGATGTCATTAATTCCCATTAAAAGCAATAAATCATTGCAGTCGTAACGTATAATATCAGGTCCCTTTAAAATCATTGAGGTCGTTGCCGTGCTATTTACAGATCTATTTTGTTGAAAAGAGGAAAAATTCACTTTTTCATGGTTAAAAGCAAATATTTACACTAATTCGGTACGCATTTTAATTCTGTCATCAAAAATTAAGAACTCTGCTCTTTTAGCTATATTTACAGCTGTTTTTTTCCCGAGTTCGTATCTCGATTTAAAATAATTTTATAATTTATTTTTAGAATTCCTTTCACTGAATCCCATGCTTTTCTTATGGGGTATTGAAATGGAACATTGGGATTAAAAATCTCCCTTAAATATTAACGTTTTCTGGAATTGCAGGTTTCCCCAGAGGTTGTACCCAATGACCTATCTTCATGCCAAACCTTAGGTTTTATATCATATATATGTAAGAAGCAGCTATTTATAATGATATGTACTGTTTTTTTCTCATAAGAATGTGATATTTCATTACTAAACAAGTGAAATGCTCGTGAAAAGTATTTAATGTAATTTTTAATAAATGTTTTACATATATTGCGTATAATTTACCATAATTGTGCTTGTCGAATGCAAGTTTATCGATTTTTCTTTTATTCCACCTTACAGAGGGGAACATTAGCTCATGAACTTGAATGGAGATGCAAGAATAATGAACCTATGGATAGTGTGCCATTACTTACTATGTTTATTCAGATATGCAAAGGAGTCCAAGCAATGCATGAAGCCTCACCAGTTCCTCTTGCACATCGAGACCTCAAGACAGCAAATATTCTTCTAAAAGAGGATTACACCCCAGTTATAATGGATTTAGGTTACCATTTTAAAATTCCTATTTCTCATTTCCTTTAATTTATATGAGATATATCTAGTATACTTGCAATTTAATGCATCATATATTCATAACAAATTATCTTGAATCATATAAAAATTAGGTACATTTGGAAGCACTGAATGTGTTATACTCTCATTATTTAATTACATGTCAACTAGGATAAGTCATCCTTACTATCCAATTGATGTTGAGTGTTTTTAGTAAGATTTTCATTAATAATGATGATATAGAAAAGGAAATTATAAGAGTTCTCAATTATGTGAGGAGTGATTGGTTGCATCTCAGTAGTTGCAGATACTGCATTGCGTTGTTGAATTATTCATTTTTATCTAATAGTATTACTAATGGATGTTATATTGATCCTAGCAGACCTAGTTGTATGTTTTTGGCATATTTCAGTATGTATTATCATTGACATTTTTAAATGTTAGGTAAACTATGAAATTTTGTATAAGCATTGAATGAATTGACAACTTCATTTTAATATTCCAATGTTGATTATAATAATTAACTAATAGAAATTTTTACTCCAGCCCTTAAAGGATATTTTTGAAATTGGCTAAGCAATCTCTTGTGGAGATGTCTAAAATAGATAAATATTATTATTTACTATTTACTATTTTCAATGCTTTACATATTTTTTATGATATGCCGTATTTACTCGTGTACCCTGCGCACCCCTATTTTTGGGCCGGTCCAGAGGAAAAAAATTAATTTAAGCAGGAATAAGTTTAAAAAAAAAATAAAATCAGGCTCTTCAACGGTTCCCACTCCCTGAAACAAGTTTCACTCAAATTAAGTATCGTTACTTCATAATTCAATTCAGAAAGAAAATTCACCAATCCGCGATAGATTCCACGTTGAGAATTTTCTCCCTCTCTCCCCTACTAGGTGACGTAATTTATTGGGTGATCTCTTTATGTCGATACTAGCAGAAATCTCTTCATCTTTGATAGTCTTCTTTTCTGTTAACCTCTTAATAGTTTTTAATGTAATATTATGCAACTTTGTCCACAATTTACCCTGTTTTGAGGTAATATCAAAGATTACTTTGGCATATTACACACTTTATCCTTAGTAAAATTACGCACCGATGCGGAGCTTCACGTATTGCTTATTTTTGACATAATATGGTGCTCAGCATCGATAGCCTGTACACTAAGGTCCTATCTCATACCGGCGGTGGACCGTGGACATGGTGGTTGAAAAACACTGACCTAAACGTTTGTTAATTGCATAGATATGCATATATTTCATAGAATTCAATGTCTTCTGCGTATATAGACGTAGATACAATCATATTGCAGAAAATTTACTATTGATAAAATTTATATTATTTGGTCAGAAAATCCTGGGTAAGACGCACACCCCCTTTTTTTTGCCGGCGTTCCGGGTAAAAATGTGTGCGGGGTACATGAGTAAATACGGTAATATATGAACCATTTCATTACAATTCTCTGCAAAAATTCTGATACAAAACAAAAAATAACATGATCTGTAAATATTATTTTATTTTAGGTTCAATGGCACCTGCCCGTTTGAAGATAGGAGGAAGTGGAGAAGCTCAAACTCTGCAAGACATTGCTGGAGAAAGATGTTCAATGCCATACCGAGCTCCTGAACTTTTTACTGTTGAAACTCACTCTACAATTGATGAACGGACTGATATTTGGGTAGGTAAAATTCAATTTCTAATATATTTGCAAATTTTATTATCTGGTTAGTTGCAGTAAATTAGAACAATGCTTTATTGTCATATTATATCTTAAAATGGTTTTGAAATTTTCTTTATTGAATATTGAGAGATATTTATGGAGAAAATACATACCGTAAATGTCAAAATAGAAGCCGACCCCCTAAAATTTTGGGAAAAGATACATTTAAGCGATTTTAGGTGTGTTGTGCGCCTGCATACCAAAAAGCTGCAGCATTTCATCATTTGTCAAGACAGATGACGAAACGCTGGCCAGTGAAGTTTTTGGTATCTTAAGATCAGCAGCAACTTCCAAAGGCTTCATTTGCAGTACTTAACGAGTCACTGGCAGACCTTGTTTATGCAAACTTTTCACATATTCACATACATGTTCTTCCACTGAATGAAAATGACCAGTATTTGGTCCTGAAAATGCATGTCACTTGCATTTAGCTGAAAACTTTTCTTTCAGAAGTCTCCATATTTGAACATTAGACTCACGAAGTCCATACGTTTTTTGCTGCCTGAACATTATTAGTTTACTTCTATCTAATTACAATTAATTAATGGTTTGCATCATGTGTAATATGTTTGTTTTAAAAAATTTGTGATGCAGATGCACCCTTGACCTCGATGTGGTCTCCCATTTTAGTAGATATGGGTTTGACTACTTTAATAATATCTTTGTTGATTGTTAATAAGATATAGTTAATTGTTGATTAGGAAATAATCATTGTACATTAAATATTTATTTTACAAAAAATACATTAACACAATTAGTAAAACATGAAGGCATTGAGACAAATTGCTGCTATCTTTATGCCATCTGTGGGCAACTCTGTGAGTTACCATGAGAAATTCTTAGGTTGGACCTGAATTTAAGCCGAGGGCAGATTTTTTCATGTTTGATTTTAGTAAAAAACCGACGTGTGTTCGGACATTTACGGTAACTGATTAGAATTATTATGAAGTTGTTTGCTGAAAGGCATTGAAAGTTATGTATAAACTTAGCTTTTCTGCACTCGGAACGTACAATAAAGTTGACTTTTGTTTCTGAAAATTGTCAATAATTTTTTAAGTAGTCAAAGAAGGCTTTTGAAACTTGAAAAACCACATTTTTCATATCATTAATCTTTTTTCTGCTAGCTAATATCTTAGATCTGCACCCAGGATGTCATTGATTTTTACTTTCTTCATATATGAAGTATAGAGAAAGTATTGTTTTCATGAAAAAAAATCGAATTTGAGATTTCTACAGAAATACATGTTTTAACCTCTCAAGCGCAGAGGGCATTTAAATCAAAGCCATCCTGGAGGTCGGAGGATGAGTGAATGAATGCATTAGCTAATCTGGAGTAAACTTATAAAAAATGCATAACTTTTTACCTATTCATTGTATTCATCTGAAATTTTTTGAGAATTTGCGTAAAACTATGAGTATTTATACTATAGTTTTTTACATTTTTTTATGTATTTCTTTTGGGTGAAACAGTTTGATGAAATATTTTAAGCATTCACAGAAGTGCTATATCGCATGTCTTTATTCCAGGTTTATGGATTACTTCATGTATACTGCTTTATTGTAGATTTCTACATCTCCCTCATAAGTTTATCAGAAAAAACATTTAAATAAGGATAAACAAAGATGTTAGAAGTGCACAGGGACAGAAGAAAGAGTTGATTGCGTATTTGCCCACTCAACAAAAAAATGCCAAAAATATAGGTTTTTACCATAGTAATTTGAGCACGATCTTCAATATGATTCCCAATATCACTGTCTGAACTGACACTTTCTTCCGAATCACTTTCAAGTAAGTATTCCGTCTCTTTTTTATCACCAGGTATTGCTTGCCTTTTTCTGCTGGTTGACGCCATGATAACTTCGACTCTTTTAACATCTTAGAAATTAAACAAAACTAATCACAGAAAAAAGCGAGCTACCTCTATATAGCATAAATGCTTCCCTCAGACTAACTTCTTCAGAGCAGCAATAGAATATTTTTTGTGCAATTCAAGAGCTTCCCATGCGCTCTGATCATGCTTTCGGTCAAGACGGCTTGTTTGTTCATTGATGTCAGATAAGGGTTTCTCTCTCTCAATCTCATTATATTGTCCTCAAGAGATGCTGAACCAAGCACTAGCCCAGACCCAAAGACCCTTCTTCTGCCCTTTCTATATGGCTCTCAAGTGTTGACGCATGAGAAAATGATATTCATCTCAAGAGTGAGAGACATCATAAAGCAGATAAACATGCATAATACACAACTAAAAAACACATAATACACATGATAATTTATCTATTTACGGTTGGAGTTTAATTTCTACATAATTGCAAACAAATCACAGAAAAAATAAAAAAAACAAGAAACACCGTTCAGGGCAAATACTATTTTCGGTCTGAGTCTGTAGAGATACAAGAAACGTTTGGCGTAAAAACACTCATGGGATCAGTCGGCATATTTCCATGTAGGCTTTTAGCTCTCTTGCTCAACCTTTTCTATAATGGCTTATGTTCGTCCTTATCCTTTGGAAATAAGTGAGGCTGTTTGGAAGACCCAAATTGTCTCACTGCCTTGCTCTAAAAAAGTTTGTGGATAGAGAATGCATGGCCAAGAGATTCTGCTGAGGTAAACAAAAGTTACGTGAAATCCTCATAAATCTTGCACACACTTCCGAATCACTTATAGCTGGTCCTTTCGAGTCAAAATGAAGTTTGTCTCATCGTAGGTTTGAGAGATTTGGAAGGCTAAAAATTCAAAATATCTTTGAAAATAAGGCATTAAAAATTCAAAATTTAACAAAAATAAACACCAAACCTTACTTGATTAGAATATATAAAAAAACAGATACTGTAATAATTGATCAGGCAAAAGCAAAATTAAGCCAAATGTACAGAGTCGGTGCAGTTCACGTATGATGACAGCATGTGACATTTATAGGGTCGGTGTCCTGCACATCTGTTGATATTGGGGGTTAAGGTCCCCTGAGCATGTTTTGACTATTTTCTCAATGATGTCTGTGTGTCTGTCAGTATGTGATAGGATTTTGTGGGTGCTCTAACTCAAAAGTCTACACTTGTATAAATGCCAAATTTTATATTTAGAAAGAGTACTATATAATGAAGAGCTAATTAGGTTTTGGCAACAATTGCTCAACCATGTGGATGTAGAGGTGGATGTTTATTCTAGTCAGATTTTGGTTTTTGGCAAATAACTCTTTTAAATCTTCATAAATGTAAATGTTGTTTATTATAAACTTCATAGATAATGTTATTCTCTATAACTTTTGTTTGAAACATTTTTTTGTAGAACGAATTGTTAAGGAGATATTCTGTTTATTTAATATTTCTATTAACCCTAGAACTACAAAGCGATTTTCACTACCATGGACTACTCAGAGGCCCACCATCTAAAATACAATAAAAAGTCATGGTAATGTTTCAAACCTATTGTTATATATTTAATAATAGGAATACAACTACACAATTTTAGTAATTTATTTGAAATTGTGTATAAAGATAAATATTTACATTAGAACAATTCTTTTACATTCTTCCTCATTATGTTTTTAAGATCAGATTAATATTGCAGTAAGATTGTATTTACAGAAATAATAACAAATTGATTAGAAAAATGATTTAATCTGATGCATCTGACACAACAGTTTAAACAAATAGCACGCTTCACACTGTGCTTTCCACGCATATGTTGCCCTATAAGTTAGGCTACCTGCGTGTCAAGGCATTGAGCCAATGACTAAATAATTTGCAGAAAATTGAAATATGAATACATAGATGAGAAACTTAGGGTAATAATTTACATAACTCGCTGCACAATGTAATAAAATATCCAGACTTTTCCTTTGTTTATAAAAGAGAAACATGCAAAAAAATAAGTTGTGGGCCTTGGAGGCCCCCCTTGGTAGTTCTAGGATTAATAAAATTGACACTGCAAGAATATTGAAAACAGTATTTTTTTATTTTAATTTACCCTTCCATATGGCTAAAAATTTTCTAATTAATAACACATTTCATCACAAAAAAACTCAAAAATTAAAATTTTAAAAATATTTAGCTATAAATAAATAAAAGAGTGAATTGCAAAGGTAATGAACTGAATAATATAATAAGCAAAAAAATAAAAGTAATTTGGGAAGGAGCTTGAAAATAGCTGTAATATAAATTAGTGAATGCAATTTTCTGAAGCCAATCTAAGCACAGCATAGATTAGGTACTGAGTGCCACTGTGTGATGCAAGGGCCTCAGAGTTAATTTCAGACTGTTTAACCCCTCAAACGCCGTCAGGCCTACTATTACGTCATGCAAAAACTGTCTAATCGGCCGTCAGGCATACTATTACGTCATGCGGCAGCCCTAATTTATTTTAGCTTTTGACGCTAGAGACTTCTTTAAATCTAAATAACCTATATATATTTTGAAAGAGGAAGCTTTGTTCTTCCTAACTATGTCTGTCCTGTATTTTTTTTCTCTATTATAAAATATATAATCAACGTTGAATTTTGCGATAGAATTTTCAATTTTGCTATGATATGATGGTGTTTCTCCATATAAAAGTCGCTTTTCAATGCAGCAAGGAACCTTTCGTTGGTGTTTGAAATGCAATGTAGGAACTGTGTATCATTTCAAAGGAGAGGACGCTTTTTCTCCTCTTTTTTCCTGGTGGAGATATTTGGTTTATGTCATGCGACAAAGGTCTTCGTCGGTATGTAAAGAAAGAAAGGAAAACATCTTATGTCTGTCTACGCAAAGCTTATTACAAATGTTTACAATGCAATTGATGAAGAATGGAATTAGTTTGAGTAAAAACATTTCTGTAAACATTCCCTTCCATTATCGCGCGATCCTTCGTTCTTCGCTTCATAGGAGAGCGTCAACGTCAAAACAGCTGATTTCAAAATCCAAGGCCGACATTCTTCCGATAATTTAGTGCCACGCCTCAAAGAGAGGCATTTTGTGAGAAGGACAATATCTGTCATATAATTTTCAAGACCTTTAGAATTTTATTTTAATCTCGACGAAAATTGCAGGGAATTGAGTATATCTATTTGTAAGTATTTGTTTACATATAATATACATTTAGTTTTGTGATAGAATTTTAGTTTTTACCACGGACCTACGGATTTTCGGTTTCTAAAGTTGACCCATAAATAACTGAGGAAAGGGAACCCACCAAATTGGGTTCCTTTTCTTTGACATTTGAAAGAAGACGAGGTCTGTTTTCCTCTTCAGATAAGTGCTTTGCTGTTGTGCTAGCAGGGCCAAAGAAGCGATGAAGCGAGTTGGCAAGAAGAGGACACGCCAGCAAAAATCACGAAAAGTTCTTCCATATATTTACACAATAGATTACTAGAAGTGTTTACTAAGCTATAAGGCATTTCTTGCTGAATCCAATTATGCATGTGTAAATTTTCTGAAAATATTTGGGAAGGACCTATAAGATAAAGTTTTCCGTGTTTTGCATCTAAATTCATTTCTGATGTATACAATGTCATATCTCTCTTTCCAATGAACGAAATGCAACCATTTCTTCTATGTGACTTCTGTAATGACTAAGAATGATGACTGTATAACTAAAACGTTTATATTGTAAATAAATCATCTTTTAATAAATCCATAATACCACATTTACTTAAAAATTTCTAGTCAAGACATGAAAAAGTTGAGATTCGTGAAATTTTTTACCTAATTGGTTTAGATGGGTAGACTTGCAGAATGAAGTTGTTACTAATTTAAGCTATTTTTTTATTAAGATTGCACATCAATATCTTCTATAGATTTTCCAGTGCTGAATGTTATATATAAAGCGCGAATGCACGCCGGAAAATTAGCGATTGGTGTACATTCTCTTCTACTCCAACAATCTTTGTATGTAAAATATTATACGCAAAATAGATATTTACAAATTTCATGTTTTTCATAAATCCACAAAAAAAATTCAGAAAAATCAAGAGAAAACTCCTCAAGTTATGATTATTTTAATATTTTCGAATGTTTTTGCAACGCAATCGTGAAAATTTAAAAACCTCATCCGGCCGTACGGGTGGGATTTAATAAATCTCCTCCGGGCTTGAGGGGTTAAGGATAATCCCATACAGCTGAAGACCTGTCGCCAGTGATGATAGCTAGCCAAAGGAGAGTTCTTTAGTCTGCCACCACGCGGCGGTGACTGAAAATGAATGTGACCATAAAGGAAAATGTTTAGCATGATAAATTTGCATATTGTGGCTGATTTTAAGCTTGATAATGTTTTCTGTGCATTAGAATTCACAATTATGAAGTTCACGAGAGAATCAAGGTGAATGTTGGAGGAAGATTTTAATTTTCTTTTTATCTTCTCTCAGTGCATATTTCATGAAAAATTTGCTTAATCACATACCTAATTTGCCAAAATTTTTCAATGAGGGTTCTTTTGTTGTACGTATTAAGTCCTAATACTCTTCAAAAAATGTTAAATATATATAGACATGCAAAATTTGAGGATGCATGTGGTACATCAACCACTTGTATGCCTCCATTTAAGACTGGCGAATCCTGAGATTTTTTGATACGGAAGCAATTAATTATGAAAATCGGATCTTACCTTTTTATTTGAAATGCAGAGGAATTCCTCTTTCCTTCTTTGCTAATTCTGCCATGACATCTTTATAGAACACCGGGTTTTGAGAAAGTTCTTTGATGAGGGCTTTTTCGATTGATAGAATTGATAATTTAGAGAGTCCTTCTTGATTTGTGGAATTCCTCACGAATGTTTTGATACGTTTGAGAGCTGAAAAACTCTGTTCGGTGAGGCATTGGTCGCAGGTATTGTCAATACTAATTCACATAATTTTGCCACTTGAGAGTAAGCTTTTTCTAAACTGTTTTCCTTAATGAAATGATATAAATCGCTAACGCTGTTTTTATCAATATCTTCTATTTGATATACACCGCTCCCTGGTTATAACGCTGTCAGCTATACCGCGGATCGGATATACTGCAAGTCTTTCTTCCTCCCCGTTTCATTGAAAGAAATGCTGAGAAAAATATGCATGTTGCGAAATGTGTGTTTTAGTCACTCCAGTTAGTATCGAGCGTTGAATACTTGTGTAAGGTTTGTCACTGCCAACGGAATAAATAGATCCGTGATGTGAGAACTTATCTGTGCCAGTTGTCTTTTTTGGCAACTGTTTTTGAGAATCTTCACGTTTTTGAGCGAGTTTTACAGATGGAATTATGCTCTATTATTAATTTAGATTGACTGTACATACGTGAGTATTAAGCGCTTTGTGTGATCGGTCATTTTCCCTCTAACCTGTGTTCGTTCGCGGCCACTCATGACTTAAATATGTGTCCCACAGAGCTTCTTCTTTGCTGCTCACTTCATTTCACGCCGATTTCCATTTTTTCATTCAAAAATATTGCGCACACAGCGAAGTTTATCTTGCTCAATAGTTAAAAAATTAGATTGAGTTATTAGTCGATTAGAGAATTAATAAATTAGAGAATTATTGTAGTCATCGGTTATAGCGTGGTTGTCTTATAACGCGAGTCAGTGCCCCACCCCGAAAACCCGCGTTATAACCGGGGAGCGGTGTATAACCAAAAGTTCAGAACGCAAAGCAGCTATGCCAAAATAATTTCCGTAACTGTTCTTGAGGGAGTCAAAAGCATATTGTTTAATTTTTTTGCAGTGCGACTTGGGCAACACAAGAAATTAAATCATTCTGTATTGAATGGCACATTTCCCAAAATTACATTCTTGTTCCATTTCTGGCATTCTTGTTTGATAATAGAAGTGTGTTGCTATAGAAATTTAAATAAATAAATAATAATAAATACAAACTTTTAAGAATTTTTTCCCAATGGCTACATATCTTGTTTCGCAGACGAGGAAGAAAATTTTGGTGAGCAATGGATACACATATCACTTCCATTCCCATAGTAAAAATGGTAGGAAAATTTACTGGAGGTGTTCCGAAAGAGAGATCTGCAAATCTCGTTGTGTAACAAATAGCGACCTAGACAATATTGTTATCGAGAAGGATGGTTATGGAGCACATACTCATGAGTCGAACACTGCTACCATCGAAGCAAAAAGAGTACAAGGTATTATAAGACAAAGAGTTATTGAGCGACCCAATAAAAATCCTAGTCGTATTGTGAGAGAAGCTACTGCTAATATTACAAATGAAGAGGTTTTAGCCAACTTGCTTGAGAGAAATAATTTAACACGAACAGTAATTAGGGAACAGAATCGTAATCGTCCCCAGATTATCAGACGTATAAGAGACCTTCAGATACTTCCTCCATATGATTCAACAATGCGGGGTGAACGATTTTTGTTATTTGATTCCGGGGAGAATAATAATAAATAAATAATAGATTAGTAATATTTGCAACATCAAGAAATATTGAACATCTTTGTGCCTCACCATCCATTTACACGGATGGAACGTTTAAAACAGTCCCAGCCCAGTTTTTGCAGCTTGTCACATTGACCGGAATGGCCCTCTGATGAAGTGGACATTAATATTAATGGACATTTACAAGAGTGGACATTTTGCTGTGGACCAATTAACTGATAATCCTTTCTATCCCCTCATTTTTTCTTACTGGAAATCTCAATGCAGTTGATTCTCAACCATTCTCTAATACATATTATATCTTTCTAAGACTTCTTTAGCATATAATAGTGAGTTAGAATTATATTATAATAAAAATAAATCGTAGTCAGACAGTTTCACATGGCAGGATGTCTGAAAGGTTGGCTTGTGATAAAAAGTACTTATAATAACACTGATATAGTGTGTTGATAATTTTTGCTACTAAGCGTTCAATACAATTTTTTTAAAATTGAAAAATGTTGGATTTTAATTACGACCTGTGGGAGATGAAGCACAAAATAGATTTGACCAGAAAGGGTTAATTAACAGACCCAATGTCATTTTTGTCATTGCCAACCAGTGTCTTATACAACCTTTGAGTAATATCAACCCATTGAGCCAGTAACATTTATTTTTTTCAATCGTTTGATTCAAGTTATTTTTTGAAGTACATAAATACTTGCATTCTTTTTCAAAATCTGGCATTCTCAGTTAATAAAATTTCTTTGACACCTTTTGATCATTATGTATCTTTTATGAACAACTTCTTACTATTTTTAAATGTCCCTAACTATTTACTTTTGACACATTCTTAATACTTTTAAAACGATAACCTTTTTACAAGCTAGGGTAGAATGAGAAATTTTGGCCCTAGTTGTACCTTTAAAATTTTATCAATTATTACTTATTAAATCATTTATTGCAATCCAAAATTTTCTATCATAGTTCTCTTGGGAAGGCTCTACTTAAAAGGAAAGGACACGGTAGTGGGATCTTGGATTTTTATGAAACTTGGTAGGTGTATAGCTCTGGATTCCAGGATCACTGCAAACCCCCCTTTTTGGCATATATGGCTGATAGTTTTTTTTTTAAATCGCGATTAAATATTGCAATTTCACGTCAACTGGTACAAATTTATTAATGCACTCCTAATTGTAATTAATGTAAGTAAATGTAGGCGGTGAGCATATAGTGGGTGTATCCCAAACGTGAGGTCGCAAGTTTGATTCCCTCTTGGGTAGCTTTCTTTTCTTTCATTCCTCCTCCTTTTACAAATCTGTTTTCTTATTTCGCATTAAAATTTAACTGGGCAGTCACATTCATATTTTTTTCTATGTTGGTAGGTTGTGGTCAGGATTTTTTTCTCAAGTCATTCACGCATGATTGTTTCAACAAGGTTGAAATTATTAAATGGCATATTCTTTATTGATCTCGGCACATGCTACATCCAATATTGATGCTTTTGACATGGAAAGGATCCCTGAAATTATTTTTGCAAAGACTTCCTCTGAATACTTAATCCGTGATCCCACTACCATGTCCTCTCCTTGTTAGTGGACAGTTTCCATAGTAGTAATGAAAGAATTATTGTTATTTCCAAAGAAAAAGATACTTGAATCAACTGGTTTTGCCTTTTACATCAAAAATATTTAACATTCTTTTGTCTAATCTTCATGGCCCTTTGGAAATCCTTCCCAATATACTAATATTTGCAACTTCTTGCATATTCTTAGCAATATGTTTACCTAATATCATGCACTAAAAGATGTATGAAATAAAAATGATTATTTTTTTAAAATGGATTTTAAATTTAGGGAAATTAGTTTATATTTGATGTGTATATGGTATTACTCAGTAATATTATGAAGTAATTGAAAATACAGTGTGCCCTATTTTAATTTAATAAATTTTTATTCTTATTGTGTCATTTCTTAATTATGTAATTAAATTTTTGCCTTTATTATGTAATTGCAGTTCATCCCTGAAGCAATGCTATTATATATATATAATGAAATTTCTGTATGTTAATTAGTTTATTTGTAGCTTGTGGGTTATACGTCCCATTTTTTTAGAATATTAAATTATGCTTGTGTATAACTACAATTGTTGCATATTTGTATCTAATTTTGTTACGGTATTGTTGTGTCTACATGGGGAGACAAAATAGAATGAATCCAATCCCCAACCACTAAACCTAACCCGGGTATGCAGTTTTCCTTTCACATTCACCTATGCACTCACCATCAGGTTAGGTTGGTTTGGGGCTTGTCTTGGTTTTCCTTCCACGTTCACATTTGCACTCTCCATTGGGATGGTTTTTTGTTTTTATTTTGGTTGTTAGGTTTGTAAGAAAGTGACAATGCTATAAAGGTCAAGATCTATTGAATTTTTTTCTGAAGAATGGGACGTATAACCCACAAGATCAGTTTATTTTGATTATCAATACTAGTTATTCTGACATTCTATTGAATGTTATTTGATTGACTTTTGGACTCATTCCAGATATACAGTAAGCAATTAGAAATTTTTGTCATCTTACAAAATAAAAATGGGAACTTTCTCAAAAAACTTTATTTTCAATATCTGAATGCAACCATCTTAAAAATTCAAACCTCATAAAATATATTTCAACTACAATGGCATTTTTTGTTATTCATGGAATTTGAATTTACTAGTTGCTTTTGTAAACAATTTAAATAAACCGCACCCTTCACATATACTATTCAGTGCTTAGAATGTAGAGAAAATGATTGGTGTCGATTTGTGATAAAGATTCTTATGGAGGAAAGAAAATTAACATGGCAGAAGTTTATAAAATCTTATAACTGAGAAATTATTGCGTTATATATGTACCATAGAAAAATATTTTTGTTCTTGGAAATATATATGGACTTTCGATATTCTCATCCCCGAGAAACAAGGCATTACATTATTTGTATGTATGTATGTATTATGTATGCCTCCTTATTTTTTTCACCAAGCAAAACGATTAAAAATGCCGAGCCGATTACCTCGATATAAAAACTTGACAGCAATTTACAATGTTAAACCTCGCTCATTTCAGTCTTTGGGATGTATCCTCTACGCCATGTGCTACTATAAATCTCCATTCGATGCGGTCTATGAAAGAGGTGACAGCGTTGCATTAGCTGTAATTAGTGGAAACGTAACATTTCCTGAAACATCAACGTACAGCGAGGTGAGTTTTAAATTATACTATTCTAACATCTGGGATAGATTGTCAATAAAGAATACTAATTTTTGTATATATTTCAGGATATTCGAGATCTCATCATGTTCATGCTAAATGTAACTGCAGCTGAAAGGCCCTTCATACAAAACGTTGTAGAGAAGGCTGAAATGGTCTTAGTGAAACTGGAAAACCGAGTTTAGCAAGTTGTCTAGGATGTTTTGGAAAGAGGTGACTCGTTCAAAATAAAAAAGCGACTTCCATATAATGATAATATTTTATGCAAAAATTGTTATTTACCCCAAATTATTATCGGCGAATCTTCTTCCTTGCATGTGCATTTGCAATGTGATATTTGGTTTCAGAGCGATGCAAAGACAAAATAATGGCTCTGAAGTCATGTGACCTCGGTTGGACCGTTGGACCAATCTACGATTTCCGCACGTCAACTATTGAATTCTTAGCTGTCGTAGCCGTAGGCTGCATATAATATCTCAACACCTCAACAATATTTTAAAATCTTGTTACAACCTGCCACGAATGTAAGAACTAAATTGTTGTGATATTTTGGAGATTGTCAGTGATTGTTAATTGGTGTAAACTGCAGCGCTGATTCTTCACTTGTCTGACGATATAAGGTAAGAGATTATTTTGAAATGTGTCCCTTGCGCCATTTTTCGAATAGTTAATGACAATTCGGGGCATTGACACTACGTTAATGTTTTGGAGAGTAGTAAGAAAGCATGTGAACGAATTTCTTACTTCTTTAGCTGACAGTCACTTATTTACTTATTGTAATTTTATGTATCCGATATCCACATTAATGTATTATAGGCAGGTACGAACAGCTAACTTATGAGGTAATTGGAGTTTTAATGAGATGAAGTCGATTCACATTTACTGAAACAAAGATATGTATTGCAGGCGTTACTTGTTATTAATAAAATGAAAAAATTGCTTATACTATATGTTGGTATTCATACAAGAACGGGACTACTCTTCCCTACATAATACATGGAAGCTTTGAATTAAAATTACATCATTTTAAGGAGACATGCGGTTTTAATTTTTTTATGGATTATACACGGGTTAAAAGCATCTCTTGAATGCCAGCAAAATGAACTATCATTCTCAAATGTAACTTAGCCTACCAAATGTAAATGTATTAATCTAGTTGGTTAATTTGCAGATGAGATTGAAGATATTAAACAATGTTACACTGATCCTACTGATTGTCATGTAATGATTTGCGTTGGTTGTACAGTGGTCATGCGATGATTCGAGGAAGCTGAGCTTTCTTTGGGGGCCAATGAAATTTGCCTCACGCCACCTTTCTTTTGACGTCACTAATACGTGATTCTGTGATTGCGAATTAGTTTGATCTGCCGGGCTATGATAGAAGATAGTCATAAGGAAGATAATTTGAAAATAATTTCATATCTTGCTAATATATCTGGCCGCTCAGTGTACTTGAAAATGCTAATTATCGGCCCCGCATGGGCTTACTATAGTATATACTTCTCATCATTTACAATAATGTTGTATGAAGACTTAATAAACATTGCTCCGGGAAGTGAACGTTGACATCGCAGTGAGGTTGTTGGCCCAAGCGGTTTGCACGAGGTGAATCGTGTTATTTTCGTGGAGAAGTGGTTAATCTTGAAATATATTTTAACAAGGCTCATTTTAAGAGTAAAACAACGCTGGTTCAATTATGTAAGATATTAGTTCATATAATATCAATTTTTAATGTTTTCAAGGTGCTGAGGAGCAATCTCGGCGATGTTTCGGTGTAGAAAGTGCTGTAAATTGAGCATTTTTAAGCACCAATAGAAACTAAAACATTGTGCGTGTTAATCGTTAAAAACGCTCAATAGTATTCTCTAATTTTGAGATCGCAAGAATTTTTTCGTTACAGGGAAAGACTTCTGTGCTGTGCAATTCATTTTAGTATTTGTGAACTATTTTTATACAATAATAGACATCAATCATAAATTTCGGGTCTAGTGGAATCTTTCGTCAAAATTCTCACTATCCATTTATGAACGGCAACGCAAATGGAAATAAAGGGAAAAGTTCAGAAGAAAAGAAAGGATACCAACTTGTATTTTTGAAATAGGAAGGAAGGGTGCATTTACGTAATATGAAACTTAATGCTGATTAGTGGCACATCGGTTTAGGCTTGAATCTCGCGAATGAAAAACTTTTTGTATGGAGGAGAAAGAAAGCTTTCTTGCGTGATCTGGTTAATAGTGAATGAGGCATTTCGATTTGATCTTTGCAAATTATAATATTCACTAAAAGTAACACTACGTATTTTTGTCCTTTTTCTGGGTACTAATTTAATGCGATCTTTAAATTAACTGTCGAGTGCACGGTCGTTCTTGACTTGCAATTATTTCTGCACCAGTTACAGTTGAAAGGTTGTGCGGGTTCAGGGTGGGTGAGGGTCACTCGGAAAATTGCGCACGCCATGACGTTTCTTGCTGGAATGTTGTAAGAAGTAATCGCGAGAGTAATATTTTTTATCTCTTAATACCAGATAGTGTAACTGTGTGCCGTAAGGCACTCATCTTTTCATTGGAAAATTGTTTCGTGCCGCTAATGGTCTTCATTTCATTTTTCTAACTCAAAATTCCACTCTTAATGATTTCGTTATAGTTTTAATTGCTGCCCTATATATTATTCTTACCGAGTGGTAATTCATAACAATTAAAACGTATCAAATTTTGGACGAACTCGGCCAACTTTTGAAGATGTCCCTCCAAATTTTTTTTGCCGAATGTTGTTCCATTTGTGATTTAATGGCATATTTTTTGTTTCTGCTCGAAATTGAATGTGGATTTTTAAAAAAAGAAATAGCACGAAAAAATTATTTCCACTATAGATATGTTGTCTTTTTAATTAGCAAAAGTTTGTAATGCCCGTATGCTTTTTCGATATATTTTTTGCATTTCATGATAGTATTTATTGTTACAAAGAAAAATAATTTATTTGATCAGGTGTGAAATGATGCCGGTATCATTTTAAACAGTGTCGTAACTGCAAATGGTGGTCCACATCTAGTGTAAAAGAACTTGGTCCCCCTATGTGATTGATTTTCCTGCAATTTTCCCTCTCGGCTCCCCCTACCCACGTGATCACAGGATATTTTTGGTTGCGATATCTAGGAATAAATCTTATTTACCTTAGTTTTCTAGAAGCCTATCTGTTATTACAATCTGAATGGTAGTTTTTATTTATAGGCCTTGAAGATCTATTTAGTATTTATTTTTCGAGTTAAGATAGTGCTTTCTTATTTATTTAACTGTACTAGTATTACATTAAAAATCAAATTGTCGAATTCGCCTTATAGCTTAAATTCAAAAGATGATCTAGGCAATACTTGTAGGAAGAAGTACAATAAATTCTGGAAAGCAGGAAAAAATTCTACCGCTGAACTACCGAGGCAGATTAAGTTTCCTGTTGCATGCATATAATTTAACGCCAACACTCCTTGGTTTTGAATACTTTAAGGGTTGCGTCAAACAAATCCGCATTTCAGCTACATAGTAGCCGTAGTCAGTGGTAGATTTAAGATGGGTCACACTTGGCGCTCGCCAGAGGTCTCGTGAAGTGAGGGGCCCCGAAAATTTTTTATCCGTGTATAATCTCAGATATCTATAATAATATAGCTACTTGTGCCCCACTCACTCACTGACACAAAACTCTTAGGTACTTCTAGAAGGGCTAGAAATCTGAAATTGGCAAGTTGGCAGGTCGAGTGGCACAACCGACGAGAAAAATCGAAAATCACAAAAAAGTTAACATTTTAGGGGTATTTTTAACCCCAATGTTCCATTTCAATACCACATAAGAAAAGCATGGGATTCTGTGCAAGGCTTTTTAAAATCCATTTTTAAATTACTTAAAATTGGGATACGAATTCGGCAGAACAACAGTTGCCTAGATGAAAGAGCGGACAATTTTAAATTATTTTTTATCCGGGTGCGTACTAAAAGGCAGGGTTAATGACACCAATCACACAATATCCTAATTTTTACATAAATTTTAGTGTAACATATAGGCTATTGCCTTAATGATGATTATAGTTATTTCTTAACAAGGGCGCTCTGAGCCATGAAACTTGAAATTGGAAAACTTGGATGCGAAGCCGATTGCCAGAGAATTTAGAAATTCCGGATAGATGCCTTAATTTCGCAGAAAATGAAAACTATTATCTTATATAAATGGGCTCTGTGTAGTTCAAATGATGTCGCGTTGGTTTATTTACGAGTTTAGATCTTGGTGTATGGTGATTTTTTGAACGCTTGCAGTATGCAAGGTCTATAATAATGTAGCAACTTGTGCCTCACTCACTCACTGAAACAAAACTCGTAAGTACTTCTAGATGGGT
Organism: Tanypteryx hageni; assembly: GCA_028673005.1. NCBI lineage: Eukaryota > Metazoa > Arthropoda > Insecta > Odonata > Petaluridae > Tanypteryx > Tanypteryx hageni. Next base: position 21,647,868 of record CM054112.1, on the reverse strand, counting down.
TATAAATCTGAAGTTTGGTATGTTGCTAGGTCGAGTGGCACAACCGGCGAGAAAAATGGAAAATCACAAAAAAGTTAACATTGAAGTGGTCGTTTTAACCCCAATGTTCCATTTCAATATCCCATAAGAAAAGCATGGGATTCAGTGCAAGGCTTTCTAAAAATGCATTTTTAAATTACTTTAAATTGGGATACGAATTCAGGAAATGAATAGTTACCTATCTGAAAGAATGTAGTTCTTAATTTTTGAAGACAGAATTCAAATAGGTACCGAATTAGCGTAAATATCTGCTTTTAATCGGAAAAGGTGAATATTTTCCTCTTTTCAATGATGAAAATTTTAAATACTATGGCAACGACCTCGATGCTTTTAAAGGGATCTGATATTATACGTTACGATTGCAGTGATTTAATGCTTTTAATGGAAATTAATGCCGTCATAACGAATTACAGTTGAACTTCCATAACTCGAATCTCAAGGAAAAATAATAATTATTCGGGTAATAGAAAATTCAAGTTATGGAAACATTTTTAAATATTTATATATATTGTAACTATATATATATATATATATATATATATATATATATATATATATATACAGTTGTACTTCTATAACCCGAATCTCAAAGAAAAGCAAAAATTATTCGAGATACGGAAATATATTTTTTCATTTTTCTTTAATCGAATTAACATCAAGTTTATTCCCATAAGCTTATAACTCTAATTTTCAATATCATGTGTATTATTAAAACTTCATCACCAATATTTTCTTCCGTTAATATGCAAGATTTTACTCAATCCAAAACACTAATTGCATTACGCATTGTGGTTGAGGATATCAGATAATTGCAATTCTCACGTACTACTGAATGCACAAATATGACGATTAAATTAGGGTTATCGACTGTAGGAAGGAGTGAATAGGTTGGTTTTTCTCCAGGGCTATAAGGGATCACAATAGGATAAAGCAACCCTGATAGCAGTGACGGTAAAACGTGAAAAGTATTTTAATGTTGTTTCGCAGTTTTTCGAGAAATTTTAACTCTTTTCAATTGTTAAATATAATGGCGTCATAACTATTTCTCGATGTTTTTTATCCAAATACGCGCTAAATACATGGATGATGATGCCATAATCTTAACAGAAAATATCCTAATTTTAATTTAATGTATAGGGTATGCAATTACTTCGAGAGACTATCCGATGCAATTTTAAATGGTAACTTTTTCATTAAACTAGAAAATCCAATGCCTTTATAACCATGCGAACTTTTGCTTATGGCTTCTGTTTTTAACATCTTGCTTCATTTTATGTTTAACTCGCCTTTAAAGAGTTTCTCAAGCGTGTCAGTATTAGTTGATCGAACCCCATGCGTTTAGAAAAACTGGAATCTTTATTCCCAGTGTCTCATCGTTTTGAGATCCGCCTGCCAAATGTTCATTATACGCCATAGTAAGGGAATGTTATGCCAATATTTTTTGTTTGGGAGGATTTTTCCCATATCAGGCCCACCCCTCATATGCTAACTTTTGGAAGGTACATAAATCGCAAGGGCGCTCAGCTGATGAGAGTAGCGATGGGTTCCGTGGTCGACATCCTCACAAGGCAATGACCTTGGCCTTCACCCCCCCCCCCCTCTCCCTCCCTATGCCACATCCTCTCTCCGCCGCCTCACTCAGCGGCCACATTCCCCGACTCACTAAAGAGACGATCGATCTCGGCTCCGACCACTAGAGCTCGCCAGCACCCAAAAACTCCTGTAGTTCGTTCTCTTTCGGTCTGTTGGTTAACTTTTAGGTTTCGACATGGCGATTGCGTGCCGTCCGCTGTGATCGATTTATTTTATTTGGCCTCGTGAAGCGAAGTTGTCGAAGTCAACGTGAATGCAGATTAGAAACCCGGAAAGGTTCGGAAGAGGAATGGTTTTATCTTTTTCAGTAATAAGTAAATCGGCTGATTATTTCATTTCGTTTTGAATCCGTCTCAGTATATTTATTGACCCGCCCATCCTCGCCTATTTATCTTAATTATATCCAGTATATGTATGTTGTTACCAATTTTGTACGGTTCAAATGTCCGTGTTGACATCTTGCATATGGCTAGTCCAGATTCCGGACCGGTTCACTCCGATGAAAAGACAAATGAAATTGTTGGTGAAAGTCTTTGCAGAATGGCATTTGCTGGACACGAAGAATTCGGGAAAAGCAGGAGAAAAATTCTGCCTTTACCGAGAATCGAACCCGGATCTCGTACTTGACGGGCGGATATTCAACCACTACCGAGGTAGACTAATTCTCCTGTTTCGGAATTCTGAGTGTCCAGCCTGCCTGCATAGAATTTTCACCAAAACTTTCATTTGTGTTTATGTAGGATTACCAGACTGGAATTTGCCCAGGCTTTCGGTGTTCTGACCCGGTGTCCCGAAAAACATAAGCCATAAATGTCCCGGTTTTTAGGATTGTAAGCGTAAGATATTACGCGGCAGTTTGTTAATCTCTGTTTGTATTAAGTCATTTTTAAGATATAGCTCGATCTACCAAATATGAATCCATACAAGGAACTCGCATTTCAAGTGTTGGAAAAACCATCCTTGCACGGAAGTTCGCCAAGTGCCGATTCTAAGAAAATAAGAATGACAGCTGGGCACACATTTCCCTTTCGTATTTGCTCCTGTTGTTATCTATAAGCAGCGTTAATGGAGCAAATTATGAGGGCACTTACTGGGACATCTTGCATAGCACCCTCCTATGGGTAAATAGGCGGAATCCCACTAGGGTTGCCAGACGTCCCGCATCTTGCGTACGTTACAATGTATGCTAAGCTACCTTACCTAAGCCTTATGACGTCACGCCTCCGCGGCGATCCTATCAAACGCTTACTACAGCCCTACAGCGTTACGGTTAAACTAAATCGAATTATATCTCATATTTATGGATAATATTATTGATAAAAGACATTCTGAAGAGATAAACGATATTGCGCGACAATTAAGGGTACTTTTTCTTGGATATTTTGAAACAAAATTCGATTTACTCAAAAATGGCTCTAAGGATTTTGATTAAAATCCATCCAATCGTACAGTCTGATGCCACAAATAATACTAAGCCATATGTCCCAAAAAAGTTACTATATATCGTCCAGTGGCATTATTTCTGTACAAGATGCTCAGCGCACGCGTCAGAGGGGAGGGGAAACCCGGGGATTCCCTAGTCTAAAATTCAGTACTTCACTGTTAACGCCACGCGCTTATTAGCGAGAGGTATAAAAGTGCGTCCACACTTGGCGAACGGACACGAACGACCGTACTATCACGAACGGGAATAGACGAACACGAACGACCATAGACGCACGCGAACGAACCTAGACGCATGCGAACGAACTATGACAAACGATGTTTGGGAGAAATTCGTAGGTTCGTCGCTTTGTTCGTTCATGTTCCAACTCTTTGCAGTCTTCAGTTCTTTCGTTGCTTTCTAGACACGATATAATATGTAAGAAAACTGTTATTGTTGCAAGTGCGACCGTTATTATAATGCATACGTTGCTTGAAAGTAACGACAGAAGTAAGGAGAAAACGCCGCTTGTGGACGACTTCAGTGTTTAAGAATAGGAATCTCTATGGTGCTTCTGATTTACTAATGGAACAGCCGTGAAAACTGGACATTTTGAAAACTTTATAAGGATCTCAGCATCAGATTTGGAGAAACTAATACAAATAGCGGGCCCCAGAATTGCTAAAGAAGACACGTTTTTTAGAGAATCAGTTCCTGTGAAGGAGAGACTTTGTATAACTCGACGATATTTGGTAAGCGGAGAGTGAGTTGAATTATACTTGGATGCCAAAAGCATCCCAGCATCAAACTTCTTCTTGCCCAATTTGTATTGAGGACTTTTGGTGTCTCATCAAATGAGAAGGCTTTCTACATCCGCAACAAAAGAAACGGTGACGTCGTCCGACCACTCCATCTCTGTTGACACAACCCTTGGACAAATACACGTCCTCACTATACGAACACGAACGAACATTTCCCGTTGATGTTCCGACAGACGGTGGATCGTTGGCCGTTCGTGTTCGTTCGCGCTCGAAGACACGTCCACACTGTATTCTTCAATGTCCGTTTGTATGCTCGTTCGCCAAGTGTGGTCGCGGATTTGACATGAAAGGTTGATGGTGTCATTCACTTTGGTTCTGTTGCTACGCATTATTAACATATGCAGTGAATTTCGGGGCAAAAAGTGTAGTGAGATCATACGTATATGAGGAAGTTTATGCAATGTACCTATATTACGCCGTTTATTTATTGTGGTAGTCCTGCCCTTTAGCTCCGGTTTAAACGTCTTGATTTCATTATGGTATGTTATACAAATCTTATATAAAGAATTTAGTTGAAATCCGTTCGGGCAATTCCTTCCAAATCCGTAAATACTGAAAGAATTTAATTTGTAATTGTGACACCCCTGTTTGGTTGATCCGGTCTAAATATGCTATTATGGGTTTGTGTATATGTGTACATTATAAATTTCAAATTTGGTTAAAATTGATAGAAACAGTTCAACACAAATATTTGTAAAAAAATTTATTGCTTGTATTGTGGCAGCCCTGCTTTCTATATCTATAATAAAAATCTTGATTTAGTTTTTCTATGTTGCATGCATACTTCATACAGAATTTCGTTGAAATCGGTGTGGCCAATTCTTTCCTAATTCATAATTAATTCTATACTCGCCCTACAAACGAAATTTCTTTGAAATCCGTTCAGCCAATACCTTCGAAATTAATAGTTACAGACAAATTCTAACTTTGATGTTGTGGTAGTCCTGTTTAGTCGACCCGGTTTGAATTTAATAATTTTATTTTTATTTTTATAAAGACTATATGCATGATATTTGGTTAAAATCCATGTCGTCAGTTCTCTAGAATTACGTGTAAAAGAAATATTACTTTTTATTGTGGTAGCCCTGCTCTTTAGCTCATATTTAAACATCTTGAATTCATTATTGTATGATGTATAAATCTCATATACAAAATTGAATTGAAATCCGTTCTGCCAATTCCTTCCAACTCCATAATTAGTGCAAGAATTTAATTTGTAATTGTGGCACCCCTGTTTGGCGGATTCAGTTTAAATATGCTGTTATGATTTATCTATATATGTGTGCATTATAAATATTATAATTTGGTTCAAATTGATGCAGACATTTTAACACAAATATATGTAAAATGAATGTTTTTATTTCTTGTATTGTGGCAACCCTGCTTTATATATGTATACTATACATCTTGATTTTGTTTTATATGTTACACTCCTCCTTCCTACAAAATTTCATTAGAATCGGTCCTGTCAACTGCTCCCAAATTCATAATTACCGAAAGGTTTAACTTTGTAATTGTGGCACCCCTGCTGAGTCCAAATACGTATTGCACTTTGGACATTAATTTATGTGACTATTATATGTACCAAATTTAGTTTAAATCGGTTGAGCCAATTTTTCCCTGAGATATGCGTACGAACGGACGGACGGGCATCATGGAGATAATAGTGCTTCTCAGCATTGACGAAAAGCACTAAAAATAGCAAAAATCCCTGAGATATGCGTACGAACGGACGGACGGGCATCATGGAGATAATAGTGCTTCTCAGCATTGACGAAAAGCACTAAAAATAGCAAAAATCTCGTTGTCCCGGTTTTTTACTTTCTCCATATACGTAGTATAGGGGAAAGTATTGTATTCATGAAAAAAATCGACTTCGAGATTTCAACGGAAATACACGTTTTGAGGTCCCTTGAACACGTTTTGACCATTTTCTCGATGATGACTGTGTGAGATAGCTTTTTGTGGTTGCTCTAACTCAAAAACTATTAATCAGGTCAACGCGAAATTTTATATTTACCATTTTTATAAAAGTTAGAAGAACTGATTAGTTTTTGGTAAAAATCGGTTAACCGGAAGTGGGTGTTTACTCTTGTCACATCCGTTATTTTGAATATTTGCTTTAATATTTGATAAATATAAAAATGTATGCAATAAACCTTGTAGGAAATGTAATTTTCTACAACCTTTGTTTGAAACATTTTTCCATACAATGCATTGTTTAAGAGATATCTTATATTTTAGCTGCCACCACCACGCCACTACCAACGGCTATTGTTAACAATTGATCCTTAGTTACGTTTTATTGTTAGTAACGCTCCCTTTTTTTAATTGTTGAAGCTTTGTGGCTATATCCAATATGAGGAGACTATGGTTTGAGTTTATTTCTGCTCTTTGTAAAGTCTAAAATTTTCTCGCAGTTTCTTAAAATATTTATTATTATCTGACCTATTTGGAATTTTTAGAAATATTACAGATATGGAGAAAGTCATGTGGTGGCCACATCAGATTTTTTCGATTATGTACCGGGTTTTCTTCATCAAAATTAATTTTATCGCGGATTTGACCATCAGAATTTGGTCACCCTATCATTATATGGTCACCTCACTTTTGGGATATGATTGGGGTTTCTTTGGGCGTTCCTCATTGAGAGCATCCGTTTGGGGAATCGACATACTGGCTTGGCTAGCCTAACCTCAACGCGTTAGAAATACCCGATTCTATAACTGGAGAATTGGTCTGCCTCGATAGTTTAGTGGTAGAATATCCGCCGGAAAGTGGAAGATCAGGGGTTCAACTCCGGATCAAAGCAGAATTTTTCTCCTGCTTTTCCAGAGTTCTTGTTGAAAAGAGGAGAATATAAATTTGGGTAACTTAAAATGGGCAAAAGACCGCGGTCGTTTTTGTAATCATTCTGGTGAATAAAATGTTTTGCTGGAAAACATTTACATTTCAGACATGGCTCTGTTCGTCCAGCTTAATCATGATTTCCAATTTGGATGCGTCAAGATGAATTTTTCTGTTATCAGTTAGGGATGTTACGCTCTCGCAATTTTAACGGTTAATGTTGTGAACATTTATATCTGCTAAAGGCATCCTTATTACGGTTTTGGTTTTTTAAAGAATCGTCGCGAGTACTTTTAAAGTTTTGGTGTATTTGGTTTTTTTACCTGGATCGCATAAATTACAAGTGTAGGTTAATCTTATTTAAGGCAGATTGGCTTATTAATATTTTAATCGCACATTTTCCAGGCTTTGGAATTAGCAGGAATAAATAATTTTAAATATCCTTTATCACGACTACTACATATTTAAATTCGTTATGAAAAGGATTTTCTTACAAACGGGTTTTCTCTTCGGGTTTTTTCTTGGGGTAGCTTTTATAATCATCATTTGGAGTTTTTTCTCGATATATTTCGTTATGACGTAGCTCATGCGAGAATCACCTGAACCAATGGATGGTAAACGCAATCCTTCAAATCATCATGTGAACGTGATGGATAACCACGGAGGAACTTGGAATGGTTGTTGTTGATGTTGCTTTGATTTCTTCACATAATATTTTCCTGGCACGGAGAAGGAAATGTTTCCTATGACCATTGTTTGCTTCGGAATGTTTGGGGTTTAGTAAGTGCCGTGGCGAATATGGTACAAAAACGGAGGAGTGAACTCGGAGGATGATTAAGGACGAAGTGAATTAGTCCCTGTCAAGGGAAACGAGGAGTCTTCTCACTCTTACAGAACTTGTATATGAGAGTATCGGAACCGGTCGTCCTCGAAGTGGATTGCCTTTTTCCGTAATGCTACAGATTATGGACGACATGGAAAGTTGGCTTGCTCGATATGTGCGTTTATTTTGTAGGATCTTGTGCCTAGTTTATGCTTACGACTGGGTTAATCGGAGTTATAATGTGCCAGAGGTACCTAATTATTAATTTTCATGGCATTATCTTCAGGATGGTTACTTGGACAACATAGAAAACGAAAGTTTTTGCCATGAATATTAGTGTACACAGGATTAGCATTTTGTTTATGTTACATTGTGAAAATACTGAAATGCGTTTTTTCATTGAGAGTGGGTGTGACGTGCATTTTTATTATAATACACGCAATTTATCATGTAACAGTAAAATGACTTTAGTGAATGCTACTCTCGAGTTTCATTCTCATTCCGCTCTGAATCTCTCTTCCAAAACTATCTAGCACGGTGTCGACACTTCCGAGTTTTTCTTATTGAGCCGTTATTCGTGTGGTATTATAGACACACGTATCAGATGCTATACGCGCAATTCTCGCGATTAATTTCCTCTTGCGGTGTGTATCATCCTATTTAAAAAAAGCTTTTCAGCTCACATTTTACCTGTATAAACATATATATCGAGCTGTAAATTTTATCGTCTATTTCTGAATTTTTTATCGTTTTTCTCTCAATTTCAGCATTAGCTTAAAGGGAATAGGTCCTTAAATTTCTATAAAATGTGTTTTACGGTACATTGACTTTAAAATTTTACATGTGTAACCGTTTGTAAGATTCACTTTTCCCGAGCCGACGTAAAATTCTTGTTTTTAATGTGAATTTAACATTGCTGTATTTTTCTTGTTATTCGTGTTTCTGTTTCATTCCTCGCATGTTATCTTAAACAAGTAAAATACACTTGCCAAAGTAAGAGGCGGAAGCAGATCTTATTAAAAAAATTTCAGCGTTCTGGTTTTTCTCCTCCTTTGGTGAACTTCTCTAGTTTCAGTAGTTTGCCTACAATACCATTTTAGTTTAGTTTAGAATTTTCCGAATTTGAAGCCATCTAGCGGAAAATCTATGAACTATCTTGAAAATTCAATCAGTGGAAATTTAATGGATTTATAAGAGGTGTCAAATTAAAAATGGATTTTACGAATATCTCTTAAAACAAAAAAGTCGATTGTCCACAGACAGACGGAGAGACAGACTGACATAAGCACGTTTTTTTTCTTTAAGAAAGCATGCTAAAAATCTAGCTAGTGCCATTATCTTGTCCGTCTGTTCGTTCTGATATACTTTTAGAAAGTTAAGTTGTGAAATCTTCACGCGTTGAAATATTTCGATTGTTGATATTTTCTCCGCAAAACCCTTTTATTCGGTAATTCGAAGCTTGAAAATTTTATATCGACGCAAACTTTAATAATAAGAGATTAAAATTTTTAGGTATGACAACACCCCTTATCGGTTTATCATGAGATGGAAAACTTTCTTTTCCAAAATAGGGGTATACTTAATTTTTAACACACTTGTATCTATTCTTGGAAATTTTGTAGCTTCATGTTTTTTGGATTGCTTGTAGAACTAATTCTTTTAGAGCTTGCGTACTCATTTTATGTGCTTATGTATGTAAAAATTCAAATTCTTTCAAAACTCACTTCTTAAGGCGCCGACCTGTTTGATATTTCTATATGCATGAAATCCAGTCGTGTAACTCGCATTGTTTTCCGCGTGTGAATGAAGGTTCAGGCCGTAATAACCCGTGTTTTTTTTTCGAAACCTGTCATTTTTTCTTCGACTCGTCAATGAATTTTGTACGAGTGTATTCCTTGTTCAGAGGTCAGGGTCGTCATTCCATTAGCTTGACTGTTAAAAAAACATCCTTAATTAATATGGCCGAGGGCCGTATTTCAAAGTGTGTTGCAATGAATTTAGCAATTTCGATTGACTTTGGCTTGGTTCGATAAGTAACTTTTTATTTGAATTTATTCTTTTTTTCTCTATTTTGCATTTGCATGTGTTAACTCCGATTGGTTGTGGTTTCAAACTCGCACGTCGTTCTAAAGGTGGATTTTCGCGGAGCGTATGCCATGTATACAGCCAATGAACAGAATGTGATGGTGTCTCACTCGTTCCGCGATTGTCACCAATAGTCAAAGGGAATATTTCTCGGTCTTGAATCGTTGTGTTGCTTGTTTTTTTGCTTTTTCTGACGCCCTTCGCACGGATTACAAATGAAAACAAGTATAAAAATAGAAAATTCCGGAGAAGCAGATTTAAAACGAGTATCTAATGCTATAAATATTTTGAGATTTGAACCTCATCGTTTCTTAAAAAAGTTAAAAAATAAAACTTCGTTCCGTTTGTCGCCCAAAGCTGAAAAAATCTGAGAAACTCAAAGTTGGATAATTAATAAAATTAATTCATTCGGCAAGCATTCTCTTTAACAAAGGAAGACCTTTTCAAACCTCATTTGGCAGCAAATTAGACACTGCGCGTCTGACACCAAAGACTCCATCCTGGGCACTGCGTAAACAATCTTATCTTTCTGGACCACGAAAGTGTGGTCGGCGAACGTGACATATGCCTCGTTTAGATCCGTCTGCTATTTTTCCCGAACACACGTTCTGCTTCAAGAATTAACAGTTGTCAAATAAGTTATGTTACTCTCGCGGCCACCAAACCGTCGATTAAACCATTTGCGCATTTCAACTGTCAATTTGCTTTCCTCGCTTTTTGTTCTCATACCTTCGAATTTTATAAAACGTAGTTGGTGCTTTTTTTGGTCAATTCGGCCGCTTTCAAGTCCTAAGAGTAATATATTGATTTGCCTTCCTTGTAATTCGCTTTGGTCGAGTTTTTGCTGCTTTAGCCTCTCAATTATTTTTCGTGTCTTTTATTTATCTCTGCCATAACTACTTATAAAAATGAATCACTCGTTAGTAAGACTACCTTCCATAATGATAAGCGATGCGATAGTAGCTAAGGTGAATAATCGCAGCGTTATCTAAGTCAAACTTTCTGCTCTCCCTATCTTTGGCTTGGGATTCTTAATTACGTATCGAACTTCATTTAATTTCCCCTTGTGTATGTATGCAATTATAAAGAAGGAAGGACAATCGGAGCTTCATTTTTTAATGGCCGCCGCGAATTTTATAATGGCAAATCAAACTGCAAGCTATGATTTCTATACATTCGAATCGCTAGTGGTTGAACTGATACTGAAGATGACAGTTTTGTACGTGATGCGCACGTGTTTTTATCGATCTTTATGCGACCACAGGAATTACCTCGATTGCCTATTGGATTCGAGTCCTAAGGTGAGCTAGTTGATTCATTTTATGATGTGAATGAGCAAATTAAAAAGTAGATTTAGATGAAGATTCATGGAGAAATGTGCATTTTCTTTTTAAATATTTTAACATCTGGTAGATTATGCATCAACCGGAACGTACGAATTACTGGCAAGTATGAACGGTTGCTCTTTTTATATTAACTTAACACACACATTCTTCACTTCATTTCCTTCATTTGTTTCAAGTGTGCCATTAAATTTTTATATTCCTTTTAATCACCAGTGAACCTCAACATTTAATCCTCCGATTAGAAAATTTGTAGAACTCTAAAATCGAAATACTTCTCACTGGAAGTTTTTTATTTTTCTCTTTTCACTGCGCGAGTCAAGTTCTCCCTTAAGCACGAAGTATGGCTGTAGTGGAGTTGTTTTATTAAGAAATACAAATGGCACAAAAATCCTGATTCACCAAATAATCATGGACTAATTGAGTGCTTGGTTAGATTTGTATATGATATTTGAGGGCGGCGGTGGCGGAGTGGTTAGAGCGCTGGCCTTCCACGCAGCGGTCTCAGGTTCCATTCCGACGGAGGTCGGATTTTTCAACCAGGGATCGTCCCGTCTCCTACTTCAGTGATTTGAGGAGACCTCTCAAGTCCGTCCTTCAGAAGGGACGTTAAGCAGTTGGCCCCCTTGGTGCTCTTGGTGAAGAGTAGGCTAATGCCGACATCGGGTTTCCCTCCTCTCTTGTATGTGTGTGTTCAGTGTGGAAGGAGTAATGGCCATAATAATCCAAGAGGTTGCTTAGCCAGAAATTCCATACAAACAAACAATATGATATTTGATATTAGTAAATTAGTAATTAATGTAGCTGATGTTGGGGTATTTTAATCTAATATATTATAACCAACCATATAATCATTACTAGGGATTGTAATTGTATCCTTAACCATGAATAATCACGGACCTGTCTACGGACAGACTGCCTATGATTATGCGTCCCTGCCTGCGTCTGCAGCCTTCCGGCATGAACGCAAATTAACCGGGAGCGGTCGGCTCGATTTCGACAAATCTTTCGCCTGAATATTCGGCGCGAATTCCTACAGGTTTTAAGTGGGTAGTCGTCCCCCGGAAAGGCATGGGTTCGATACCAGGATAGTTTTCGTTTTTGCATTTGATTAACACGTAATCGGCTAGAATATGATGTGTATTCTTTAACATTTTAAAATGTCTTACGATCGAGACTTTGACTCGAGATTTATACCATTTAACGCAGAAAGAAATGAAGATTCTTATTCTTACCGCCGATTCTGTTGTTTAATTAGTGTTTGCTCATATTTTAAGTTTATTTTCGATTTTCTCCGGTATTTCGACATTTCAAAAAGGAGGTTGCTAGGGTAGCCCGCATTGTTCATCTCGGATTTTTGCATTGTTAGACTCGGACTTCAAGTGCATTTGCACTACACTTGCAATAAAACGCGCGAAGGACAAAAACAGATTGTCTCGAGTGACGTCACCTTCCACTATAAACGCAAATAAATCAAGAACGGTCGGCTCGATTTCGACAAATCCCTCGCCTGAATACTCGACGCAAACTCTTGCAGGTTTAAGTGGGAAGTCGTCTCCCGAAAAGGCATAAATGGTGTGAGCTATATAATTATTTTAAGAGGGGCCATAAAAGTGGTTCAACTAATAACACTCTTTGTATCAATTTTTGTCATAGGAACTATCGCATTGGGTCACTTCACGCAAGGCTCTCTAGATAAGTGCCGCAACAGGCCCCTAGTATTGATTAATGAAGTAAAAATGGATCATTCGTCTTTTAGAATTTTGCGTATTTATATGTAATTCTTCCTCCAAATAAACGAGAAAGTATGTTTAGCTCTTAGAGCTCCGAACATTTATTTCGAAGAATAACATTTTTTGGCTGCGGAATTATCTGTATATCTCTATAAACTTTCCTTGGAAATCCTCTTTCTAATATGTAAAGGCTCGTGTAAATTTCGTGAAAATATTACGGGCTGTCCTTCGGAGTTTTAATTTCTCGGGAAAACGTTTTTTCCGGTCCGGATAAAGGCCACAAATCATTTTCTGACGTAGACCCTGGTTTGATTTAATTACACGTTAAGCAAGTCGCTTTGTTACACGATAATGATTGCGACACTGTGAAGATTTTTACGTTTTTCCCATGATTTATATTTCTAGGTCATGTTCTTGAAGTTATAAGGATTAGATGTCAATTTTTCATCTTTGTATGGGCCTGTGACTTTTCTGTAATGGCAATATTTATTTTGTTATTTTTGGAATTATATAAATTCTAGTGACTTTGTTTACTGTTACAATTTTAATTAATATGATAAGTAATATTACTGTTTAAGTGTTCTTAAGGTAATTAGAACACCCGCATTCGAGAGAATTTTGCTTTTGGAAATTAAATACTTCCAAAATGTCCGCAAAATTTTTGTTAATTATGCGAGAATCCGCAGTCATTAACCTCTGTGGTTGGGTTTCCGGGAAGCTACGTCGTGGAAACATAATCACAGAATTCGAGAGACCACCGCTAAAAATTCTTTTCTGTTAACGCAAAGTTGGATGAAATATAAAGGAAATTTTATTGTGGTCTTTCGACACTTGACTGAGTTGCTGCTTTTTATACGTTGTTAAAAACTATGGCTTAGTTTCTATGCATGTGCAGCGAATTATAAATTCGTCCTTTAATTACTCTGTTGACGACGAAATTTTTCCTTATAAATAATCCGTGAAAGAAATCCAGCTACAGTTTTATATTAACGAGATGCGTTGAGCATAGCTAGTCCTTTTTCCGCTGTTGACAATTTTGGTGTTGTATCAGGTTTTTGGCGTGGCTTTTCTCGATATGTTGGTTCCTTTCCTGTGGAGATGTGACGCAGGTTGACCAGGCCATGAATCACGGCAAAACCATAACACAACTAGGAGCTTATCATCGTGGAGCTTATCATCTAACGCTACTTTCCCTTACTACGAAATAAAGCTAAGCATCTTCTCATTTGTTTTCGACATCTACTGAGAATTATCAACCCTGCCCAAACTTCCATATCGCTCTTTGCTATTCTTACGGCGCGCCAGTTAAGAAGAAATGATGGATAAGGAAATGTTTTCAATTTACGTGATAAATATAATTCGGTGAGGCACCGTATTGCTTCGTTATTTCCGATAAAATTACTGACTGTAGCTTTGTTTTAGTGCTGATCTATGATCAAAACAGTGACTTCTCAGCCTAAGAATATCTTGTATCACGCAAAGCACTACGTTTCCTGTTATTCATGATGCGCTACTGAATATTAGCTTTCTCTCTTTGGAAGAGTGGCTTGGGCACGTGGCTTCTTGCGATGAATGGTAGGCCGAGTAGTGTTCGTGTTTTACCGACGGCTTCTCTTGATTCAGTCGAATGAAAGGAAATGGAGATATCTCACTAACTGCTCTTATTATCCATTAGATTTGGACGTCAGCCATTAATGCTCTGAAAAACTTGAAGTGATTGGCTGTTCAACGAAAATTAGTTGCATGTACTTATATGTATTTAATTTTGGGAACCGGTCCGCCATTTTTGCCAAAAATCGCAGAATTTTCAAAATCACCTATTAAAGTTTTTGCTCTCGATATTTATTTCGATGCAAATAATAAGGAATTAACTTGAAATCTTCCACTTTGATTTGACGGAATTTCCATTTGGCGAATAATCATGTAATTTCCTTGAGAAATATTCAGGCTATTTATATTCGAAAATATCAGTTTCATTTTTTTATCCCTAGGCAAAATGTATTCCTAACATGCGAATTAGTACTGAATCAGTTTCCCATTAAGCGATTTGCGCCATACTTTGTGCCATGTCGCCGCCCGCGTTCTATTGTAAGGACAAAATTGAATAAATCTGATTCGTAATCCTTTTCTTGCAATTGTTCGATTGAAATTTATGAAAGGTTGTTCTGAACTTATCTTTCGCGATATTATCTTGTAACTTAGTTTTCACATTAGCATTAGCTCTCGGAAGATGGAAGAGGAGAAAATTCCTAATTAACTCGCTTAACGCGCTTACTTTCGCTGGAAACGAGTGTTTGCTCTTCGTGTGACGTTTGCCGATACAGCTCTATCTCTCTGGACTGAGAATATCTCATGTAACTTCTCGACCTCAGTATTGTCTCTTCCTTGGCCTTGTGTACCTTTCCGTTCGCGCACTGAGCATTGCGCCGCCTGAATCGTCTTCCTCGTTGCGATTGGTCGGCGATACTACTGGATATATTCTCAGTGAGTTTGAGAGTGTCTCCCCGTGGCCTTTGGGAGCTGACGTAACCTTTACGCCGAGTGCTCCAAATGACAGTTGAAGGAAATGTTTCTTGCGTCGTGAAATAGTAAAGCGCAGGTGGTAATTGAGTCAAGGCTTTTGACATCCTTTTTTTGTTGGAAGACGGCTTTCTATGTGAAGGGAAACGTGATAGCTTCCCAGCACTTTACAGGCAATATCTATTCTTAAGTGCAATTAGAATTTAAAACATTTTATGAATTAATTCCATAGAATTTTTGGAAGAAGACTGGTTAACGATGGATTTGCCTATGACTATAAAAAGTATTTCGGTCAGGTATTTCGCCTCTCACCCGGTGTAGGAGAGTGAATTTCATTTTTTTTGTCGAACTTTTTGTAAAATCCCTTTTCGGAGATTGAATTGGTTACCTGTCTTTTTATTACGTCGTTTTAGAGGTTGCATCCAATTTTTCATTTTTCCAAATCTGGTGTATTTAAACAGTTTTTGGCGTATTAGTTGAAGGGTGTTTTTAATTTTGTTTATTTGCATTTCCTCAACTTAATTATGGGCTAAAATCAGAAATTGTTACTTTATCGTTGTTAAAAAAATGAAGCACCGAATATCTTTTTTATTCTCTGAAGAAATTCCTCCATTTTAAAGAAGATAGACGAAGAAACACCCATCGACTAGTCATGCATTGAGCACACGGTACTATTTTTACTTCGCCCGAATGATATAAACCAGTCCTGAGAAACCCGCGGACCTGCTAAGTAGACCGCAGTGTTTTATCAACAACATTTCTTTCCTCAATCTGTCTTAACTGTAGTGCACGCCCGCTCATGGATCCACTGAATTGAAATAGGAAATGAGAAAATAAATTATATTTCACTTAATTTCGATTTAACTTAGTTTATATTCATATTGATTTGTTTTCCTCTCTCTGAAAATCTAAAATTCCACATGCCGCTCTCTGAGGGCCTAAACATATTTCTCTCGCGGCAATCAGCACGGGAATAAAAGGTTCATCGCTGATAGAAACGCTTCGCCGCATCCTCTTATCCTTTTGCTCTGCAGCCGGAACATGTGGAGCGGTTTACGAATCGCTAGGAAAAGAGATCGCAGAATCCTCGCACTTCGGATGATAGTGTCCATAATAACGGTTAGGTCGTACGCTTTTCAGCTTCGAGTTGCGTTTATTCATCGGAATTGCATTCAGTGGATTCGTTGTTTCGTTTAACTATTTCGTTTCTCTAAATTCTCTTTAACTTTCGATAGTTTCAGTATCACAATTCACGATTCCAACCGTCTCGCTTTATATCTCAATCCTTCGCCGCTCGCACTTCCCGGCAGGTGGTCCACCGTCTCCATCTTTATTTTCGTCTCATTTATATTCGTCTTTCGCGTTCAGGAGTCTCTCGTCCTTAAGGAAGTGCCTCGCTTCTTCCTTTCCTTATGCGAGTTGAGAGGCTTCTTACACTTTTCCTCGTTATCGAACATGCCCGCGCGTGACCAAGTTAGCTGGTTTTTGCCTCTCCTTGTGCGTTGAATTTTGCCCAATAACGCTTTAATATCGAAAATCATATTTCTAGGTTTGACTATATAGCCGACATTGAGTACTATAAAATTTTACTAAAAAATAGAAATATTGAGATTTCGTCTTTGTCCAAGTTGAGAGTGAAAATACGGCCACTTTTTAAAAATTGGGTGCCCATTTACGTGATTTTATATTTTTAAACCTGCAGTCAGGGATGTAAAGTAGTATAGCGCCTTCTTATTTAACCCAAAAAACTTGTAGCACTTGTCGCTGATATGAGAAGTTGGCACTATGCCAATATCGTCTCAAATTAGGGCTACTGACGTTGAACGTGTTGAATACGAGAATTTGCCGCTAAACTTCTGTTTCCACTGACTCACTTTCCGCGGAATAAGGAGTAAGCTAATACTGAATGTGCCATATTTAGGGCGTCGTGTGGCCATTCCCAGCCCTTCACCCACGGCCAACTTTTTTTTTACAAATCGTGCGCGACTGTTAATCGAACCGCGAGGCTGCGATTGAGGAGCGAGGTTGAGACCTGTCTCTTAACGCCTATCGGTTAACGGAAAGGAACACGCCCTTCGCCTTTCACCCAGAATATCCGGACGCCCCCTTCTTTTTATATCGAGACGATCGCGTTTATATTTGCGCGTGGCGCGATACACTTTAAATTATCCAGAGCTAATTAAAATGTTATCTTTTTAATTAGGCGTAATTAAGATTCGAAATCGGCAATTAGACATGCATCGAAATTGCTTTTTTCAAGGCTAGTTTAAAATTCTTCCGAACACAAAAATTCGTCCAAAGAACACGTCAATAGGATATTTAAGTGACATAACAACAATTTGTTCGTCGACTATCATTATCATTTTAAGTTAACCGCGTTTATTTGTTATGTGGTTATGCATGTATGAATTATCGACTTTCTGCGTTAGTAAATAGTTTTTGTGGAATTTTTGCATAGCTTGTTTTTTTCTTTACTGTCGGGCCACTTTCATTGATCGATGATCGCCAAAATCACAAATCTCCAATTATTTAAAATGTACCGCTGTTAGGGAAGCTAAAGCATTTGAGCCATTAAAATGGATAATTAAGAGTGAAGAGGAGTATTCCACCATTTTCAAACTAATAGACTAACCGAAGTTAATAATTAATGGATAAAAAATTAGCTTTCTACCACCATTAGTAAAAAGGCTTGCATAATTATATTGGGAATGTACCGTTTCCTTTAACCTCTGCGCGAGACACAGAGTTTTTCTTAAGAGTTCATTCTTCATGCACTTATTTTGGATAATGATATTCACATTTTGCCGTCGTAAAAAGAATTAATTTGGTGCCCATTCCCCGCAGATTTCTTTCTCTCTCTCTAAAGGTTTGGTAAGCTATATATAACCATTCCATAATCCTTTTCGTGCTTTTCTAAAACTTTTTCTCGCCGTGTTATTTATAGAATCTCTTGGATATTGTTATGAGCCTTCGTTTGATGTAGATTATATTTTTCGCGTATTTATTTGAATTTTGTAATGGCGTCGTTTTTTGTTTCTAATGCAGTCAGCCTTTCCTGGGAAATTCCGTTTATGTCGGTTATAGATGCAGTTCGGTTTCATGAATCACTTTTTGCTGTTATACAGAGGCATTTTATTTAATTTATGTAAGCTGGAGTTTGCCCTTTTCTTTATGGCTTTGAAATGACCTAAAAATCAGTTTTTAATTGATGGTTATCTCTGAACTATTCTCTTTCTGCTTCCTTTCAAAACTTCCTTTAAGAAGAATATGTATTTTTAAACTGTGCATGAAGGTCGCCAGCATATGGAGGTGGCTGGAGAATGTGAGGTCTGGAAAGTATTTCGCCTCGTTTGCCTTGGGCGGGGCTTCAACCAAGCTTCGGAGTTTGCAGACCTTTCTACTCAATTTTGCAACCGCGCCAATTAAAGTGCCCAAACCTCGATTGAAATCGAAATTCAACTCATTGTGGAAGCCGATTAGACGCAGTTTAGCTATTTAGTTGGTATAAAATTTCCTCTTATAGAAATCATTGAATTTATTCTTGTTATTGGTAGAATAATTTATTTTTATTATTTTCTTGGTTGATATTTTAATTAAAAACGCAATACTTGAAGTGTTTCAAGGACTATTAGAGATGAAAGAATTTTTTAAAATGGTATTTGCGGAAGCGAGGTAAGAAGTAACGAACCTTGAAATTACCTGCGTGCCATAATCATTCACGTAATTGCAGTAATCAACGTTAGCCGATCAGTTAATGACGTTCACGAATCGAAAATTGTGTGTGGCATATGTAACTCGTTTGAACGCCGTTTCGTCCATTAAATGTATTGAAGCGTGCGTATTCAAATCGGAAATGTTACTTCTATCGGTTGGCTTAGGTCGTGTTCAATGATTAATTTTAGGAAGATTATTTCTATTCGTACAATACCACCGATGCCTGTACGAATGACCTTCTTAGTTCTTCTTGAGGATTAACTGCGATTGTCTGTCAGTCTTGTTAATTCAAAACAGGTTAGGGAAGTAAATAGTGTATCACAAATAGGCAATAGTGTTTGTAACTAAACGATATAATTTGAACGAGCACACACCATAAAACCCTACTCCTAGTAGGGTAATTTTGAATAAGGAAATAGCAAATTGTGTACAGAGGGTGATATTTGTAAATGATAGAGCAATTGGTCTTAGAATAGGAATGCACCCGAAAGATCTACTGTTGATACAAGTTTATATGCCGACCAGCCAACATGAAGATGAGGCTGTTGAAGAAATATACGAGAAGATAGAAAATATTATGGAGGAGGAAGGTAAAAACTGTTGCAAGATAGTGATGGGCGATTGGAACGCTGTGGTAGGAGAGGGAAGAGAAGACCAAGTAGTAGGAAAATTTGGACTAGGGAAAAGAAATGAAAGAGGTGAAAGACTTGTTGAGTTCTGTAAAGAGAAGAGGATGTTTATATCAAATACTTGGTTTGAAAATCATAAGAGAAGGCTATACACGTGGAAATCACCAGGAGATGGAGCCAGATATCAAATAGATTATATTCTAGTGGAAGAAAGATATAGAAATGGAGTAAAAAAGGCATATGGACTTCCAGGAGCAGACATTGACAGTGATCATGTGCTCCTCATGGCCGAAATAAAACTAGCCTTGAAGAAGGTTAAGAAGGCTAAGATAGTTAGGAAATGGGATTTAGAGAATATAGCCACAGTAGGAAAAGAAAGAATAGGAGAAAAATTAGCTCAGGCAATCAAAAGAGAAAACGTGTCGGAGGAAAATGTGGATGAAGCATGGAATAGGATAAAGAAGGCTATAAGGAAAACAGCAGAACAGGCTATTGGGTTTTTCAAAGGAAAAAGAATAAAAAAGCCATGGGTGACAAAGAAAATGATAGAAAAGATGGAAGAAAGAAGGCAATACAAAAGCAGGACTGATGAAGATGGAAAAAGGAGATACAGGAAACTGAATAATGAACTAAGAAGAGAAACCCAAAAAGCAAGGGAGAAATGGCTAGAGGAGGAATGCTCAGATATAGAAGATCTAGAGAGAAAAGGAATGTATGACTTGATGTATAAGAAAGTAAAAAATGTAACGTGGGATAGACGGAGAACAAGTGCATGTGTGAAAGAGATTGCAAGTAAAGAAGATAAAGTTCTATATAAGGAAGAGGAGGTCCTTAATAGATGGAGAGAATACATGGAGGAGTTGTACAAATCAAATGAAAAACCAAAGGATCTCCGTATTGAAGAGCAGGATGAAATAAATAATGACGAAACAGGGATTTCTATATTGAAAATAGAGGTGCTACAAGCAATAAAGGATATGAAGAATGGGAAGGCAATGGGGGTAGATGAGATACCGATAGAATTATTTAAGTGTCTTAATGAGGAAGGACTGGAAGAAATAGTGAAGTTGTGTAATGCAATCTATGACAAGGGGATGTGGCCAGAGGATTTCGTCAAAACAATTATGATTCCAATTCCGAAAAAGCAAGGAACAAGAAAATGCAGTGAACACAGAACAATCAGTTTAATTACACATGCAGCAAAGGTTCTACTTAGGGTTATGAACAGGAGACTAATTAGCAAAATGGAAGAAAATGTTGCAGAGGAACAGTTTGGATTTAGAAAGAGTAGAGGTACAAGAGATGCAATAGGATTGATAAGAATGAGTGGAGAGAGATATATAGAAAGGGGTAAAGGAATTAGTCTGTGCTTCATAGATATGGAGAAGGCATTCGACCGAGTGAACTGGGAAAAACTGATGGAAATACTAAAAGCAAAAAAAGTAGACTGGAAAGATAGAAGGTTAATTAAAGAGCTGTATATGAAACAGAAAGCAGCTATGAGGATAAAAGATGCACAGACCGAATGGTATGATTTAGGAAGAGGAGTAAGGCAAGGTTGCTGCTTATCGCCAACCCTGTTCAATATATATGCTGAAGAAATGATTGACAATGGAATAGGGAATGATAAAGGAATTAGTATTGGGGGTAGAATAATAAATTGTATAAGGTTTGCTGATGACATGGTAATTTTGGCAGATGAAACGAGGCATATTCAGGAAATGGTTACAAAGCTAGAAGACAGGATGATGGAATATGGAATGAAAATGAACATAAAGAAAACAAAGGTGATGAGAATAGGGGATAGAGAGATTATGAATGTGTCAATAAAGGATGGAAGAGTAGAGCAAGTAAAACAGTATAGATATTTGGGAAGCATGCTAACTGAAGACTGGAGAAGTGAAAAAGAAATAAGAACAAGAATAGCAATGGCAAAAGAAACATTTAATAAGAAAAAACGGGTACTATGTGGTAAAATGGATTTAAATCTGAAGAAACGTCTTGTGAAGTGCTATGTTTGGAGTGTATTGCTTTATGGGTGTGAAACATGGACGCTAAAGAAAAGAGAGAAAGAAAGACTAGAGGCATTTGAAATGTGGGTGTGGAGGCGGATGGAGAAGGTTAAGTGGACGGATAGGATAAGGAATGAAGCAATACTAACAAGGGTGAATGAGAAGAGAATATTACTTGAAACAATTCAGAGGAGGAAAAGTAACTGGTTAGGGCATATTTTGAGAGGAGAAGGTTTACTATTGATGGTGTTGGAAGGATCAGTAGAAGGGGAAAGGAAAAGGGGACGTAGAAGAATAAAAATGTTTGACGATCTGAAAGAAAGGGGAGGGTATCAGGAAATGAAAGAAATGGCAAGGAACAGAAATGAGTGGAGACAACGCTGGTGCCAGGGACCTGCCTAGAGGCAGAACACCTCATGATGATGATGACACCATAAAACAGCTAAACAACACGGCCCAGTGGCGGATTTACGCCTCCTGGGGCCTCTGGCGCTAAACATTTTGGGGCTCCTGTCGCTAAACATTTGGGGGCCCCTGGCGCTAAGCAGTCGGGGGCCCTGCAATCTAAATATATAGTGAAACCGCTCCTGACGGCGATCCACTTTTGTGACACCTCTTAACGATCGTTTTTCTATGGAATCAGAGAGGGGTTCCACTGATTTTTAAATTGAGACTATTTCTGAGATTATATGCATGAGCATTTTTTCGGGGCCCCTTACTTCACGGGCCCCCTGGCGCTCGCCATGTGCGACCCCTCCTAAATCCGCCACTGCCGCGTC
Organism: Tanypteryx hageni; assembly: GCA_028673005.1. Taxonomy (NCBI): domain Eukaryota; kingdom Metazoa; phylum Arthropoda; class Insecta; order Odonata; family Petaluridae; genus Tanypteryx; species Tanypteryx hageni. Next base: position 21,625,507 of record CM054112.1, on the reverse strand, counting down.
TCTCTGTCTGTTAAAAATTTCTTTCTCCCCTAAGTTGGTGCATTAACAAACGTACTTAGGTATTTTTAATAACTGCTTAAATACTGCAGAACGATACATCAGAAATGATGCCATGGAAATTAAATTTCCATTTATCAATTTATTTTATTATCAGTTGTCATTAATCAAGCGATCGAAAATTATTTAAAAAACCTCACCTGGGGTAAGTCGTTGCAATATTTACATTGACGTTCTTTCTTCGTCGTAGATAATCCATTTCCTTCCGCTTTCAAAATGCTGCACGCACATGTAATGAAATTAAACGTATTCTCGCAATTATAGCAGATGTTATTACTGCGATTATAACGAAGATTGTTTTCGTTGACAACAATAAGGTATCTATGCGTGAATTTTTCTAGGTTCAAATCGAATTACGACTTTCTCGTTTGAATTTCTTGACAACGGTGTCGCCTAAGAAAATCTAATGTGGCCACTACATGACTTTCTCCATACTTGTAATATTTCTTTAAAAAAATCCAAATAGGTTACATGATAATAAACATTTTAAGGAACCGAGAGAAAAAATTTAAGACTTGACAAAGAACGGAAATAAACTCAAGCCATAGCCTTCTGATATATATCTGATATAGCCACGAAGCTCCAACAATTAAGAAAATAAAAAGGAGAGTTACTAAGACGTAACTAAGTGTACAGTGTTTACAATAGTCGCCGGTAGGTAGTGTGGTTGTGGCAGCTAAAAATGTTGTTTTTAAGATATCTCTTAAACAATGCATTATATGGGGAAATGTTTCGAATAAAAGTTGTAGAAAATTGAATTTCCTGCCTTTTTTATTCTAATTTGTTTTTACATTTATCAAATATTAAAGCAAATATTTCAAAATAACTGATGAGTGGTCAAAGCGTGTATTTCTGTTGAAATCTCGAAATCTATTTTTCATGAAAACAATACTACATATGGAGAAAGTAATAAAAATGTATTGAACAAACATATTGGCCAAATTGCAATATATCCCTCTCCTTCGAAAGGAATACTTTTAGCAACGGTAACTATGCTATTGTTTGTTCATTTAATTTTTATATTTCCGTTTCGATGAGTTTCTTTTTATTAAATTACAATTTCTCTAGGCTAAATTGTGTTGGGTTGTGTCGATCTATAAAAATCGGGGGTCGCTCACTCGACTCCCAAAAACCACACCAAAACGAAAATATCATTTTTGACGGAAGAATATAAGAAATTTTAATTCGAAACGCTTCTAAACAATTTGTTTATTTAGGGTTGACATGATAATTTAAGAAATAACTCTCCGTTTGGGCTCTATTTTGAGGGGTTATATAGTGAACTTCCTCCAAAATGTTTTATTTATCTACTTCTACAAATTTTACTTAAGATTTTTTCGTTATTTTACGATATTTGAGGGAAAGTTCGTTTTTGTTTTCAGTTAAGTGGCAATTCTGATTGGGTTATGTGAATCATTTGTGTCATTTTCTTATTATCTTGGACTTAAGTCCTAAATACCAAATTTCAAAAAAATCCGTTCCGTAGAAGCCGTGACCGAACGTGTACAGACGGATGGGCCGACGGACGGACAGAACGAAGCTAATGGGCTCTTACGTTGGAAACGAAACGCGCCTAAAAAGAATTATGGAGCTCGCCTTATATCCGGAATCGATAAATTAGGTAGCGCCATTAACCATACAAATTTAGCAAAACTAGATCGGCCACAACCTACACTCCAGAACAGGGGCACGCAATCTACGGCCCGCGTGTCACATCCAGCCCGCGAGAGCATTTTGTACGGCCCTCGACGCTCTCGTTAGGATGCGGTCCGTGATATTTAATCCAGACAATTTCGTCAACTTGAATTAAAACTGCAGCCATATAACCTTGCCTAGTGAAGATTTAACGCCAAAAAATTGTTTATATTTTATTTTAATTTTAAAAATCACGTATGATCTCTTGAGTAAGTTCCCATCTAAACTCTCAACCGGCCCGCCGAGGCGCTCGCGACTTTATAATACGGCCCGCAAAAGCACGCCCCTGCTCTAGAATCTACTAACGATGAATCTTCTCTGATGTCGGCTGTTTTCCAGACGAAATGCGCATGTTTTTCCCACTCTCTTTCTAGCAATAGGAGCTTCCAAATTTATCAATTGTACGTTGCGTCGCGTGTATTGCATATTCTTCAGGATGTTACGAATAGTTCGTTATTTGGTTGCCGTAAACTTCAACATTTTTTATTTTTGTTTGCGTTTTATTTAGAATGTTTTTAAGTTCATTTGGTGAGTTTGGCGCTTCTGAGCTCTTATATACTGATAGTTCAAAATTAATTCCCCTCCACCCTCCGATCTGAAGAACTAAGATATCTATGTAGGTCTGAAAAGGGAGGGAGTTTGGGTTATCAGTGGAGACTATTGAGTGAGTGGCCCTAGTAAATGTTCCAGGAATATAATAAAATCTGAGCCGTTAAACGGAATGCTCGCAGCTGGAAGGATGGACATCATCGGGTGTGTCGAAACGAAAGGAAAATATTCTTTAATGACGATGGCACCTACTGAATCACTTTTAGCTCGTTTTAAGCCAAGACCTTTTTTTCAGTAGTTACAGATTAGCATCCATGTTATTTTTACATGAATTGTTTGCTCACCCCTGCTACTAGTTGTTAATGCAACCAAGCATAGAAACTTCTGTGCGCTTTGTTTACGAAAGTTTTAGCGTAAAAGCTCTTCTTAAAGGTGCCACAAGGTGTGTCCTAAATGGCATCAATTATCCATACCTTATATTTTGGGCTACTCCTGAAATTTCTACTTTCATAGGTACTTCTCAGACTTTCCCTCGTTAGAACCCACCTTTCTCCGACTGAACGGAAGACTAGGCAAACATTTCCGCCTTCCGAAAAAGAGGAGAGATTGGATGAAGAACCGAAGGCCAGAGAAATGCCTCCTTCGCTTCGCGTTCGCCTGCCTTGGTCGACAGCAAATATTTTTTCCTTCTTCGATGGATCACGTGACTCTAGCATGTCGGCGGAGCTTTTATTCGCGTTGAGTGTTATGCTTGTTTTCACCATCCGCCTCGCTGTGATTCATGTGATTCACGCTCTTACTTAATCCGCGATCAGACCGAATTATTAATAGTATTACGATCAAGGCTGTAACCAAGGAGCGGTAGGATTGCAGTTATACCCTTCAAAATTATCTTACTGTTGGGGTCCACTCTAGCGACAGCCTCGTAGATCGTATTTTAAATTCCGTTATAGTTATTCAGTGAACAATTGTATTGGCTTGAGGATTAAGGTAATAAAATGACGTGATGTGTAGAGTGTTCCAGATTTAGAATGAGAAATTTGAAGTGCCTTATTCAATAATGATTTAATGTATTATATACGTTGAAGATATTTTGAACGGTGACCTGTATCCCAAAGTTGATTAAAACTAAGTCTTCATAAACAAAAATCAAACGAACTTGAAGTAATAATGTTATCATTTTTCCGAATTGTACTATTACAATCATAATCAATGGGGAGAAAGGCTATTAGTAGCCCCGCAGACTTGTACGTTTCATACTGATTCTTAATTCGATAATCGAAAATAAAATTTTCTTGAATTTTGGCCGATGCAATGAATGACTTATATTTATATTTCGAAGAAATGGAGAGGGAAGGACATTGAAATTTATTTGGTTTATTGATTGGATTCTTCGATCTTCTGTTGCAATCGAGGATGGAGTAGTGTCATCGTTTTAAATCGTGAACTGAATATCAGAATTCCACTTCCTGCAGTGCTCCAAAGGGGACAAGGAGGAAGAAGCAGGCGGAGACATCGCCGTCGCCAATCGATACTCCTTTGCACTGTTCACGAGATAGGCTTTGTAATATCCCATATTATGGTTCACGTCATACGTTTTTGGGTTAATGCATTTGTAAGACAATTCTTTTACATATTCCAGTCAGTCCTCTCAGAGAATTGAGCATTAGGTCTATGCGAATTGGCGTCACTTGCCAGGCTCGACCATATTGATGTCTTTTAAATTAATTTTGATGGCGATAAAAGTTATTTATTCTCATCTTTTGCCTCAGAAATGCTATCTTGGACAAATAATGATCTATAGGATTTTCCAAAAATATGATCGATTTTAGCCGTCGAAATGTTTTTGCGATTCTAGTTTGGCCTCACCAATCAGTCGTGGGAGCCAATTAAATAGGATGCCAATTCTAGATGAGGAGATGCTAAATTATATAACACCAGTACACCAAAGAAACATTTTTCTGGTCACATCCTGCGGTCCAGAAATTATCAATGCATATTTATCACATTTTACGAGCATTTAATAAGTTCAAACATTCCCTGTGACCTATTTTTTCATAGATTAGACCATTCGGCAACCTTATCTGCATGACGGGCCACATTCGTAGTTGTGAATGCTTCAGAGGCCCACATTAGAAGTCACGAGAGCTTCGGCGGGCCGGATGATTGGAAGTTACCTAAGATTCTTTGGTCTCATATGAGTAAAAATCAAGTCTAAATAATTTACTAGCGTTAAAACTTCACCAGAAAAGGTGTTGAGATCATAATTTTATTTAAAAATACATATTAAGTTTTCTGTTAAATTTTGCCAATCACTTTTTCATTATAGCTTCGCGGGCCGTAGGTTGCCGACCCCAGGATTAGACTATAGTAATGGAGATTTTGCTCTAAATGTAGATTAGCTCTCTTGTGGAAAAATGGCACGCTTCCGACTTTTCAACCTTCTCCGGGTATTACGGCATCCACGGGGTGGTGTGAGAGTTCGTCTGTCGTGGTATGATCTAGATTGCAGATGGAAAGAAACGTAGTGACCGCGGAGGTCATCCAGGGTTATCTGCCTCGCCGCCGATTGCGAAGGAAGGTGTGCGAAGGGCTGCAGAGGGCGGGAGGGATAAACCTTGCGAGATCGTTTTTGCAATGACTTAGGACGCTTGAAGACGGTGAGGTGCCCGTGTTAAAAAAAAGTCAGAAGCAGACACATGCTTTGCACGGAAGGAACACCGGATGAATGTAGGACTGCGGTAGTGGAGAGAGAGAGATTGTGAAGTTGGAGTAACGTAGGCTTTGAGGAATGTCGAGCGGTGTGGATATCGGACACTGTATAGCCGAGGGAGGGGAGAGGGTGGAAGGAAGGAAGGAGGAGGAGGGGGATAAGACTCTCTCCCGCGACATCAGGCCTTCCGCCGTCGATTCAGTCGCCTTTGGTCTACGGCGGGAGAAGGAGCAAGTGATCCCAAGAGGCGGGAGTGTGTTGTCACTTGGGAGATTGATCCGAAGGCTGAAAAAGTGCGGTTAGGCTAGGCGAAGGGTGAGATCTTGTGCTTTGAAAGGTTTCTCGAGTGTTTTTTGTCTGTGAAGACATTTCTTGCTATCTTTCGTTTCGCTGTGTGGTCATTGTGAGGTATAATGCAAACCAAGAAGGAGCCGTGGCTTTTCCTCGTTTATTGCACGAGTTGCTGTTTTCCTCGAGTAAATCCGTCTCCACAGAATGTGCACGATTCAATTTTCGAACTGTTAATGCTTCCTGGTTGTGTTATGGTTATGGATTTCTATGAGATTGACTCGTGAAACTAAATTATGGATAATGACTTATTTCGTTTATGCTAAATAAGTTAAGTATCTCTTACGGAAACATTACTTTCTCGTAATATTAAACATTACTCTTTCATCTCTCGGCGAAATTAGCTTAATAGTTTATACGATTTTCGCTTCCTTTATCCTTATTCTTCAATTAGTTCGCTTGGGTACTTTCGTCGCTGCTCCACGATGCTGTAATATAATTAAGACAAATGGAAGAGTCAGGAAATCAAACGATTGAGGCATAGAAATCGGTGATGTTTTTCTCGCGGTTCTATGAAAATGTTGGAGAACGTATGTAAGGCATGAAAGGAGGAACGATTCTAAGTGCCGGTCTCGGATTCCGAAAAATAGGTATTAAATCGTTTAGCTTCCAAACACAATTCCGACAAAGTTAATAAACGTTTAATAGTCTTGACTAGCTCGATAAAACTGCAACTTCAGTCCAATGCTGTTGTACTTTCCGTATTTCGCGTGTTCGAAAAAGGAACTTAAAATGCGTAACAGTTCTCTTTACAAAATTCATGCATCATGCCGCATAATGTTTGAAATTTCCAAATATTATTGAAGTTTTCTTGTAAGTGGGTCAGCGTGGCAAATAGAACTCGCTAGAACTTGCTGGATGCAGTTGCCTCTTCGTATGGATTTTTATCAGTGCATCAGTGGAACTATTCCGCTACAACCTTTCATCGTAACAATATTAATTCTATCTTTGCTGTTCCTTGTCCGCGATTTCACTCTAATCCTGTCTTGAAGAATGTCGAATGTGAATTAACGCAAATGCTTTTTATAAGTCATATTTTATACAATCTTACAGGAAAATTGTATGACTCGATTGGAAATTATCTGTCACTCATTATATGCTAACTTTTCTGATTTGGTGACTGTTATTTTCACTTAATCGATTAAAATCACACCTAGATTCAGATATCTCGAAAGATATTGCCGGCTCAAGTGTTTTTTAAAGTTGTGACATTTGAAGTCCTTCTCGCCCTTTCCAAGTAACTTTAGATATGCACTTCGTTCAAAGTTCCCCAGACATTGAGCTTTTTCAGTTTAAATGTGAATTTATTGATTTGGGAATTCCACGGAGAGGAGAATGTTCTGGGATCGACTTTCCTTAAAATTTTCTTACCCATATGTATAATGATCCAAATTTTCAATTTGTAGATACCATTTTCTTATGTTTTGTGTTGCACTGTTATATTTGCCTTCCCATGTAGTGTCCATTTAAAATCCAGTTATATTTCCCTCAAAATAGTTCACGCCTTATGTAAACTTAATGAATTCTATGGATTTATATTTTTCATGCATTTTTACAGTAAATATGGTTAATTTAGGCGCTGTACAAGTTCCTTTCTTTTTCATTGGTGGCTTTTATTCGTTCCTTTACTTTTGCATCCGCACAGAAATTTTTCGATGTTATCATGAAAAAATATCACTTTCTTGATCAAATTGCTTTCTCAATTAAATTCGCTTCTTTGAATTACTCACAGGCCTATTTAATTTTACTAGTTAAAAAGGCAAGGGTTTCTTTAAGAGATAAAATATTAAAAGTAATTTATTTTAAGAAATGGTCGCTGGTTTCTCTTGGACACCTGAGATAATCAAGTCAAAAAAGCGACTTTGTCATTTAACTTTTACCGCTTCGCTGTTGCCAGTCTTTTCTCGGAACTTTACATAATGCATATTGATTTGACTTGCTAATACTTTTTCATGGCTTTTTTTATCTCCATTGAGAAGTGAAGTGAAAAACTTCGTATTATACATGTTAGTACCCATCTGAACTTAAATCCATTCTGCAGCTTTTTTGCGATGTTATACGTGGGGATGCGTCCTTACATCTCTCAGCACCAACATCATTTACTTTACTTTATTATGTATACTGAATAATTCTGCAACCTTTGGTTACGCGCTGCTTTTCACTTGTGAATCAATTTAAATGAGGATGCTTTTAAAACATACCACTGATGATTTGTCTTAAAAAATTCTAAGATGAGAGTGGATTCGTGAATTTTTGCAACCGTTGCTTCTTGATACGTATGAAGCATTGATGTTGAGCTAATATTTTGGAGCCCATACCTGAAGCAATCCGAACAATTGGTATTCTTATTGTTGAAAGCCTTAAAATGCACTTTTTTCATATCCCAAGCAATTTTGAGGCTGGTTTCCTAAGGAAACAGCCTTATGAAATGGTCGTGTCTGTGTGTGTGTCCCACACTAACAACTTTTGCATCAATGGACCAATTTTCATGAAACTTGGTATGAGGCTCGTGCTGCCAGGGCCCACCTCCGGACTATATTTTATTTGGCGAAGATTGAAGTCCCGGTTTCGATTCCTGGAACGTTTTTTCCTACTTGTTTTACACAGGAAGTCTCAAATCCATCGTACAGAGATGTTTTCTTTAATACTTTAAATATCTTAAAATTGTGATATCTAAGCGAGGTTTGTACTGTTCTAAGGGGAAGAGAGTGTAGATTCTAATTCTTATCACAGAAAATCGATAATTGATCGTATTTTCTTGAATTTCTACTAAAACAACGTTTTTTCGTTTTAAATAGCATTTAATCGGATTGTTGCCATGAAGACATTTATTACCGAACTCGGATTGAGCATAGACGAATGAACAAATGGGGCATTTTCTTTTCCACTCGACTACCCTTCAGCAATAGACAGTTGCTCCATACATATTAGCGTATAAACAGTAACATTTATTAAATTCGGTTATTTAAAAAACACGCAAAATATGTCAGAAACAGATTTTGACATTGCTTCTAGTGTTTTAAACCTGATAATGCTCTATTAATTTGTTTTCCAATTTTTCTGTATTATTGATAAACTATGAATTATGGTAGGGTGATGTACGGTGGAGACTTTGAGGGCCCCGTGGCCGCTACGGTAGCCGTGAAGGCCTACCTTGAACCTCAAAAACTCTCAACTCAGGAATCTAAATTGTCCTTTTGTGCTTAAAAATTCACCGTTTTCTTTAAGATATCTCGACAAATATCCCTGTATATCCTTATTGTTGTATTGACATTGCCACCTGGCTTAGAGCCAAATTACATTGTATATTTTAATAAATAAATAAATTACAAATGGTATTTATGGTATAAGAATTCCTTGGAAAGACTAACACTTACTGAAACATTTCATGTCAATATAAGTAATCAATTCGTGACGTCGACTTTGGGAAACCATTAGTCCAGGTTTGGACTTCTTGTTACTTCCTCCATGCGTAGTATAGGGGAAAGTATTGTTTATTTTGACTTGGAAGTTACGTAAATTACCGCGGAAAGAAAGTTTTAGCCCTTACTCCGCGCGTTTTCAAGGGTTAACTTGAATTATCGTTTGCAACCTATTAAAAATGCAACTTCGTCGTGACTTTTTTACGACCTTTTTTCTAAAGTGATAATTGAGATACGAACACCCTTAGATTACGTATGATCAAAAGAATAAATTTTTCTTGCTGTTTGTTTAAATTCTAACGAATCCCAAAAATTCGTTTATAGTGCGAAAAGGCTCTTTTCTTTCGTTACTTCAGTGATAAGAAGAATAATTGCCGTGACGTTTTCATATGTTGCTGCCGTATTTAAAGGCGCCAATTAATGAATCGCACCATCGCATGATTTTGCACCAACGATCTTCTTCCACAACTCCGATCTTTACGTAGAAGAACCTCAAGTTTGAATTTTTATGTTGCGAGACGGGTGGATTAGCTACCTCCCAACTAGCCTGATTTTGTGACTAGCTGTCCGAATCACGGCAAATTTTAATTGCGTTGTAGAATTTGTTTCTGTCACACACCAGCAGCTCCCACTCGAGTTTTTAGGTCAGTTCGTGGCCGTCTGAAGACATTTTAGGATCCGTAATAAGGCCTTTTTGGGCCCGAGTCGAACTGCCGTAACCGACTCTCCCTCCCTGTGGGCCACGGGGCGTCACTTTCTTTAATGCATCGGAACCCGTTTTCACTTTGCCCATGTTTAAATATGACTTTCCATTGACATAACGTTGCGGAGAATGCCGCTGTGGACAACTTAGCTCGTAGCACCATCCCATGCTGTTATTAAAAATAAATATAGGTTCCTTTATTTTAAATTTACCGATGTGATTATGTTTATTCGCGGCCTTGAAGAAACCCGACGAATCCATGCCATGTTATCTCCCACGTATTTAAACGAAATGACCCAGATACGTCATTTAAATAGAGAGAAAATGTTTTTAAAGTCATTTTCTTTGCTTAATTTTGAAGAGATAAACATGAATCCCGAAAGTATTTTTATTTGTATTTATTTATATGTAGTGACATACATACATGCAACTTCATAATTATGATAAGTCATGCATAATATATTGGCATTTAAAGTATTGCACATTGCCAAAGAGTTAGTATGTTTTTTGCTAAGGAATCCTAAAGATTAATTTGCTTGTGTAATAGTATTTATGTAATATTCTAAAAACTGTTAGATTTTTTTTGCAAAAATAACTATTTTATTTATCGCTAAAAAACAATAATCTGAAAATTTTATTCTCTTTATCTGAGAAGTTGATTTTTTGTAAGACTTCTTTTTTAAATTTGTTAATAATAGAGGATTTTTTTAGATATGATAACTAAAAATGTAAAACATATGATATAACAAAATAAGAAATAAAAGTATTTTAGGAGTCCATTCTTCTTGCTTCATTTAGTGAAAGACCTCTCGTTGTTGCTGAACAGTTTGTAAACTTTGATTGTAGGTTTGTGCAGTGATCTGTGATGATTGATGGCAGCTTCACCCAAAAGCACCATCAATCAGTTTGTAAACTTGAATCATATTAAAAAAGCATGGGATGGTTATTTAAAGCCTTGTAAAGGAGCTTAACATTGTAAAACACTCTTTTAATTTATTTTTTGTTAAAAAACTCTTGGGAAGTATATTAAAAATTAGTTATTTTATCATGCAAAATTGTTGTTTTAAAGCATTTGCTTTCATGTATGGAAATTCAATTTCGGTTTGATATCAAAACTACATTGATGACATTAACACATGATGACAAGGAATTTTTCTTTACTGCACCTATATGCTGAATGTATTATTGTTTTAGTTAAATAATTTCATTTGCCTTTAATTGTACCAAAATGCATTCTCAAATGAAATTTTTTAACTACCTAATTCTAATTTTGCACTTCTATGAATTCACTTTTTATGCATCTCCAAAACATTTTCAATGCCTTGGATTTACTCCATCACATTTTGCATGATTGCTTCAGTTGATATTGATAGAGAAAGTTTTAAATTGTCATAGATCCTTTATGAACAAATGTTTGAATCACCACAATCCCTGCACAATAGTGTAAATTTTCATCTCTCAGGTGACAATGTGTCATTAATTAATTAATTCCTTTTTTGTTTAGTGATAGGGGCCAAGTGCCTGTTTGACTGAAGACATCTTATAATTGCCAATCATCTGCCATGTCTGCCAAAGCTATCAGGGAAGTGACAGGAAAGAATCTGCTCAACAGGCACTTGCCTGCAGCTGGTGCTCCTCTTTCCTCATGCCGTTTCGCATCTGTCAACGAGGACACAAACTGGAGCACACTCCTCTCTGAAAATCCATGGCTAGCAACACAGGCAAGCACTGTGCATTGTAGTGCGGCAATAAACTATGTATATAAAAAGAAGCTAAACACTTGAAGTTTCTAAATATGAGGAGGGTAAATCATTGTCCATTGTTGAGGAAAATTTGAAAATGCAGTATAATTTTGTTAGTGGATTGCTTTGGTAGTTTAGATAATTCATGTAGCTGTAAAAAGTCTGGTGTTTTTATGCCAACCCTTACTTCTAATTTCTTTGAAGCCATTTAGTATTTATCTCTGTTTAAAACAATTTATATATTCTTTCTAGAGTCAATTTTATTTTATTACCAGCAACCCTGTTTTAAATTATACAAATCAATATTTATTTGTCTAATTAAACAGTGGATTAGAAATTATGTACAGTGAAAAAGAATTGATATTGAGCAAGTGCTGCATATAATGAGTAGTAAATCAGGAGTTGATTGTATATGAATTTTTCTAAATATCTGTAGTTTTGTAAACATTTAACAGCTAGAAATATTGAACTGGAATTTAAATTTTTAATGCTTGAAGACAAGCTTTTCATTGATTTAAACTCTTAGTTTTTTAAAATGCATTTAGAAGTGTTTTCTCTCACCACTAGCTTCAGCAGAGGTAATTCTTTTCGTTTAAAATTGCAGCCCCTTGTGGTGAAGCCTGATCAACTGATAAAACGCAGAGGAAAACTAGGATTGATCAAAGTGAATGTAGACTATCAGGGCGTGCAACAATGGGTTGGGGAACGAATGGGAAAGGATGTTCAGGTGAGAATATATGAAATAGGTTCTTAAAATAATATATATTTTAATGGGTATGTTGTGCATTTAAAAATAAAGCTACATTTATATTATTTTTTTCTTTCTGAAAGAAGTGTGTTTACATTAATATATGCAATCAGAAACTTGTAGTAAGGGCATGCCTCGCTTAGTGCAAGAGAGGCATTCCGAGACATCTGTATGCTCTCTGAATTTGCACTAAAAGAACAGTTTGTAGCATAGCACTTAACCCAGTTGATTTTTACTCTTCAGAAATTTTACTATTTTTATCTTGCAACTTATATAATGATAGGCCATTTTTATATACTAATTTAAAGTCAAGAAAACGAAGTACCGTATTTACTTGTGTAATACCTGCACTTTTTTCCCCACAAGTTCCCATCAAAAAAGGAGGGTGTGGACATTACACGATATTTGCCCATTCATCTTTTGAGGGCAGGCCATCTGCAAAATGCTACTAACACCGTGCCTAGCATGAGATGAGTAGGTAGACGTTTTCTTCGGTAGGCACAATATGCTGTGCATTTTATTTCTCCGATTTATAACCAAGGTTTTTTTAAATAGGTAGAATAATATAATAAGCACGATATTTATCAGGTATTTATTTTTAATTCCTTGCCAGCTGTCAGTAGTAAAACTAAATCAGGTAAATATTCTATGTAAATAGAAGTGTGTCAGACAGAGTTCATTCTCATAGAAAAGGTGATGTAAGAGAAATAAACAACTGAATTGCATATATTTTTCATTAACACTCAAATGTCGGACCTCGGGTCACAAAGGAATCTATTCTCATAGAAAAGGTGATGTAAGAGAAATAAACAACTGAATTGCATATATTTTTCATTAACACTCGGATGCCGGACCTCGAGTCACAAAGGACTCCATTCTCATAATTTTATTTTATATATAAATATCAGTTTTATCTACCATTTGACTTTTAAGCTATTCTTTCATAAGAAAATAAGCTTCATTTTTATGGTATTTTCAAGCAACATTGTAAGAAACCTATTTTGTATCAAACGTTTATACCCGCCTGGGTCACGATAGACCCAGCTGTGTCGTTCGGAAAGGGACGTCAAAATAACATGTGAAAGGTGTGGCATCGAATCAGATGATTTAGAATAGCATTGTTATAATTATACATTCCAATGTTATTACTTTCATGATTTTGCTTTTACTGTTTCCTTATATTACTTCTGAGGACCATGTTTTAATAATAGAATTTTAACTGTATGATGTTATTTACATTAAAACTTTATTAGAATTTTGAATAACATATGTTATCCATAGTGGAATTCCTTAGATTTAGTTATAAAATGTTTATAAAACATTAATTGTTTTATTTTGTTAAACTGTAAATATTTTATACTTAAAATGGTTGGGTCCTTTGGAACCCAGCTCCAGAGTTCGTGTTATTACTGTTAGGTCCTGCGTCTGAGTGTTAAACACAAATGAATTCTGTTAGATTGCCTTTTAATTCATGACATGCTCAAATCACATTTTACCATAAGTGCATTTTTTTGGGTTCCTTTTACATTATGCAATCCTAAGAGAATATATGTACATTCTTTTATTACTCAGTATAAAAGCAAAGAACACAAACAGTTATTACGCGTCCTATTGTTCATTCCATGTGGGTACAGAAAATGAGAGGGTAAGGCAAAATTAAATATTTCGAGTCAAAACATGTATGTCATACAGGACTGGCTGGTAAAATGTTACCAATTAATCATTGACCAGCCCCACTAGAGAAAGAACGTTACGTAGATGCAGTAAATGTTGGCTCACTGATACACCTGGAAAATCCCTGCAAAGTGGTGGGAGGGTGGAGGTAGAGGTGGGCTCTGCGCTTTTAATTACCACAAAATATGAAACTTTGCTTACCAATGATAAGCCAAGATTCTTTCAACTTGAAAGTTGATGCTATCTGAAGGCCCACCACACTCTTCACGTAACCCTGCCATACTGAGAGGAGGTTTTGATCATTCATACATTGCAACAGAAATGATATTTACATTAGTTCAGCGCAAATTTCGGATGTGTTCATTAAAAATTCTCGGAACACAAATAGGTACTATCTGATTTTCCATTCAGAGCATTTTGTTTCATATTTTTAATTTGTGCTCATTGATAACTAAAGTTTGCTTTACTTTTAAAAGTATAACCAAAATGAGAATAAATAACATAAAAATTTTTTAAATCAGCAGTATTCAACCTAAAGTACCCATATCCCTGAGGATATGCGAGATCTTTCAAAGAGATACAATATTAAGGATATCTAATATAAAAAATAGCGAAGCAACATCTAATAATTATCTCACGCATAAACTATATGTAAATCATATAATTAGGAAGTACATATATATTTGTAGACTATATTCAATAATAACCGAGTTTGTTAACTTTAAAATATACCAGAGGACACAAATGCGCTAAAAGAACATGCGCTAAATGAGGCATGCCTGTATTTGGATGTATTTATTATTTTTTTCCTTTTTATCTACATAAATATGTAATGAATACTCATCCTACTACAACCAGACATTTTTTGACTGATGAAGTTATTTTGTATTTGGTGTAGTAGTTCATGAAAAAGCACATTTAATTTGAATAAGAGATCAATTCATCGATAGAATATAATGGCTTTTGTTATTTTTGTTTGGTATTCCTTTGTAAAAATCTAACTGATATATTTGACCTCATCTTTTGTCTTACAATTTTTAGGTTGGAAGAGCCACTGGCAAACTCAGGAACTTCATAATCGAACCATTTGTTCCTCATAAACAAGTAAGTGTTTTCATGTTTCTTTTTGATAAAATTATTGTAAACTAGCTGCAAAAAATTTCACTTGTTTTTTTGTTAATTTGAAATTGTTAGTCTTTTAGAACTACCCATGGGACATCACGAAGAGGCGACTAAGTTTATCCACAAAAATATTGATCTAATAGTTTAATGCTATTTATTTCTCATAGTGTGTACAGTGTATCCTCAAGTAACATTGTTAATTTGTTCCAGAAAATTGCAATGTAGAGCAAAACAGCGTTAAATGAATCATTATTTCCCATAAGAACCCATGTTATGCAATATAATTGGTTCCAGAACCTCGGGTTCAAAATCTCTTTAAAAAAAGATGTTAATACTGTATTTTATGGTACTACATATGATATGAATGGTATTAGAACATATATAAATCAATATAAAATTATTATTAACATAGAAATTGCATAAACTAAATGACATGACTTCGTTATATCACTACCTGCTGGTCACTAGAAATTCGCTAGAGAATAAACAATAGAGCTCTCTGCATCCGTGTAGGAAAACATGTTACATTAGGCCATAGATCATTTTGTAACTTTTGTTTAAGGTGAAACATGCGACACAAATACAATTTTGGGACTTTTGAAAATATAGCAGTTATCTTATGACAAAATCTTTTCCCAATATGATGTTAGGTCATTGCTGTTCCCAAATTTTAGCCATGGAAATATAGTTGACATGCGTATATAATAGAGTAACTCATGCTTTCTGATGAAAACTTGGTTCCCTGATTGATTAATCCCCACTTTAGTTTGAATAAACGCTCTCTCTTATCCTTGATCCATATGGCCGACAATACCACTATTCCTGTAAATGATATCCGCTGTTTCAGTGTTGTAGTTAATGTTGTAGTTATATGCGCATGAGAGTCATTTCTGCAGTACTTTTTTCGTGTTTTATTTAAGCGCCAAGTCAGGACGACATTAACACACAATCATCGGTGATGTTAATCTGAATATGGGTAGTAATTTTTGAACGATGTTAAGTCAAATCGACGTTAATCGAAGTGATGTTAAACCGAGGACACACTGTATAATTATCTGCAAATTTCACATTTAAGATATCAAGTTTTATGTATTTTTTAAATCTTCAATTTCGGAATCCTAATTAAAATGTCTCAATTTAAATTTTATAGTTCATTCTGTGATATTTATTTTTGATTTTATCAAAGGAAGAAGAAGCATATGTTTGCATCTATTCTCATCGAAATGCTGACACAATCCTCTTCCACCATCAAGGCGGAATAGATATTGGAGATGTTGATTCAAAGGCTTTGCGCCTTGATGTCCCTGTTCGGGAAGAAGAGAATGGAATTGGAATCACAGCTGATGAAATAGAGAAAAATCTTTTGATTCACATTTCATCCTCAAAACGAAAGTGAGTGCTAAAATCATTTGTATATAGTCTGGTTTTAGTATCAATCCAAGTATTTAATATGTAATCCAAGTAATTAACATATAATGATTTCCTTCATTCTAGGCTGGTGGCCAAATTTATTGAAGCTTTATATGCAGTTTATGCAGACTTGCACTTCACGTACCTGGAGATAAATCCCCTGGTGATCAGCAATAATGTCTCTGGTGGTAAATTGAAAAAATTGGTCATGCTGCAAAGTTGCACATTCTCTAGTCTATAGAAAACAAAATAGTATGCAATATAAAATAGTGTTGGAAGTTTGTTAATGTGGCAAGATTTTCTTATTGAAAATTATTGGAGATATTTTTGTTGTTGAATTCTTGTGTAATGGTAATGGTGAGGTCAAATTTAAATTCACATTCCAAAACTTTTTATTAACGAATTAGTTTTTGATCTTTTGCTCAACCTTATTAGAATTGTGATGCATTTTTTAAAGAAGTGAAATTGTTATCACTTTTGCATTTGAAAGATATCCATAGTATAGTTATTATTCCAAGATAATTGTAACCATAGTTGATTAATGCTGTATGTAGTGGGGGTTTGAAATAAGGCCAAAGTAGGCAATGGCCTAGGGGTGACAGGATTTCAGGGTGGGAATAAAGAAAAATAATATTACGCAGACTTTTGATGAATTAAACTATTATGTATGATCCACAGATGGACAGACAAACCAAATACATTATTTAGGAAGAAAGTGCCAAATAGAGCGCGGAAAAATCATTTGGCCTTGGGATGGGAAATTTCTAAATCCGCCACTTGATGTGTGGTTTTAGAATTTCAATCTGCCAAATCGCTTTTTCTGGCACATTTTGTAAATGGGTGAAGAGTTTGCCCTAAAACTTTATAAATCAAACTATGGCTACATTTTTCCTGTTGTTGCACTTTTCTGTGCAGATCATCAGGCTATTCACGTGCTGGACCTTGCTGGAAAGATAGATGCCACAGCAGATTTCATATGCCACTCCAAATGGGGACCCATTGAGTACCCTCCACCCTTTGGCCGGGATGCCTTTCCCGAGGAAGCCTACATTGCAGATCTAGATGCAAAGAGTGGTGCATCTCTAAAGGTCTGCCAATTCCTATACATTTATACTCTTGATGTAGGTTAGTTGCTTGGCTTCCCAAGATTATTTCTCACTCTGTGTGTAAAAATTTTCATTTGTAGCTTTCTGGGTAAATGGATCTGCTGCCTTTTTATCTCCCGTTTCCTAATTTAATCTTTTTCCCTGTTACTTCCCTTTGAATTTGAAATATACTAATTTAGGAAAAGTTACATCCTCATAAACTTGTCATGGAAAATTGATTCACCAAAAATGAGTTCTGAAAGTTAATCTATCAATATCCATCTTTTTTAGAAATTCTTTTCCTTCTTTAGTTTTGATCTGTATGTCATTTCATTAAACGTAAGAAAGATAGCTTTACTCTATATTTTCTCCTTTCATTTAAAGGTATTTATAGAATTTCACTAAATATATATTGCTCAAACATTTATTTAAAACTGGTAGCTGTTTGGTGTAACATAATTTTCCTGCAGCAAAATTCTGATTGACATGTTATGCATTCTATCTCTAGCTCACCATATTAAACAAGTCAGGTCGGATATGGACTATGGTTGCAGGTGGTGGTGCTTCAGTTATTTACAGTGACACTATCTGTGATATGGGAGGTGCAAGGGAACTTGCAAATTATGGAGAGTACTCTGGTGCACCTTCTGAACAACAAACTTATGAATATGCAAAAACTATTTTGTCACTTATGACACAGGAGAAACACCCTGAAGGAAAGGTATTTATACTTCTTTCACTCCTTCATAAATAGTAATTATTAAAAAGATTGTAAGTTTCAAGTGTTTTGTTCGTAAAATATAGCTATTCATTTAAGAAGTTCTCTTGTAGTCTGAAGAAATTGATTTTTTTTACGTGCTAGAAAAATAAACTAAAACATTGGATGTGAACTTTTCTATAATTTAAATTTAAATTATAATATATACAGTGAAATGTCAGTATAACGATGTCATGCAGACGACCAAAATGTATTCATTGCAATGAAATTTTGTTACAGTGAAACAATGTTAAAAATTCAGAGGAAGTGCAGTATATCCTCCTGACAGTAGCACCAAAAACAGTAACTCTGAGAACTGCGTAGTACTTAACTCGTCATTGTAATCATAGTAGGAAAAGGAACTCGTAAAAATTTAGAAATAGTATGAGTAATATATTGATATAAAGTGAAGATGCAACTACAACAAACCAGCCCAAATCCATCTTAACAGAAGGTTTTATTGGAATAAAAAGGAAAAGATTTTCAATGTACAAACAGTGTTTATTCATACGAGAACATGTTAGTGTAGGACCTAGTTTCGTATTTGGCCATAGCCATTTGTGGTGCCAGTCAAGGGGAATATATTGCATTTTAGCCAAAATGTCAGAACAATGGTTACACATAACAAATTAATAATAAAGAAAGAAACCATGAATTATTGTTGACTTCTTAAATAAGTCCATAATTTTTATTTTGAATGGTCCGATAGAGCTGTGAAGAAACTGCCTATTGGTTGCTAGTCAGGTAATCACCCAATACACTTGCCTGGACTGAGATTTCACCGAGTTTAAATGATTGCAGCATTGCTAAAAACCTGACCCAGTAAATATAAAAAAGTGTACATCGTGTTGTTTAAGGAATTTCTTTAACTTTGTTATAATGATTGTATTTTTTTGTACCGGGATGAATTTTTATTGTGCTAAACTTACAATGATATTCGTTAAAATGAAACATTTTTACATAATGTTGCATAGTAAATTGGCAGGGGATAGAAAATAATTTCATTTTACTGAATATTTCATTACTCCGGCGTGCGTTACACCGACATTTTACTGTATTTTCAGTTTTTAAGATAGCCATACCAATGAGAATGCAAATAATTTAATTTGAGACAATGTTGACTTTTGATTCATGGAAATACCAAAAGTTGTAAATTTTGTTGGAGATTAAGTTAAAAATCTCAGATAATTTCTCTGCTACGTTTTGCAGGTACTAATCATTGGTGGAGGCATTGCAAATTTCACCAATGTTGCTGCCACTTTTAAGGGGATAGTCACTGCCCTACAAGAATTCCAGCCTAAACTGATGGAGCACAGTATATCTGTATTTGTTAGGCGTGCAGGACCTAATTATCAAGAAGGTCTTAGGTAATTCAATTTGACCTTCCCTATGGCTTTAATCTGAAATGAATTGGATCAGTCACTATGGTTAAGCTGTTATAATATCACTCTGTTTATGAACTTTTGATGTACTGTATTAATCCGAAAGGAAGACGACTTCAAATTTAAGACGACTACAATATAAAATAAGGTCTATTCAGGAAATACCTTTGTAATACCAATTTCTTAAATAACATACAGTGATAACTTTGTGCCATCTGCTAACCCTGCCAGCATTACAGTAATGTGTATTTTTTCATTCCCCGAAGTTTTTGGAATATTTTTGCGCCTTTTTCATTAACTGTGTAACTGGATGGCATATCGAAATAATTAGGTGTCTCCCCTGCATTGCCCATTTGGCTCAGAAGGTAATCATGAATTTTTCGCAATGCAATTGCATGCTTCTGGAAAGCAATAATTTTGGCCATGTAGTCAGAAGTTCTTCATCGCAGGCAAATACCATTATGACACATCATCCATATGCACCATAGGATTGTTTCATTATTGTTATTACAAATTGTATTTTTGTTTTTAGGAACAGGTTCAATTTTCTACTGAATTTTTCATTGTATTTGTTGTTTTTTGTGAAATCAATTTTTCCATCCAAATTTATTACAATAAGTGAGCCAAAATAAAAAAATAAGGTGAAAAAATATAACCCAACTAAACCATACCCAATCCTATTAATGTTATAAATTTTGAACAAAACTAATTTCATTTGCAAACAACAACAAAGCATTCTAAGTATATGTTCTATATCTATCATTAATGAGATTCAAATGGTTATCAGCTGAAATTTGGGAACAGATTTCATATCAAATCTTTGTCCAAATTAGTTTGCATTGGGTTTCCCCTCCTTTTTTTAGTTTTGGCTAGCATATTTTAATAAATTTTGATTGGAAAACAAATTTCATGTATAAACATCAAAATAATATCAGAAAATACACAGGTGAAAGAAATGAACCGCTGCCAAAATTATTCACTTTTTGCAGAAAATGTACTCAAAAGTTTAAAAAAATCCACCAAATTAAATCTCTATATGACTTAAAAATGGTTGCGTACAGGCATGCCTCGCTTAGCACAAGAGAGGCATTCCGAGACATCTGTGCGCTAACTGAATTTGCACTAAATGCACAGTTTGTAGCATAGCACTTAACCCAGTTGATCATTACTTTTCAGAAATTTTACGATTTTTAGCTTGCAATTTATATAAATATAGGCCATTTTGATGTACTAATTTAAAGTCAAGAAAACAAAGTATATGATGATTATTTTTAAATAGTGTATTTTCCTGTAGATAATGCGTGCATATTCTATGCAAAACAAAGTTTGAAAACTAGAAAAAATGGCTGTGTGCAATATACATAGGAAAACAAATGAATACTTGTGACTTAAAAAATGATTTACGCTTAGTATTATGATTCTTCGATTCTTACGCCCTTTAGCTGACAGATGCACAATATTTCCACTCGTTCTTTTTAAAAGCCTGAATGTACATAATTCTGCTAAATCGGAAGATGACTAAAGATTTTTTATTGCTAAAAACAACAAATTTTCAAGTTTAAAATATTTTTACGGACAGATATAATGCGTAATCAAAAATCATCGGTTGGCAAAAGGATGCTTAATCCTTTAGGTAGTCTTTCATTTATGTCCTGAGGAGTGAAAAACTTCTGTACTAGAACAGTCCATTTTTGTAAATGGTAATTAACTAAAAGCCTCTTTAGGCGTTGATCTCTAAAGCTGAAATAATGGTTAAAATAAATTATGCTGTTCTCTAGTTAATCAACATTCTTTGGGAGTTGATACATTTATATACCTAATGGTCTTTACCAATTAACAGAAAAATTTTTGACTGCATTATCTGTACATTTTAATGAGCGTTAAAAATATTAAGATGCACTTTATCAACTAGGTGCACATTATTGATGGGAAAATACGGTAATTAATTATTATGAACATATTGGTGTACAACAGCTACAAAAAAGTAATTCTTTATGATAGAAAATAATTTTATAGCAACATTTGCTATGAAAAAACATTATAAATTCAATGAGATATACAGAATGTCTCTATCTCTCTCTACATAACATAAAAACGTAATGGTGATCATCATTATCATGCTCATGATCATCATGTGTAACGTTGTCTATGACCCTACACCGCCTAACTTTCAATCACATTTTAAAATTATTTATAATCGTCGTACAAATATGGGATTTGTACCAAACGACGCCTAAAAGAATGAAAAGTCAGTTACTTAATGTCGATTTTTAAATACGCGTCGAATCTGTCCACAGATTCCTTTTGAACATGAAAATTCCACGTATTTTTCAGGTTAATCTTTTGTCGTCAAGGGAAATTGACTTGTTGCTAATTTCAGCATACATTTCCCCTCTCCAAAATAAATAACAACAAATATATCGTTAATTAATGTGGAATGACTCTCACTGAACAAAGTAAAGTATGAATGAAAGTTAAGAGAGAAAAATGTTGGGACCATAATAAAAGTGTAGCATTTAGGAACTGTATTTTATTAATTTTCAAAAATTAAAATTTTAGTCCTGAGATGCCAACAGCGCTATATTAAAAATGCGCTAAAAGACCATGTGCTAAACGAGGCATACCTGTATATGCACGTCAATGAATTATGGAATTTATATTTATTTTTTTTACTGTCGTATTGTTTGTCATTACCAAGGTATTGTTTAAACTTTAAAAAATCTTTTTAAAACATCGTAAATATGTACACAGATGTGACATGAACTAATAATCTCCGTCAATCATTCGCAATTAGACAAAACTGGCAACAATGCAAAATATTTTCACATAAAAATGTGTCAGATTTTCATGTTAAAGACTGATTTTTAGACTGATTGGACTCTTATTCAAAAATTGATGGTAGAAAAATGAAATTTCGTTATTTTAGGTGTTCTTTGGTGAAAGTCCCGAGTTTGGACGATGATTATAAATAATTTTAAAATGGTAACAAAAAAAGGCTTGCAGCCATGTTTCAGATACTCAGCGACAGAATTGGTCGATGGTGGAAGAACTCTTTTATTAATAAGATTGTAACAAGACACACATGTAAAATGCAGGCAATCTTAGTGTAGCTGTTTCTATGCCGTATATGTATCAAATTTCCTGCCCAGCCGATTACAAGTTTTGAGGTAAATTTGTCAACAGTCCCCTTCCACCAGTACCTACAAGGTGAAAAGTCAGTCATTTGCACATTGTGAACTTCAAGAATATGAATAATTGTATTGTATTAATAAATAAAATGAAATGGATGTATAAATAACTGCATTTTCATGGACAGAATCAGCAACAAGGTGTTCTGTGTGAAATTTAAAACTTTGTACTTTATGTTAAGACGATCCCTAATTTTTTTGTTGAACGTTTTGGAAAAAATCTCATCTTCCTTTCAGATTAATACAGTAGTTTTATTGGCATTTAAGTCATTACTCAAAATTATCAAGATCATAGCTAGTTATGAGAGGTAATGAAAAACTGTCACATCCACACAACTTAATAAAAACGACTGGTTTTGCTACGATCGTAGCATCAAGTGAAAAGGTGTATCAAACAGTTCCATATGTAGGGAGAGAGGGAGGGGGAGGGAGAGAGGAGTGGTTACACAGAAAGCGATTGGATGGTAATTAAAGAGACGGTTAGGGCAAAGGAAGGGGTTGGAAAAGAAAGGTGAAAGCAAAACAAAGTCACAAAGTGTATAGAAAATCTTGGTAAAAGGAAGTGCCAAAGAATAAAAAGTTACAAAAATCTTTAGGTAAACTTAACAGAGGATAATGATCGTGAAAAATGAATTTATTTAGGAGAAACATATCCTTAGAATTAATTATCTGTAGCTGTTCTAGGGCATCTAATTTGCGGCTTTTATTTCTAAGTGGAGGAATTTAGCGTTAAAAGAACTGTGGTGATTAAAGTTTATTAGATGTTTTGTGAATTGAGAATTCAAATTATTTAACCGTAAGTATCGCTTATGCTCGTGAATCCTCTTTTCAAAACTCCTCCCAGTTTGGCTTATGTAGACCGCTCCACAATCATCACAAGAAAGTTTATAAACACCACCATTTAAGGACATCTGTATCGGGTCTTAAGCATTAAGGAATAACTTAGAAAAGGTAACTGGGGAGTAGAAAGCAGGTTTAAGTTTAAATTTTGGAAAAATGTTAGACAATTTATAAGAAAGGTTTCCTAAGAACTGAGAGGTTTGGAGGTGAGATGGAAAAGAAATGATTTTTTTGGAAGCAATAAATAAACTTTTTTAGTGAAAATTTTATATTTTATATAATACAATCATTCTCCTCTGTTAAGTTTACTGAAAGAATTTGTACATACTTTTTAACTTTGTTGTCATTAGTTCTTTTTACCAAAAAAATTTTTGTATACACTTTGTGACTTTGTTTTGCTTCCGCCTTCCTTTTCCAACCCCTTCCTTTTTCCTAATCGTCTCTTTAATTACCATCCAATCACTTTCTGTGTAACCCCTTTTCACCTATGATCGTAGTGAAACCGGTTGTTTTTATTAAATTGTGTGGAAGTGACTAAGTTTTTCATTACATCTCATAATGAGCAAATTCCACAAGGTTGACCCTGACTTTATTAATGATATCATAGCTTGTATTTTTTAGCAGTTTGTTTTGAAATAAAATAAAAATTAAAGTATGCTTTTTACCTTAAAAATCTCTTGTGAGTGAACAGTTTTTCCATAAGATTTGTTGTGAGAATACTTAAATTTTTGTGTAACCACTTTTATACCTGTTCATACGCTTTAATAATTAATGTAGAAAAACAATATATTTTAATCATTGTTTTTGACTGATTTTAATGCCATTAAAATAGTTCAAATAAACTGGGTGTTTAAATTAAAGTCTTGCCTTTGTTTATATTAACTAAATGGTTAAAATAACTTCAATTTATTCTATTTTAATTTATTTAGGCATGAAATGGATTTTCTGTATTTTTTCACTTTTTCAGAATCATGCGAGAAACTGGTCAGAATTTGGGCATTCCTCTGTTCGTTTTTGGACCTGAAACTCATATGACTGCCATTGTCGGTATGGCACTTGGAAAGAGGCCTATTCCTAGAAACCCTGAAGTCGAGTTTAGCACTGCCAACTTCCTTCTTCCTGGCGGCCAATCACGGGTGAGTGAACCTCATAGTGGCTGCAGTGTTCTTGTCAGTAATTTCATTTTCAAAACTCTTGATTTTAATTAGTCTTACATATTGTCTTGAACTCTTTATATTTTCTGTCTGTAGCATCTTCATATTTAACTAAGACTGTATGACCAAATACTGCTAATATGTGTACAAGAGTTTTTTTTAGAAGATAGACAAGATACAATAAAACCCAGTATTTATGTTATCGGAATATATGTTTTTCTGCTATTTACAACATTTATATGGGTCCCATCAATTTTCCTATGATTCCAATGTAAGTAAAACCCTGTATTTACATTATTTCATTTTAAGTTTTGCTACTATTCACATCATTTTACGTTAGAATTTTCAATTTTTTTAAAAGAATTTAGCATGTGATGCCCAACAGTTTGTAACGTTTTTCACCTTAGCTTTGCAGAAAATCCGAATTCTTTTGGGCGAAGATTTCGAAAACGGCGATGTTTTTTTCTAAAAATTAAATTTGAAAAGTAGCCCCCGTGCTATATTTGTGTACTAGTGATTTTAAAAGATCGTAAAATCAGGTTTCGAAAAATCACCGTACATACCACATGTCTTTTAAGTGATACAAGATACTTGTTACATTGCAGACACATTAGGCATAAATGTTACAATGTACTTGGAAAGTGTCTGAGGCGAGAATAGATCGAGTTCAGTCGGCGGCTGAACTCCTCATTAGTCATTGAATAGAAGCTATCAGTGCATCGACATATTCTTGTGCCTACCTTAGCGAGTTTTTACCCATCCGTTATTTTAACAATGGGTGACGAAAAGGATGCTGATCATGTTGAGAAAAAAAGGTTCTTCCAAATCCCAGGTTAACAGAGGAATCCGATGAAGTTATCACATGAATTTTAAAATAGTCATAGCTCAAAAGGCGGAAAAAACGAACAATATTCAAGCTTCAAAAAAGTATGATGTTCCTGAAGTAAATTTACCTACGTCTATGTAAAATTTTCCAGATAAATGTAATGTGGGGAATGTAATGGAAACTCAAGTATACTATATGTACTAGCATTTTAATTCAGCACATTTTAATATTATTATTATTAAAAAATTGTGCTGGTTAAGTAAATGAATAAATAGATATACTCTTTATAAAGTTAGCTCTTTTAAAGCTGATTTTATTGTTAGTCTTACTGTAACAAATGAGTGAGTTTAAAAGGAAAATCAATAGCTATTTTTCCTTTTCCCTCAATATGCACTTTCCCGCAATTTACACTTTTTCCCAGGTCCCTAGAAAAGTGTAAACAAGGGGTTTTACTGTAGAGATTAAATATAAATTGTTCTTAAATCGACCAAAACATCTATCTATATGTAATAGAACTTTGCTATGAACTTTTTAGTTATCCTCTTTTACATTATACAACCATTTTAAAAAGTTTTTGTTTCTCAGGAAAGTCCATCTACATCGCGCAAAGGATCTGTAACCGCAGGAGGGAGTCGTGGTAGCATAGGTGGGAATAGTATGCCCCCAATGTCATCCTCTGGTCTGTCTGCAAATGCCTCATCTGCTAGCAGTAAAGGCACTATGTTCACCTCTAAGACAAAAGCAATTGTTTGGGGAATGCAGACTCGAGCTGTACAGGTATTTTTTTTCTTCTCCACCTTTATAAGTGCTTGATTCTTCTCCCAGTCAGACTTAATCTTATTTTTCGTTTCGATTATTGAAGTATGGCTCAAGAATGTATTTTTCTATTTAAATTTCATGATAAGGTATGCATGAATGTTTTTTTTTCACTTTCAGAGTATGTTGGATTTTGACTTTGTATGCCGGCGACATGAACCATCTGTTGTTGCTATGGTTTATCCTTTTACGGGAGATCATAAGCAAAAATTTTACTGGGGCCACAAAGAGATTCTCATCCCTGTTTACAAAAAGATGAGCGATGCCATGACGAAAAACAAGGAAGCTGATGTAATGGTTAACTTTGCATCCTTACGATCAGCATATGAGAGTACAGTCGAAGCAATGAGCTATCCTCAGGTAAGTTGTTTAATTTTTAAAATCAAATATTTTATTTTTGCCTTATCGTTTAATTGAAAGGTTTAGATGAGAGGGTTGATGATATGATATCATTATGCTATAAATAGATTCGGACCATAGCCATAATAGCAGAAGGCATTCCGGAGAATATGACTCGCCGGCTTATCTTGATGGCACGCAAGAAGGGAGTTTCAATCATCGGTCCAGCAACTGTTGGTGGCATCAAACCTGGAGGCTTTAAGATTGGCAACACTGGAGGCATGATGGACAACATCCTTCACTCCAAACTTTACAGACCTGGAAGGTAAATATACTGGCTTGTTTTTAATATTTCCTTTTTATCATATTTATCAAACATTTTCTGGTAATAACTGTGACAAGCTTTATTGGCAGGAAAACTAGTGATAACTATGATTATTTTCATAAATAAAGTTATCCTTCATAGTGTTCTCTCTAGAATTGCATGCTTTTATGCGTTCAAGTACAGGATTTTTTCTCCTCAAATGCCAAATTTCAGTTGAACCCCTCAATCCCAGAGGAGATTTATTAAATCCCACCCTTGTGGCCGAATGAGGTTTTTAAATTTTCACGATTGCGTTGCAAAAACATTCAAAAATATTAAATTAATCATAACTTCATAAATTTTCTCAATTTTTCGGAATTTTTTTGTAGATTTACGAAAAATATGAAATTTGTGAATATCTATTTAGCGTATCATATTTTACATATAAAGATTGTTGGAGTAGAAGAGAATGTATAGGCATCGCAGAACTTGGTGGCACTTGCGCAGAAGACCCTTTTCAGTGGAAGGGTTCATTGTCTAAAAACTTCCTCGATGCGGGGGAGAAAGACAGTCTCCGCGTGTGTCCACCAGGGTACCTGCGGGCGCATTCCTTCGTTGCCAACTTTAAAATACTTTCTCTCACTCACTCCACTCAAAAAGACCGCGTGCCCTCTCCAGGGTTAATGCGAGTATTTTGGCAGCTCTGCCTGCTATGCGCTCTCCTCTCCCCTCCGCTCCCTCTGCCTACCCCTTCCAGCACACTCTCCCCTCCCTGACGTCATGCTTCACGCAGGTGAGTGCCACCAAGTTCTGCGATGCCTCTACACCAATCACTAATTTTCCCGCATGCGTTCGTGCTTTATATATAACATTCAGCACCAGAAAATCTATAGAAGATATTGATGTGCAATCTTGATAAAAAAAATAGCTTAAATTAGTAACTATTTTATTCTGCAAGTCTACCCATCTAAACCAATTAGGTGAAAAGTTTTACGTATCTCAACTTTTTCATGTCTTGACTGGAAATCTTTAAGTAAATGTAGTATTGTTGATTTATTAAAAGATGATTTATTTATAATATAAATGTTTTAGTTATACAGTCATCATTCTTAGTCATTACAGAAGTCACATAGAAGAAATGGTTACATTTCGTTCATTGGAAAGAGAGATATGACATTGTATACATCAGAAATGAATTTAGATGCAAAACATGGAAAACTTTATCTTATAGGTCCTTCCCAAATATTTTCAGAAAATTTACACATGCGTAATTGGATTCAGCAAGAAATGCCTTATAGCTTAGTAAACACTTCTAGTAATCTATTGTGTAAATATATGAAAGAGATTTTCGTGATTTTTGCTGATGTGTTCTCTTCTTGCCTACTCGCTTCATCGCTGCTTTGGCCCTGATAGCATAACAGAGAAGCACTTATCTGAAGAGGAAAACAGACCTCATCTTCTTTCAAATGTCAAAGAAAAGGAACCCAATTTGGTGGGTTCCCTTTCCTCAGGTATTTATGGGTCAACGTTAGAAACCGAAAATCCATAGGTCCGTGGTAAAAACTAAAATTCTATCACAAAACTAAACATATATTATATGTAAACAAATACTTAAAAATATATATATACTCAATTCCCCACAATTTTCTTCGAGATTAAAATAAAATTCTAAAGGTCTTGAAAATTATGACAGAAATTATATATATAAATATTTTGTATCAAATTATATAACTTGCTTTGGGGATGCAATAAACCTTAGTAATCCCATCCGCCTTGAAGAGGGTGAAATAAAAGATATTAGTTGGCATTGACGCTCTCCTATGAAGCGATGAACGAAGGATTGCGTGGTAATGGAAGGGAATGTTTACAGAAATGTTTTTACTCAAACTAATTCCATTCTTCATGAATTGCATTGTAAACATTTGTAATAAGCTGTTCATAGACAGACATAAGATGTTTTCCTTTCTTTCTTTACGTACCGACGAAGACCTTTGTCGCATGATATATGGCTCCACCAGGAAAAAAGAGGAGAAAAAACGTGCTCTCCTTTGAAATGATACACAGTTCCTACATTGTGTTTCGAACACCAAGGAAAGGTTCCTTGCTGCATTAAAAAGCGATTTTTATACAGAGAAACACTGTCATATCATAGCAAAATTGAAAATTATATCGCAAAATTCAATGTTGATTATATATTTTTTAAACAGAAAAAAATACAGGACAGACATAGATAGGAAGTCCAAAGCTTCCTCTTTCAAAATATATATAGGTTATTTAGATTTAAAGAAGTCTCGAGCATCAAAAGATAAAACAAATTAGGGCTGACGCAGGACGTAATAGTATGCCTGATGGCCGATTGGACAGCTTTCGCAGGACGTAATAGTACGTCTGATGGCGTTTATGGGTTAAGCTTTATGCACACATGCATAAGATATCATTCCTCAACTTTCCATCTTGAGAAAAATATCTCTTTCCCAAACACTGCAGAAGATAAAAAGTTGTCAGTTGTTTTGTGTTTAATTGGAGTTCTCTCTAAATTTTACTCTAGGGAATTTAAATGTTTGTCATTATTGCAACTTAAAATTACATTTGAGAGTTAAAAGTGTCTTAATGAAAAATTACTTTATGTTAAAGTGTAGCTATCTATGAATCTGCTTTGATGGATATGCACAGTTTTGCTAAAAGTCATTGTTCAATGTAGTATTTTCATATTTTAAAAATATTTTTCAGTGTGGCGTATGTTTCAAGATCTGGAGGAATGTCCAATGAATTGAATAATATTATTTCCAAAGCTACCAATGGGGTACTCGAAGGTGTAGCCATTGGTGGAGACCGTTACCCTGGAACTAACTTCATGGATCACATCATGAGATATCAGGATGATTCTGAGGTATTTCATGAAATTGGTTATTTAATTTTTTTTCCTGAATTCAACATTTCTAGGTCTCATTTTATTATTGATACTTTTTGAGCTATGGGAAAATAAATTTATGATATTTCAAGGGTGTGGTTATTTTTTTATATTTATTCAAGAACGGAAAGTTATGTTTTTTCCTCATTATTTATTGGATATGCCACCCTTATCCTGAACAATATTACCAAAAAATATACACTCTGGTTGCAGGTGAAAATGATTGTGTTGCTTGGTGAAGTGGGTGGAGTGGAAGAATATGATGTGTGTGAGGCTCTTAAAGATGGAAGAATCACCAAACCATTGGTGGCGTGGTGTATTGGAACATGTGCAGGTAATGGCTGCCTTCTTTCTTATCTGGAATATGAGGCATTCAGAGCAACAGGGGTGAACTCAGATTTTCAAGACCATGGCGAGTTCGCCCGTCAGTCTGAACTCCTCATATTATGTCTTGAAAATAATAGGTCAAATTATGAATTTGCCTTTTGGTGAAATACTACTACTTATTTTACAAATGGTTATTGTTAAAGAGTTTTTTGTTTTTTCTTTAAGGAAAAATAATGCATTTGCCCATATTACTAAAACTGTAAAATTTTAATTCCCATAATTAAGCGGTCATAGCTTTCTTAATTTTTTATATAAGCTATTTCTATGTTTATGGCAAGATTTATAGTTTACACTTAAAGCCAGTCTTGTTTATCTTGATGAATAGTTGTTTATAACATATCTCTTAGAATAAGTGAGAAGTATGTTCATGCCAAAGAATCTTGTTGTTGTTTCCTCATTCATGCTATAATAATTCTATTAATGTAATGTTAATTAATGATTAATATGATTGATGGCAGCTGTTAAGTAAATTATATATATAGGTATATATGTATGTTCTTGTATTAAAATGGCATTAAATGAATTAATTGCATAAAAATGTGCTGTTACAGATATGTTTACATCAGAAGTACAATTTGGACATGCTGGTTCATGTGCCAACTCTGACCGAGAAACTGCAAATGCCAAGAACAAGGCACTGGCTGGAGCTGGTGCTCATGTACCAGTCAGCTTTGACACGTTAGGTGAGGCAATTGCTGAAGTCTACAATCATTTGGTTGAGACGGGAACTGTAGTCCCAGAGCCAGAGGTTCCTCCTCCTACCGTCCCCATGGATTACTCTTGGGCAAGGGTATGCACTAAAATATTTTCATTTTATATAGTTGCTGTTTTATTTCACATTCAGCTTTGAACGAGCTCATAATGAAATTATGGTTAGCATTAATTTTTGTTTAAAAGTCACTTAAATATTAAACTAATGGTAAGGATGAAATATTGCTCTAATCTTTAATGCTAAATGTATGGATTTTTATAAACTTAATCTATGTGAAAAGAGAATTTTCAAGACTTTTTTCGTTGCAGGAACTTGGACTTATACGAAAGCCTGCATCTTTCATGACCAGCATTTGCGATGAGAGAGGCCAAGAGCTACTTTATGGAGGAATTCCTATTAGTGAGGTAATGTCTTTCGGTAGTTTGATCATTAATTTTTAGATGTTAATTAGTGATTAATCATATTACTATCTATGGAATTGCTTTTAATTTAATTTGAAGGATTTTCTATGAATTAATAAAACTTTTAGTTCCTGCAGAATTGCCTTAGATTCATAAATGTGTGTTATATGATTTAGGACTAAATTGAATTGTTATGTTTTTGCAGATTCTGAAGAAAGATATTGGTATAGGTGGTGTTGTATCCCTCCTGTGGTTCCAGCGTTGCCTTCCTCCTTATGTTTGCAAGTTCTTTGAAATGTGCCTGATGGTCACAGCTGACCATGGTCCAGCTGTTTCTGGTGCACATAATACTATTGTTTGTGCCAGAGCAGGAAAAGATCTAGTCTCCTCTTTAGTATCTGGACTTCTTACTATTGTAAGTAGCTGTTAAACTAAGTTCATTATTTTAAAAGTATGCTGCTGCTTATTGTTATAATTGTTACCATATTGCTTGTAGAAATTTAAATGAATTATGGATAGAACAGTGCCAGTCATTCATCTAATTATCTTATCAAATAGGGTGATCGATTTGGTGGAGCTTTGGATGGTGCAGCGCGGCAGTTCAGTGAAGCATATGACACAGGGTTGAGCCCTATGGAATTTGTGAATGCAATGAGAAAGAAGGGTCAACTCATCATGGGCATAGGTCATAGAGTCAAGTCTGTAAGTACTTTTGATCTTTTCTCTATACTTGCAATTGATTCTTTTGTTGAAAATCAACTCCATTGAATCACTTTAAATCTTCTCACTAGCTCAACAACCCCGATATGCGAGTGAAGATCATCCAAGAATTTGTGGTAGAACACTTTCCTGCAAGACCTCTTTTTAATTATGCGTTAGAAGTAGAGCGTATAACCACCTCAAAGAAACCAAATCTTATTCTCAATGTAGATGGTGTGATAGCAGTTGCATTTGTTGACCTCCTCCGAAACAGCGGTTGCTTCACAAGGTAATTGCTTCCCTATTAAGGATTTTGCTACTATTTTTTCATTGCTAGAATAGATTCTCCAAAATTTATTCTACTTGTCTTAATCATATGGAGATTGTAAATGAGAAATATTTTAATTTAAAACCAATGTAGGCGATCTTTAATGGCCTTATTTGAGCAAAAATCTATCATTTTAGTTTAATTACTTATTTTAATTGATATTAATTATCTGATTTATATATTGCTCAGCATTTTTTAAGCATTCAATTTTATTTATCTTGTTCAGGGAGGAAGCACATGAGTACATTGAAATGGGTTCTATAAACAGCCTCTTTGTACTTGGACGTAGTATTGGTTTCATTGGTAAGTAAAAGAATTATATTTTCAATGCATTGGAGGAAACTAAAAATTTTAACGATAAGTTGAAATTATGGATTGATTACAAATGATGTTATAGGTACAAGTAATTCGAAGACAGCAGCAATACATACTTTTCAGTAGAATGTAATTGTTGCAACCAACAACAAAATCTTCAATTTAAAAACCATATGAAGAACTTAATAGTAATCCTCAATGACTTTGGAATTTAGAATGAAAGCATTGAATAGTCTCTCTATAAATGGTGTTGCTGTCTATAGTGAAATTTATGATATCCATTTGTCTTCTAAACTGAGTTAAATTTTTATTCAGACTTGAATTTAAGCTGAGAGAAAGATGTCCATTTTTGTTCAGGCAATCATAGCAATTATATTTTTTAAATGCACATAAACCATGTTAACTTAATTCTTATTCATTGTATTATGCTGCAGGGCATTATATGGATCAGAAACGGCTGAAGCAAGGCCTTTATCGCCATCCATGGGATGACATTTCATATGTTATGCCAGAGCAGTACAACTAAAACCTCATCGCGTAAGAGTCATGTAGGAGATACACTCTCGAGAGAAGGGATCTTTGTGAGCAGTTGTGCACAAGAAGAGTTGCATTCCAGATGTACACTTGATGTGACTGGTGGTAGTCCGGAACAAAGTGCTCTCTTTATCTCTCTCCCCGCCCTCTCTCGCTCCCAATAGGGGAGTGTAATGTACCCCAACCCCTGCTGAATCCATTCATTCATGAAACTCAGTATACTACTTCCCATTCCAAGCTTGCACAATGTCGCTCTCCTGGATTCTCGTCATAGACTAATGTATGTTTGTACGTATGCTGATGTTAGCGGACATACGCACATTCATGGTGCAATTCAGGACTCAAATGACGGCTGCAGCGCATTTGTTGTTTTTTTTGTCGGACGATTGCTAGCATGCTTAGATGAATATGAAAGTGCACCAATATATATGTAGGCGGGCATGGCCATTAATGATAAGTGTGTAGGTCAGCCGTCATGTGTCTTTATTGAATGATAAATCTGGTTGCTGGATAGCAGGTTTGTTTTAATAGGAATGACATGCTTAAATTTGAGTTCTTTGCTCCTTAAAATTTGAGAACTTTATGTGCTTCACTTGAATACCACCTTTTGCAGAGATATGTGCTGGAGCTATATCCTCAAATTTTAAGTTAATAATTGTGTAGGAGAGTTTTTGTATGGTGCAAAGCATTTTATTTAGGATGAAGTCCATTAGGCTCTTCATCTTTTGGAGTAAGCTAAAATGAAGTATTTTTATGCATGTTAGTCCAGCATAAAATTTTTGACAAATATTTCTGAAATGGATGACTATTTCCTCAAATGTTGGGCCCCATAAAACCTAAATGTTTCACAGTGTGTAATGCTTAGGAAAAATGAATAAGTCGTAATATATGTATGTGTGGCTCATTACACATACTTGATGAGTAATAGGTTTGCAGCTGGAAATGAGCAAAATGTTGAATGTGTGGGTACCATAATATTATGAACTTCATGACCTTAATAGCAAACATTCCACATTGGATATTGTTAATTCGACCCTGTGTATCTTTGTTAATTTTAAACATGATATTAAAATTAGGTTGGAAGATATGTGAGCATTTAATGGGGTTGGGAGACAAATTTCTTGTTTACAGCACAATTTTTCATTGGTGATAGGAACAGTTTATTTTGAAGATGAATTCGTATTTAAAAAAAGGATACTTGAACAATTATTGTTACCTGTACATACAGAATATTGGGAATGTCATCTTTGAGTATCACGAATGTGTATTTATTTTTCAGCCTTGTTTGAAAATTTATGGTAATTGTAAAATAGATGGTGAAAATTTTTTAGAACAATGAACAGAATCTGTGCGAGCAAGTGCAATATTTAAGCTCGGTAATATTTTATCTTTTAAAATCTCTAATTGAGGAGTTTTTTTAAGGAGGAAGTCTGAAGCCCTGCACACTACTTTTACTTGCAACATTTTTGTCACTGAAAAAATTGACTAATGGGGTAGTGTTGATAACCTGTAAATTGAAATTTATTTGGCACAAATTCCAGTCCGTTTGGTTGTAGACTTAGAAATGACTCAGTATCCTCCTTAAAACTTTTGTATTTGGATGGATATGTACTAGCCTTATGTATTGCATATTTTTTTATGTTAATGAATGCATATGTTTTTTAATGCCCCTTGTCTTCTTTGAAATGCACGTTATACCTTATATCATCCCTCAAGATGTTATTCTATGTTTTAGTAGAAACAAATCAAAAAGAATGCTTTCAGAATGTTCTACTGAATATTGTTTTTCTGATTTGGTTTTGAAGTATGTTTTTATGTTATTATTTTTGTAGGAGTTTTTTCATTATTTTTGTTTTATGGATGTGCTTGTTGCCATAAATAGTTTCACAGAAAATTTTATTCGGCACGTTAATGTTGAATTGGTAAATGGTAGTGAAACAGATTGTCCTTACTATGAAATGGATGGTTATGTAATTAACCAAGCACTCTCAGCACATATATTTATTGAAACAAATGTCCAGGTTGTCACCAAACACAGATGTAATGAGACTTTGGTTATTATGATCCCAATTAGCAACAGAATTCTCATCTGTGAAAAATTCCACTGGCATTTCTTGAAAATCGTGATCTATTTCAAATTGAAGAATCTATGATGGTTATCCTACAAATATTATTTCTGAATTGTAGTTATTTTTCTTTCAGAGTACAATTTTGTAAAATTGTCTGCCTTTAATGTGGAATGTGAGTGATATAATTTGTTAACAGAATCGGCTGCATTTCAGATATGTTGTTTCCTGAATGTCAGCGTGCCGTTTTTACCAGAAATCTCGTGAGGTTAGGTTATTATCTTATTTTTACATTTATATTCTAAATTCAAACTTGAGATTCTTAAAGTATCCACTGACTTATGTTGATTTTGCTGTCATTCCATTTAATACATTTTGATAATGGTGGAATGATCTGTCCAAATTAAAGGAAGTATTTCTTGAATAATCGAGGTAATATTTTCCTATTAATGGTTTGTCATTGGAGAAATTGATGAAAATCCAATGACCAAGTGAGGATGCCTTTATAAATACATATCAATTTACAAGACTCAAAAGCATATTAGTTTAATATTAAATATATGGAATAAAACTTGATTTATTTCCAAAAATACATTTTTCACTACACCTGACAGAATGTATTTGTATTAAAATAGATGGCACAAGTTATAGCATTATATAAACTGAGAAGTGAACTAAATAGAAATAGATAATGACATTCTAAATAGCCAAAGTAAAATATAATGTTGCCACAAAATAATTTCTGCTGAAGACAGTTCTGATGTTCTATGTAGAATCATATGCTATCATAAAGTTGGAATATATTCATTGAATAAAATATTCAGGTCAATATTCAAGGCCGTTGATGTTTCTAATTGAGCTAAGGTGGGTAGAATAACACTGACATCATGTAAAAGCAATAAAAAAACATTCATATAATGACTATTTTCATTCAAGTTATATTACAATGATTCAATTATAGATAACAAGAAAAGATAAGCCTCCATCATATGATGCATTGGCACTTATTTAGTAAGTTCATGCATTACATTTATGTTCTTTATCATGTATGATCTTTTCATATATGGTACTTTTGTGAAGCAGAAATATATTTTAAACAAGCAATGAGAGAAAACAAACCAACAAGCAATGGGAGAAAACAAAGTTTCTTGAATATTTTATTTACTATGCCATTCTTTTGTATACTATTTCATTCTTCAATAGTAGATAAAATTTCAGCTGTGTTGTAATGATGACTTAAAGAATTGAAATGTGTCACAAGTTGAGCAACAGATGCTGCAGCCTTAAATCTTGTTGATGCTCGTCTCTTCTCAAGTTTCTTCTTCCACTGAAAATGGAGAGATGTAGCAATAATTTGAACTTATTCTTCCAGAATTTTTAAATGATGATACCAAAACATTTTCATCAGTTCCTAATTTAGACAATTCAATTTCAAAGAGTTATAATTAACAATGTTCATCTTGATTCATAAAATTTTTTGTGAAAGCAATTTACTTTATTCTATCTAAAATCCTGGTCAATGACCGTATGCCCACAGTAATTTTTTAAACGTATATATATATATATATATATATATATATATATATATATATATATATATATATATATATATATACATATACAAGTAGTTGGTCCTTATATACTGCAAGCGCTTCAAAAAATTACACCAAGATCTAAACTCGTAAATAAACCAACGCGATCTTCAGGGCAACAGCACTTCAGTCATGTGGAGCCCTTATGTATTAAATAATAAATTCCATGAGTAATAGCTGTATGTATATTTATAATTTACCGTGGAATTAAGGCAACTATATGTAATTTCCAAATTTTCTGGCATTCAGCTTGTCCAAGTTTTCCTATTTTGGTTTCGTGCCTCAGATTGCCATGCATGAGCAAGAAGAATAATCATCATTAAGACCATACCCTATAGATCAAATTTATGGAAAAATTAGGATATTTTCTGTTAAGATTATGGTATCCTCATCCATGCCTTTAGCACATATTTGGATTAAAAATATCAAGAAATAGGTATGATGGCATTATATTTAACAATTGAAAAGAGTTAAAATTTCTCGAAAAAACTATGAAACAACATTAAAATACTTTTCATGTTTTACCATCACCGCTATCAGGGTTGCTTCTTCTATTGTGATCCCTTATAACACTGAAGAAAAATCTATTCGCTCATTCCTACAGTCGATAACCTAAATTTAATCGTCATGTTTGTGCTTTCAGTAGTACGAGAGAATTAAAATTATCTATGATACCCTCAATCACATATTATCTGAAGAAAATATTAGCGATGATGTTTTCATAATATGCATAATATTGAAAGTTAGAATTATATGCTTATGGGAATAAACTTGATGTTAATTTGATTAAAGAAAAATGAAACAATATATTTCCGTAACTTGAATTTTCTATAACTCAAATAATTTTTGCTTTTCCTTGAGATTTGAGTTATGGAAGTTCCGCTGTAATTCGTTATGACGGCAGTAATTTCCATTAAAAGCATTACATCACTGCATTCGTAGCGTATAATATCAGATCCCTTTAAAAGCATCGAGGTCGTTGCCATAGTATTTAAAATTTTCATCATTGAAAAGAGGAAAATATTCACACTTTCTGATTAAAAGCAGATATCTACGCCAATTCAGTATGTATTTGAATTCTGTCTTCAAAAATTAAGAACTACATTTTTTCACATAGGTAACTGTTTATTTCCTGAATTCGTATCTCAATTTAAAGTAATTTAAAAATGCATTTTTAGAAAGCCTTGCACTGAATCCCATGCTTTTCTTATGGGATATTGAAATGGAGCATTGGGGTTAAAAAGATCCCTTAAATATAAACTTTTTCGATTTTTTTTTTTTTTGGCGGTTGTGCCACTCAACCTATCAGCATGTCAAATTTCAGATTTCTAGCCCTTCTAAGAGTTTTGTGTCAGTGAGCGAGTGAGGCACAAGTAGCTATATTATTATAGATATATATATTATATACATAATATCCTTATTCTGTCCGTCCGTCCATTGGTGAATCATTCAAAAAGCCATTCCTTGGCATGCAGACCTTTTTCGTTTACATTTTAAAATATTTCCAAGATGAGGTATTTAACTTAATTATGCAAAGAGAAGAATTTAAATCTCACTCGTAAATCCCCAAAAATTACATATTAATATGATTTTTTCACGTTTTCACTCATTTTATTTATAGGTACTAGCTGAAATTATCTGGCATTGCTAAGATTTTTAAGTCATGACAAAAAATATTGAGTAAGATTTGAGAATAATACCAAGTGATGAAACCAGGTTAATTTTTATTTTTGTGCTTAATGGTACGCAATATTTCTTGTCTTCCCATCTTTTGCCTATATATAAAAAATTTCCCGTATCCTTTATTGACAAATTTGGTGACTATTTTTTTATCAAATAATCATAATCTATGGAATCATTTTAAAAATATAGCTATTTCACTGAAATTGATTTTCAGTGGAAAAACTGCATCATATTATGAGGTCATTAATATCAAAAACAAAAACTTGGGCAGGAATTGCAAGCTCTAGGGATGCAACTGGTGGAAACACATTTGAAGATATACTATTCAAATTTAGCTTAACCATACGTTATCCCATACAAAGGCTGATTTTGTGGGTTTAATTTTTTTTGTGAATACTTTAAAGTTAAACCTACGAAACAAAACGAGTTCTCGGACTTTGAAATCGAATTTGGTGATATAAAGTGATGGTATGACATGGAAAGGGTTATTATAATCTAATAAGCATAGTTCCCTTAATTTCCAAACTTTACCACACATTCCCCATTCCTTAATTACGTAAGCGATGTTTACATTAACATTTACTATTTTATGTATTGTATTATAAAGTTTTACCATTAATATAATTACGCATTAATGTTTTAATTAATATTCTCATGGATAGATGCACCAAGGCCTATAAAGCAGGAATAAAATTATGTGGATTATGTTGATATTATTAGCCAAAACGTAAACAATAAACAACATCTTGGTTACCGAACAAATATAAGTAGATGCATCGATTTATGTTGCGATAAATCTTACAATGTTTCAATGGTCAAGGATAACAACGTTCTAATATTCCTTAAAAATCGTTTGACTCACTTTAAAAGTATTCATAGACTTTATTTAATCCATTTGTACCCTTTATCTTGGTGTTGGCTATTCTACCTCTACGGTGTGCCATGGCATGGACTTTCCTTGCATTAATGTTTATGTGGCTATCTCTTTTTGAAGAGTACAACAATTGAGAAATTTAGCTTTGTTGCCGTCTGGAAAATGGTAATATTTAAAATTAAAAAATATTTGTAATGATGAAATATGAAAAATGAATGTTTTTTATGTTGAGATGATATGCTTGCAGAATGCAAGCACCTTATACTAGTATATCATTATATATAGATGTTTCTTACAGAGGAGGAGGAGGAGGAGGATATAACATACATATAGGAGGATACTAATGTTTAGGCACTTCCAGATGAGCTGGAGATTTGAATTTTTTTTCCTGGATAGGATTTTGTGCAAAACCGACTAGAAAAAAACGAAAATCTTGAAAAATGCGGTCGCTAAAAATTTGCAATTGTTTAAACAAATTTTCAAGGTTTACGTATTTCCGAATGTGCTACGGAGCTGAATTTTTTTTAGAAGTAGTATTTGTAAAATAACGAAATAGGGATTATACAAATTTTGATTTGTTTGGCAGTTAAAAATTTCTAAAATTTAAACAAATAGCCAACTGCTTAGGTACTATTAAATGAGCTAGGAAGCTAAAAATTTCAATTTATTTACAGAGTAATGCCCGTGCACAAATAAACATTTGAATATCTCCATAAATATATTGTAGTGGCCGTTAAAAATGTTTAAAATTAAAACAATTAGAAAAATATTATTTCACTTCTAGAAGTGCTACAACTTTAAAATTTGGCTAAAATGTGTAGCATTAGTACCTTATAATGAAGAAAGTGTAAAATTTTTAAAATATCAACATTTGGGGATTGTTTTAAATTATTATTTTTAAAAGTGGGAAAAACGGAAATCGCTGCGGAGGTGAAATCTTTAGAATTGAAAGAATATTTGTAATGATAAAATGTCTGTCTGAAAAATGAATGTTTTTTTCAAGGTGATACGAAATGCTTGCAGTATGCAAGCACCAACTACTAGTCATTATATATTGATGCTTCTTACAGAGGAGGAGGATATAACATATAGGAGGATACTAATGTTTAGGCACTTCCAGATGAGCTGGAGATTCCAAATTTTTTCTTAGGTGGGATTTTGTGCAAAACTGACTAGAATAAACAAAAATCTTGAAAAAGTGCAACAATGCGGCCGCTAAAAATTCGCAATTGTTTAAACAAATTTTCAAGGATTATGTATTTCCAAATGTGCTACGGAGCTGAAAATATTTCTAGAGGTAGGAACTGTAAAATAACGAAATAGGGATTATAGAAATTTTATATTTTTATTTGTTTGGCATTTAAAAATTCTTAAAATTTA
This sequence comes from Tanypteryx hageni, assembly GCA_028673005.1. Lineage (NCBI taxonomy): Eukaryota > Metazoa > Arthropoda > Insecta > Odonata > Petaluridae > Tanypteryx > Tanypteryx hageni. The sequence goes on along the minus strand of CM054112.1, from coordinate 21,584,751 downwards.
AACAAATTGATCAAGGTTTGGGTACTACGGGATGAGTTAGGAAGCTGAAATTTTCAAATTATTTACTGAGTAGTGCATGTGCACAAATAAACATTTTAATCTCTCCATAAATATATTGCGGCGGCCGTGAAAAATGTTTAAAATTTAAACAGTTAAAAAAATATTTTTCACTTTTAGAAGTGCCACAACTTTAAAATTTGGTATAAATGTGTAGCATTAGTACCTCATAATGGAGAAAGTATAAAATTCTTAAAATTGCAAAGTTTAGGGATTTTTTAATATATTATTTTTACATAAGGGAAAAACGAAAATCGCTGCGGAGGTGAAATCTTTAAAATTAAAAAAATATTTGTAATAGTGAAATATCTGTCTGAGAAATGAATGCTTTTTCAAGGTGAGATGATATGCTTGCAGAATGCAAGCACCAACTACTAGTATATATATATATATAAACTTAAGGAAAAGAAAAGTTAGTGATGAGGGTGGCAACAAGGTGTTGAAGGAAGCCTAGTGGACAGTTACCAATTTGAGGACCAAGTTGGCAGGCTGCTGGGGGTGTCAAAGAGACATACGTAAATTAACACGCACACAAAAATGAAAGCTTTTCGGGCCTATGCCCTTCGTCAGCAATGAAGATAGAGTAACTGAAAGTGACACACTGGGCGGGGAATGACAGGGTGATTTGGGAAGGTTGATGATTGGAGGAGGCGGGGAGTGGAAAGGGTGGATAGCCACTAAGGAGGGAGTGTGGTAAGGTAAAGCACGAATAGCTACAATGTAACTGAGGAGACATTGTAAGGGGGCTAATAGGGTTAACGGAGGTTGAGGCCAGGCAGGGAGAAAGAGTCAAGAAGATGTATATGGGCTAGTTTCCAATGTCGGAGAAGGGGGGCAGGAGTGTTATTGGGTAAGGTGCGAATAACCCTTACATTGTAGCCACTATTGAAGGGGACATTGTGGGCATTGGCATGTAATGCAACTGGGAGGGGGCGTCTGAGAGAAACACTATTCCAGTGACCGGTCATGCGGATGTTTAGCAGATTGCTGGTGAGGCCTACATAAAATGCGGGATATAGGGTGCAGGTGAGGAGGTAAATGACGTTATGGGTGGTGCAGTTGCTTCTAGAGGTGATGGGGTAGGTAATGTTGGTGGAGGGACTCGAGAAAGAAGATGATGGTAGGTGGATAGGGCAAATGAGGCAGCGAGGTTTGCCACAGGGGTGAGACCCTAAGGCAAGAGGCGTGGTAGAAGTGGGAAGTTCCTTTATCCAGAAGATATTTTCCAAATTGGGGGGTCGGCGGTAGGAGAGGAGTGGGGGATTGGCAAAAAGGTTGGTAAAGAGGGGCTGGTGGGAGGAAGAGGTAAGAATTCGGTGGGCACCATTGAAGATTATTTTGAGGGCTTCATGGATACCAGGAAGGAAAAGTGTCGTAAGAGTGAGTGGAAGGGTTGATGCAGGGATAGTGGGTGTGTGAGGATGGGATCTATTGTGGGTAGGGGTCATCGCCCTATGGATCTGTTCGTGGACCAGGACTGGAGGATAGCCACATTTGAGAAGAGCGTCCTTGAGGGCAGAGTAATACTGTAGAAGGGATGCTCTATCAGAATAAAGCCTCCATCCTTGACGAGCAAGGGCATAGGGGATAGAGGTTTTGGTATGAAGGGGATGGCAGCTATCAAAGTGGAGGTATTGGAGGCTGTTGATAGGTTTGATATGAACACAGGTGTGAATTTTGTTGTCTTGGAGGTAAAGATCGACATCCAGGAATGTGATGTGGGAGATAGAGGATTGGTGGGTGAAGGAGAGTGAAGGGTGGGAGGAGAGGTGTGAGAGAAAGAAAAGGAGAGAGTGAGGTCCATGCATCCAAATGAGGAAGACATCATCGATGTATCTCAGCCACAAAAGTGGTCTGAGTGGTACGTTGAGGAAGTCTCTCTCCAATTCTTCAAGGTAACAATTGGCGTAAGAAGGCGCCATTCGGGTGCCCATCACAGTACCTCTAATTTGAAGGTAGTGACGCCCACCGAAGGAGAAGTTGTTCATTTTGAGCACCATTTCTGCCAAGTCTAAGAAGAAATGGGATGACGGTCTTGTGTCGAGTGGTCTTGAGTCCAGTAGTTTACTAAGGGCAGAGAGTCCATCATCATGGGGGATGTTTGTGTAGAGGGAACAGACATCGATAGTGGCCAAAATGGTATTGGGTGGGTGAGGCGTTTGAGAAAGTGGTTAGTGTCTTGGATGAAGGAAGGGAATTGACGAATGAGATGTTGTAGGTGGGAGTCAACGAAGGCGGAGATGCGTTCTGTAGGGGAATTAAAGCTGGCAACAATGGGGCGGCCAAAGATGTTGGGTTTATGGATTTTAGGGAGAAGGTAGAATGTGGGTGCGGGGGGTTTGTAGGGGATCAGTAGAGCAATGACGGAATCGGGAAGGCCTTCCTGTTTTCCTGAGGAATGAAGATAGGATGAAATTTGGTAGGAGTGGTGGTCTGTGGGGTTGGAAGTAAGGTGATGGTAAAAGGTTTCATCAGAAAGTTGTCAATATGTTTAAGTGTAGAAATGGCATGCCTTTCACGTCTGGTAAGATTGTCTGTATGGTCGATAAGATCAGAAAAGTTAGGTTGGGAGATTCTGGAAAGAATATAATTGAGGTATTGTTCGACAGGATGTAGGGAAGGAAGGGTGGGTGGAATGTATTGGGAAGGAGGTTTGAAGATGGAAAAGGTAGGTGGAAGGCCGGGAGGGAGTTTTGGGTTGGCAGAGGTATATATATATACACATACAGTGTGGGACCATTTATCCGGCTACCCAGTATCCAGAAGTTCCGAAAATCGGAAACCAATAAAGTGAAATATTTAAAAAGCTTATATTCTTGGTATATTTGCTCACAATCTTGGTGTTTTAATAACTTTTATATTAACTTAGTCATGTATACATATATATACAGAGTCGTAGTGAGGGCAGGGCAACCGGGGCACGTGCCCAGGGCACAAATTTGTAAGGGGCGCCAACTCAAAATTTTATTATACACTATTTTATAGATAACTGAAAGAAAATTTGTTGTCTGTGAAGTTGCGAGTCGGAGAATTCACAATCGCTTCCCATTTAATAAGAACTGTCTCTCTCGCTTTCTCATACACAGATACACTTAAGGAGGTTCTGGGTTCCTCTGGAGGTGAGGATATACTTGTGTTTGGATAAACATTTTTTAATAGAGATTAATATGCCATAAGTGGACGTAATGTATTCTGGAAGCAGGGATTATCCCTTTGTGACAGATTTGGCCAACCTTTACGCCTCCATGTCTTATGGACCTAAAATCCGAAACAGCAGGTTGGCTATCCTCGCTTTGGAATAGTGAGGAAACCCTCTTGACTCCAGAGCTAATCTGCGAATCGTTAGTGAAGTATTCAGTCACTACGTTTACCAAGCAGTCTCAGATCGGTCTAGCAACTGCAAACTGATTTAGATCGGTTTGGTAAACTAATCGACCTGGCTAGACCGGTCTGAGAAGTGAACTGGCTCAGCTCGCTCGGGAAGCCAATCTGAAAGTTGATAATTCATCTGCTATTAGGAAACAACCGGCTGACGACGTATGTACCGGCAATATCAAAAACGACTGAAAGATCGATATTGAAAATCCGTATTGGTAAATGCACTGGGCTGAGTCAGCTTGCTGCTCAGTTTCAGATCGGTCTGAGTTCAGACCGATCTGAGTTCCTTTGGTAAAGTGAGTAAAGAATTGTAAGTGGAAGCAGGAAGGTGTATCTTGGTTTGATCAAGAATATGCAGTCACCGTTAATAAGTAAGTTATGTTTATATATTTTGCTATTCCCGGCGTTAAAAGGATGATCGGCAGATTCAGACTTTACCCTTGTGGGGGGTAATCCATTGGCTAGGGGGTGTAACCGAGAAATAATAGAGAAACACAACATTATGGGTGTAAAGTACTAAAACAGTTCATTTTTCCATAGTTATAGTCTACTCTAAAAAAGTATTTTTGGATTGTTTTTTTATCTTGGCGGAATTATCCCCTTTATCCCCCTTGAATCCGCCCATGGGCAGGAGTTGGTTTTAGATAATTCAGTAGGAATAACTCTTATTTTTGTGTGAATCGGTCCTAGGGTTTAGCAGATGACCCTTTTTCTCTGTTCCTATTAACGATTAGTTCCTCCTTCCGCAATATCCTTATTCCCTTTTTGGCGGTTGAAAATTAAATAAAGGCGTGTGAAGTTTATTTCTACTTATGTGTATTGTAAATAAAAGAATGCTTTCAATATAAAAAGAACCTGAATATTTCTGTCCGAATGTGGAACTAAATTTTTATCAATAGCGAATAACCTACATTAAATACAATCAACATAATTTTAATAGGTACTTTCAAACTTTATGAATTGTGTGATTTATATTGTGTAAATTGAGGAAGTTAACAATTGTTAGTCTTCCATTTCCTCGCATATCCTCGCAGTTTTCCGATTAAATCAGGAAATTCACTTGATTTTAAATTAGTTTAGAAAAGGTGATAAAAAGGTAGAAAAAGAGACTGTATAATCATAAAATATGTAGAAAAAGAAAAAAATGTCTATAGAGGATATTTTATATTAAAACCTAAATGAAATCTAATGGATAATCATAAAATTATCAGAAAAGAAGAAATATTGACATTAGAATCTTGTCTGCTTTAAAAGTCCTAAGAATATTAATATAAAAGTTATTTTAAAAAAATACTTTTTAAAAATTCTTACTAGTTTTTAACTTGGTTCACTTATACCCATAGTCATTATATCAAGAAGGACTGCAGAATAACCTCTGGGTGGTAAGACTACCAAAAGGAAGCGCGTGTCTCTAAACATTAAGGATAAGGTGGAGTTACTAAAACGTCTGGACAAAGGTGCATCAGTCAAGTTTTTGTGTGATGAGTATGGTATTGGTTCATCTACCATCTATGATTTCATGAAACAGAAAGAAAAACTGTTAAAATTTTATGGTGATAGTGATTTACCCAAGTTAATGGAACTCAGGAAGACATTACACCAGACAAAGAATGTAGAAATAGACAAAGTGTTAATGGAATGGATCCAACAGCGTTGAAGCGAAAAATACCCCCTCAATCGTTCTATTATAATGGCCCAGGTGAAACTTTTCCATGAGCAGTTAAGCATAACAACACACTGTGAGTATACATCAGACTGGTATGCAAAATTTAAGAAACGTAATGGTCTTCGTATCTTGGCAGTGTGTGGTGAAAAAGCATCAGCTGATTATGATGCTGCAGAGGAATATTTGGGCGAATTTGCAAAATTAATTGATAACAAGTTGACTGCAGAGCAGGTGTATAATGCTGATGAGACTTCTTTATATTGGAGGTCTATTCCTAGAAAAACTGTTGTTGCACCCGAGGAATCAGTACCCATTGGAAGATTCGAAAGAAAGGATAACAGTTTTAGGTTATGCAAGTGCTGCGGGGGCATGTAAAATGAAACTGCTCGTTATTGGTAAAAGCAAAAATTCAAGAGCTTTCAAAGGAGTAAGTGTCTTTCCACTTATTTACAAGGCAAACAAACGAGCATGGATTACCAAACCAATCTTCCTTGATTAGTTTGAAAATCATTTTGTACCAGAGGCTAAATCACATTGTACGTCTGCAGGGCTTCCCAGTGACAGCAAGGTAGTGTTAATTCTTGATAATTGTGCGGCACATCCTGACGCACAATTTCTTAAAAGATAATGTGTTTGCCGTATATCTGCCACCTAACTGTACGTCCTTGATCCAGCCAATGGATCAAGGGATACTGAGGTCATTCAAGTCAATCTGTAAGAATGAATTCATGCATAGAATGCTCACAGAATGCAACAAGGGTGCTGGAATAAAGACATTTCAAAAAGATTTTAATATCAAGAATGCAATCTGGATTGCTGCAAAAGCCTGGGACAGGGTTGATGAAGACACTTTAAAACATGGTTGGCATAATTTATGGAAAGAATCAGTCTTTGATGGTGATCATGAACAAGAACATGATTTCATTGAACTTAGGGTGTCAAGAGAGAAGAAAATTGTTGATGACTTGATGAATTTTGCCAAAGGTTTGTCATGTCCTGAGGCCCAGCTGTTGGATTATGATGCAGTGGAAGAGTGTCTCCATATTGATGATGATGCTCCAGTTACCATCAGACTAACAGACACTGAAATCTGTGATATGGTAATGAATGAAAATGAAGATAACGAGAGTGATGATACTGTTGAAGAAAAAATCGGAAGAACTGATTCGTGGAATGGAATGGAGGAGTTTTGCTACACAGCATCACATAATGTCTCTTTATAAAATTCAAGAATTGCTGATAAAAGAAAGACCAAAATATCTGAAACAACTTAGTTTAAAGGATATATTTCAGAAACTGGCTTCCAAGGTAAACTCTACAGGCACGTGTACAGCATCTACACCTGGATCCTAGCCTTCAACTTCTGGTGTGTCTATCCCATCAACTACATCTTTCCAAAACTGTCAAGATATTTATGAAGATATTTTTTCTGATGATGCCATGTAATTGATATGAAGCAACTCAGCTCAATAAATATTTATATTTTATTTTCTTGCATTTCTTCTTGTGTTTTTGTGCATTTTAGGTCTGGCTACCTGAATTTGGAAAAAACCCCTATCCGGCAACCCTCAAGTTACTGCGTAGCCGGATAAATGGTCCCACACTGTGTGTATGTATGTATGTATATATATACAGTGAAACCTGGGTTATACGTAGTTCAAGGGACCGAACAAAAAATACGTATAACTCAGAGTTACGTATAACTCAAGAGATGGTTAAATAAGATCGACATATGAAGATTAAACCAGACATTTGGTGACTTCATGAAAGGCATATATTTATAGAGCAAAAATAAACAAAATATCTCACAACCACAAACTCTCACTCACTGATGTAGCACTCACAATCAGCACATGATTGTTAAAATATACTCTTTCAACAAATTACATTTTATTTTAAATGAAATAGTCAGTTATTGTCTTTTGTTTCCTTATTTTCATGGAAAAAAGGCACAGACTAACTAACTAACTCCCCCTCCTTAGCTGAGGGCCTTCCCCTACCTCCCTCTCCTTAGCCTAAAAAGCAGCACTGATTACTTTGTGTCGGAATCTCAGGCAGAATAAGAGCGTCGCAAAGAAAACGCATAATGTTTCGTTATTTTTTCCGCAGGATAGACTCTTACATTGTTATCGCAAACCATTGTTATCAGATACCAGCAGATTATGTCGCGTTATTTCAACATGACATAATCCTATAATGATGCAAAATAACAATACGTATGTACTGCACATAAATACGTACAACCGAGATAAAAGTAGCTGGAGGGATCGGATGAACGATACGTATAAATGAAGTTTACGTATAAGTCAGTTACGCATAATTCAGTATTTTAATACGTGTAACCATATGGTGTTCAAATTCAAATTTATTGGTCCGGGGATCATACATTCAGATGATATAGAACAATATACAGTAAAATAACGCTAAAAGTAAAAAAATGCAATAAAAAAAGATAATATAAGATAATATAAAGTTAGCTGTCATACATAATTACAATGACCTATCATTTAAATATTCATTAACAGAATAGTACATATTACCTTGTAAAAACCTTTTCACCTTTATCTTAAAGGAATCATAGTTTTGGATAAGTTTAAGTTGTGGAGGAAGTTTATTAAAAAGTCTGATTCCCATTTCTCTAGGTCCTAATTTTATGGTTTTGGTCCTTATTAAATTAAGATGCAAATCAGATTGTCCTCTAGTGAGATAGTGATGATGGTCCGAATTAACTGTGAAATCATTTAAGTTATTTTTCACAAACAGTACTACTGACAGAATATAAATACATGGGAGGGGAAGAAGCTTCAAAGTCATAAAAATGGGCCTTGAAGGAGAGTCATATGGTTTCCAAGAGATGATTCTAACTGCTCTTTTCTGGATCTTGAAAATTTTGATGGAATGAGATGAAGAACCCCAGAAGATAATATTGTGTGTGATATGGGAATAGAATGTGCCATAATATAGATTCAAGAGGACGTCTCTACTAACTGTTTCTCTCAGTTGCCTAATCAGGTAACATGTAGAGCTTAGCTTATGGGATAAAATGTCAATGTGTGATTCCCAAGAGATATTAGCATTTAGGTGAACACCAAGAAATTTGCTAGTAGAGACTTGTTGGATAGATTTTTGATCAATTTTTATTAACAGACTTTCTGTTGACTTTTTGCTATGTGAGAAATGGATCATTTGGGATTTTTGTACATTAAGATTTAGGAGGTTATCTTGACACCAGTTGCTAAGATGGAGACTAACTAGTTTTGAGTTGTGTACAAGGCTGTTGCGTGATGAGGCGGAAAGTATAATGTTGGTATCATCAGCATATAAAAGCAATTTTGCACCTTCTATTTCATTAAAAGTGAATGCAAGATCGTTAATGTATATTAAGAATAGGACAGGCCCCAAAATAGATCCTTGGGGAACACCTAATGAGTTAGTTTTATAGTTGGAGGAATATTTTATACCTTTCACGTTAAGAGTTACAGCTTGGGAACGGTTTTGTAGGTAGGATCTTATCCAATTATTGGGGACCCCTCTGACTCCAATTCTTTCTAGTTTAACCATGAGATGACTATGATTGACATGATCAAATGCTTTTGAAAAATCAAAAAATAAGCCTAGGGTTTCTTGCTTTCGATCAAGTGATGACAGAATATAGTCAATAGCATAATATATTGCTGATGTAGTTGATCTTCCTTGTCTGAAACCATGCTGACATGTGGACAGCAGGTGGTGTTTTTCCAGGAAGGAGATTAGTTGTTTATAAAAGACTTTTTCAATAACTTTGGAGAAAATATTCAGTATTGTTATGGGCCTATAATTATTCATGTCGTTTGTACATCCTTTGTTTTTATAAATGGGAACTATTTTAGAAACTTTTAGAGAGGAGGGAAATATACCAAGTTTTAATGATTCATTTATCAGAAATAAAAGAGGAAGTTTTATGAAGTCATAGCAACGAAAGATAATTTTTCCTGGTATTTCATCAGGGCCAGCACTATTTTTTTGGTCTAATTTAGAAATAATTAATTTTAGTTCAGATTCTAGGCAGGGTCGAATAAAGAATGAGTTAAGAGTGTTTGGGAGAGAACCGGTATAAGTACTTAAAATTGGAGATGGTGTGGAATCTATTGTGAAAAATTGATTGAAATAATTGGCAAGTGTTGAATAATTTTGAAGGGAGTTATTTGAGGGGTCCTTAATTTTTGGTAGAGGATGAACTGGGGATTTTCCTTTGCCTGCATTAATAATTTCCCATGAGGCCTTGGACTTATTGTCCGCTGCAAGTATCCTGTTATTGTTGTAAGTTTTTTTTGTTGTTGCTAGGAGTTTCCGATATTGCTTTTTAAGAGTTTTGTATTGGTCCTGTAATTCAGCATCATTGGATAGTTTGACCGATACAGCAAGGTCTTTGAGTAAGGAGGAAAAGCTGCGTATTTCATTTGAGATCCATGGTTTACTCTTTGCTTTACATTGGGTTTTCGTAAGTGTTAAGGGAAAGACTAGATTAAAATAATATTGAAAGCAGCTGTGAAACTGTTGGAAGCTATCATCAAAAGAGACAGCATTATAAACATTTGACCAGGTTTCGGATTGGAGCATTGACTGAAGCTTACGCACATTTCTTTCTGAAAAAACACGTTTATAATAAGATTTGACTGCTGGTGTTAAGTCAGGTTTGATGGTAGATATTATAGGGAGATGGTCAGAAATATCAGAGCTAATGACTTTTGTGTTGATATTACTGATATTGGTAAGTATGTTGTCAATTAAAGTTTGGGATTTTGAGGAAATCCTTGTAGGCTCAAAGGCCGTTATTTTCACATTAAATGAGTTAATGAGGTCAATAAACTCATTTTTAGCATTAGAATTTTCAAGAAGATTACAGTTAAAATCACCAGTAATAATAATATTTGGACTGTGTATTGAGTTATGAATTAATTCCAAAAGGCAGGTAAGTCTGTCTAGGAACACCTTGAAATCACCGAGTGGGGAGCGGTATATGGATAGGACTAGAAAAGATAAGTGAGTGACAGTGACACTAGTAACACAAGATTCAAACACTTTATCTTCATTTAGGAATTTGTATGAGAAGTTGATGGGATCATGACTTAAGTTACAACTAAAAAAAATTACAACACCACCATTCTTAAACTTAGAGCGAAAAAATATTTCAGCAATATAATAACCTGGAAGACATATTGAATTTAATTCTACGGGCTTTAACCAATGTTCATTTACACACAAAATATCAGGCTTATAAAAATTCGTTAACAGTTCTAATTCTAGTATCTTATTTCTTAAACATTGGATATTAATATGTAAAATAGTTAAGTCAGAGTATGTGGTATGAATAGACCCACCCTTCACTTCACTCGATTCAGTGCAGTTTCCTAATCACTTCGTTTTAGGTTTCGTAACACCAGTTTTCGAGCGTGTAATGATTTCACTATACGATAATTGGTCAACACAAGAGGGTGTGGGGGAGTTATTGCACAGGGTGTTTGGGTTATCACTGGTTGTGGGAGATTGAGGGGTAGTTTGCGAGATAATTTCGATAGCATGATCAATACTTGCTTTTTTAACACTATCAGCAAAGGAAATGGCAGAAACAACAGGTGTAGACACTTCACTATGGTTTTCTACTATGGGAGTGGGGGAAGTAGACACTGTGTTATTACACTGAACTAAGCCCAATTGATTGATACTATTCAGAATTACTACTGGTGCATCATCTAAGTAGGAAACTTGGGGTTGATGGCAACTCTCAGCCAAGGTGACTGATTTGGACAAAACTGGGGGCACCCTTGGGGATACACTAGGGAATACACTTGGGGATACATTAGGGAATACACTTGGGGATACACTAAGGGATATACTTGGAGGTAAAACTTCTGGCCTCACCTCAGGATTGATTGCACTGGGATCAAGGGCAGAAGGGGGATGTGATGGACAGTGGGAGTTCACTCGATTTCGCTTGGGAAAACGAAATGTGTTCACCGAAACATTCTTAGGCCATGTGGAAGGATCGATAAGTTTCTTAAAATAACTGCTGTCGGCTGAAACACAAAATGATGCATAATCGCCTTTAGCTTCTAATTTTTTTATTACAACGGATGCTGATATTTTCTTCGTTATATAATTAATAAGGGCATCAGCTGTAGTTTCTTTTTTCAAGCGCCAAACATGCAAATGTGTCATCTTCGGTATACCGGAAATTTCAAGTCGGATGCATCGGCAGACCCATTTATTACTCTTCTTCTGCGACGTTTGCCAACCACGGTAGTGAAACCATCGCCAGCAGAACATAATGCGGGATCAGACGACTGCTCGACATTGACTTTAACGTCATCCGAAACCTTCGTGGCTTCAATGGACGATTTGTTTATGTTTGACTCGAGGCATGGCTTGCTGACATCCAACTTAGAACAGGATGCGTCACCAGAAAATGTCGACAGAGGCTCCTTCACTGGAATATTCATTGAAGACCTCACCTTAATTGGATCCAGGGTAGAAGGATTTACCCAAGATCTACCGGAATCACAGGATATATGCTTAACTTCGGCTTTCAGGGTTGCAATATCGGCTGCCATTTTTGCCAGTGTAGACGACCGATCAAGTACACAATTTATGCACACCCAAAGAAGTGAGGGAAACTCCCTCAGGGCTTTAATCGCAATTTCAGTTAAGTTTACGCACTTCATATGGTGCGGTGCGCAACAAATACCACAGAATATCGGTGTCTCACAACCATTAAAATTGATTAAACAGGAGCTACAATTACGTTTCCCCTGACTGGCGGCCATATTGAATGATAATGTTTCGCCGGGACCAGCCATAAAATACGTATAAAGGAGTATTACATATAATTGGGTTACGTATAACCCAGGTTTCACTGTATATATATATATATATATATATATATATATATCATCATTCATCATCATCATGCTTCTGTCCGAAGACAAGTTTTAACTGAATCGCTGCCTCCATTTCTCTCTCTCCCTAGAAGCCTCTTTTATACCTCTATAAGTATTATATCCCTGCTTTATATTGTCTAATATTCCTATTCTTTTTCTCCCTCTTCCTCTTCTTCCACTAATTTTTCCTTCTAAGATCGTCCTTTGTAAGAGCTGTCTTCTCAATATGTGCCCTATCCAATTTGCTTTTCTTTTCCTGATTGTTTTTATTAGCATCCTTTCTTCTCCCACACTTTCTAATACTTCTTCGTTTCTCTTCCTCTCTGTCCATTTCACTTTCATCATTCTTCTCCATACCCACATCTCAAAACTTTCTAAATATTTTTCCTCCTTTCTCCTTATCGTACACGTCTCTGCACCATAAAGAGCTATGCTCCATATGTAGCATTTTGCTAATTTCTTCCTTGTTTCTAAATTTATTTTCTTGCTTGTGAGAAGCTCCTTCTTCTCATTAAATGCTGCTTTTGCCATTGCAATCCTACTTCTGATGTCCTGTGTACTACTTCCATCCTGTGCTAAAATACTGCCGAGATATTTGAAACTACTTACTTGTTCCAATTTTTGGCCATTTACCATTATATTTAATTCTTTATGCTCCTTTGAAACCACCATGACTTTCGTTTTTTCTGTATTGATCTTCATTCCATATTGTTGGCCAACCTCCACTAGTCTGTCTGTCATCCTCTGAAGCTCTTTCTCGCCTTCTGCTATTAAGCCCTGATCATCTGCATATTTAATGGTGGTAATACTTCCACCTCCTATCTTAAATCCTCTCTCTTCCATCAACGCTTCTTCTGTTATTGTTTCTGCATAAATATTAAATATCACTGGTGAAATAGGGCAACCCTGCCTCACTCCCAGCCCTATTGAAGTACTTTCTGTTTCTTCTCCTTCAACCCTGACTCTAATCTTTTGATCAAAGTAAAGGTTTTTAAGCAGTCTTTTATCTTTCCAATCTATTCCTATTCTGTTTAAAATACCCAGCATTTTATCCCATTTCACTCGGTCAAAAGCTTTCTCCCAATCTACAAAACAAAAATACATACCTTTATTGACTTCTAGCACTCTTTCTATCATCATCCTCATACATCCTATAGCATCTCTAGTCCCCCTTCCTCTTCTAAAACCAAACTGATTATCTTGCAGCTCCTTTTCTATTTTACATTCAATTCTTTTGGTTATTATTCTGGTTAGAACTTTAGCTGTATGAGAAATTAAACTAATAGTTCTGTAATCCTTACAACATTTTGCATTGTTCTTTTTCTCCAGTGGTACCATCACAACATCTAAAAAATCTTCAGGCCATATGCCAGTATCATATACTTGGTTAAAAAATTTTGTGAGTTGCTTAACTGCTTTAGACCCCAAACCTTAAGAACGTCCACGAGTATATCATCACTCCCAACAGCCTTCCTTCTTTTCATGTTATCAATTGCTCTTTTAACTTCAGACTCGAGAATACTTGGTCCTAGCTGATCTTCTTCCACATCCTCTTTTTCATTTAATTCAATATTTCTTGGCTTTCCTTCTTTGTCATACAGAACCTTAATGTATTCTTTCCAGACATTCTTTACATTGTCTGGCTCCGATACTATTTTACCACTTTTGTTCATGATTCCTTTACGTCCTATCTTTCTTGCTTTTTTCTTGAATAGTTCCCTTGCTTTGCTATACATGAGGTCTGTTCTACAAATTCTTTCACATTCGATAATCTCCTCGCATTTCTCATTTATCCACTGTTCTCTGGCTTTATCTGTTTCCCTTCTTAAAGCATTATTTAACTCCTTGTACTTTCTTTGGCCTTCTTCAGTGTTTATGTTCTTCCACTTTCTCCGCTCTTCCATTTTTTGCAGCATGGCTGCTGTGATCCAGGGTTTTTTGTTTCTTTCATCCATTATCTTTCCTACCTTCTTTTCCATTACATCTTTAATGTTGCTATGGATGTATCTCCACTCCTCATCTACATTCTTCCTATTTTCTTCAGCTCTCTCCCCCAACCTTTCCTCCAGCTCAGTCATGATAGCCTCCTTGTTTTTAAGGAGTTCCTCTAAGTTCCATTTCTTGTTAACTCTTATGTTTCTCTTAATGCTCTTCAGTCTACATTGTATATTTGCCACCAAAAGGTTGTGGTCAGAATCGATATCTGCCCCTGGTAGTGTTTTCACATTTTTAATGCTATTTCTAAATCTTTCATTGACTAGTATGTAATCTATCTGGTATCGTCTCTGGTCTCCTGGGCTTCTCCATGTGTAAAGTCTCCGCTGGTGATGCTTAAACCATGTATTAGTTACAATTAATCTATTTCTATGGCAAAATTCCACAAGTTTATCCCCTCTTTCATTTCTCTTCCCTAGTCCATATTTTCCCACTATGTTATCTTCCTGTCCCTCTCCGACTACACTGTTCCAGTCTCCCATTACTATGGTGGTGATCCTTCCTTTTCCCTCCTCCTCCAATATCTCCATAATCTGTTCATACATTTCATCTACTTCGTCGTCGCCAGCATTAGTCGTTGGCATATACACTTGAATTATAAGCATTTCCACTGGCTCCATCTGAAGTTTTACGGCTATTAATCTATCGTTAACTGTCACTACCTTGCTAATTCTTTCAGCTATCTCTTTTCTCATTATAATCCCCACTCCCCTTTCCTTTTTCTCCCCTCCTGAGTAAATAATCTTAAATTCGTCTGAATTTATCTCGCCTTCTCCTTCCCACCAAACTTCACTAAGACCTACTATACCTACATTATTCCTTCTCATTTCCCTTTTTAAGTTCTTTAGTTTACCCCCTGAATTCATAGTCCTAACATTCCATGTGCCTATTTTTAATTTCTCATTACTTGCTTTCTTATTAATGTTACATTTCCTCTGTGCATCCCCTAGGGTAGTCCCCACCCGGAGATCCGATTGGGGGACTATTTTACCTCCGGAATATTTTACCCCAGAAAGATCCATAGAGGTATTTTCAGCTTTTCAGCCTATCTTGGGAAATATAATGAGGTAGTTTCCCCTTGCTTTCCTCATCGCAGTTTCACAGAGTGATTACCCATCTGTAGCTGTTCAGATCCACATGATCACCACCTACAGAGGTACTGTGCAAGCTGCTGCCCTTGCACAGGGGGATGTAAAACCCCAAGACTGCTTCTTAGTCTGACTCTTCCCCTCAGACCTTTCCGGCTTGGATGGTCCTACCAGGAGAATTATCTCCCGCCGGCATAGCTCTTTGGTTCGTAAGAGTACACAAACCCTCCCACCTCTGTAAGGTTATGCAGTCCTTAGGGAGGGATATATATATATATATATATATATATATATATATATATATATATATATATATATATATATATATATATATATATAATTTTAAAAGATCTGCAGTTTAATTTATCAAAAATTCTTTGCCTATTTTTAACCATGTATGACAGCCATGTTATTTTAGATATGGTCTCTATTTCCTTCATTCATCTCATTTCTATTTATTTCTTTAAAAAGTTTATATTGAGCTAGCTGAGAATTAACACTTCTGCCAAAAGCCCTCAAACAAAGAAACTCAGAATTCATGTTTATTCTTATTGTATAAACTAGTGGTTTGAGCAGTGTGACCCATTGACACATATGACCAAAGAAGCTGAAATCAATCCTTTTGTTTAGTAATGGAATACTTACATTATCTTAGTCGACTGCTGTAATGCATATACCACTTACTCTCACATGAATAAAAGCAACTTTGACAGGAGGGCTTTATTGCTTTAAGTGAATTACAACATTAATGCATATCACTTAAAATAAAAAGTATAATTTAACTAAGAAAAATATGGATATCTTACCCCTTCATCTCGAGAAGGAAGTGAGGCAAGGAACTGCCCTACATGTGGCTTTGTTTGGTCGGCTATGGCTAGCACAGACAGACACCCATCCACTGTACCAATTACAACAGCCATCCCATCTTCTGTGCTTTCTATTGCACTTACTTCTGCTTGCACTCGATAATTTGCAATCATAGTACCATCTGCAGTCCTGCAGTAAGAAAATTTTTGTTGAAATTTTTTAACTCTTAGTTAAGAAATTAAAAAAATAAATGCCAGTTAAAATGGATATTTATTTCCATATAAATAGCACCTCTATTTTAATAAGAACTGATATAACCCTTAACACCAATACAGCAAAAAATTCAGCAGGATAACTTGCTATTCATTATTAAAGGACGAATTATATTGAGTTTCCGATTGTTAGATACAGCTATATAAAATATATTATCAAAAAACCTGAATATGCGCAAAGTCTTGTGACCACTATGGTAATACAGGACATATTCATCAGTTCTGTTAAAAGCAGTAGACACTGTAAATACACCTTCGGCAACTCGAGGAATAAAAGTTCGAACCTGCAAAACAACAAAATAATTATACTTGACACTGATTAATACATTTTGTTTTGTATATATTTTCTATTTTTTCTATTTCATAATAAATAGTTGGTATTATGCTAATAGTAAGAAAAGAGTTAAAAGTCAATGAACAAAAGTGGGAGATATTTTCAGTATTTTGCATGAATACCAGTGGCGGCTTTTGAAGTGAAGTTAGTGAAGTGCCACTTCACCTATAATTTATGAATGTTTTTCAGCAGATAGGTACAATTCGTTTACTTGGAAATATAAAATTTCAAGTCAAAATATTTCAATTTTGCCTTGAATTTTGTCAGAAGTAAAGCCACCGTTCCATGCTCTCCTTCAAAATGTTATTTCACAAAATATGACTATGAGCTATGTGAGTAGCTGCTATCCATGCTGATTGCCGCTATTTGAGCTGTGCGCTCAGCGACCTCCCAGTTGCGCACACAGTAGTGAAGTTGAGACACTTATTCGGCTCCTAGGCTGCACCGTTGACAGTGCACTGCACCATACCCGACTTGTTTGGGTGAGTGCTCATTTCTCATTTTATCTATTTAAAACGTAATTTAAGTATTACAAAGTATTCTTTCAATTATTCAAACTGAGGAAACAGCTGTTGCCTTTCTCAAAGAAAATATATTGATACCGAGCGAAGAGGAACTTCCTCCATTTTAAAGCATGCGGTGGAGGAGAAACAAAATTTTATACCAGAAAAAAAGAGAAATGGAATGTGGTGTCGTGATAAGGTGTAAGAAGTTTGGATGCCAGTCCATTAAGGAAAAAAAACATATTCCTTGCATATAAAGACAGGAACGAAAGATGCAACAGAAGGATTAAAACTATCGGAAATATTTTGAAACTGTTATTTTGGGTGTTTTTTCTGGAAATCAAACAAGCGACAATCCTAAACGTTGACTGGGCGTGCTAAAAGAAAAATTTGTGACTGGTTTAATTTATGTAGAGACATTCTGCTTGCGATGTTTCAGCAAAGGAATTGAATGGGTTTAAAGTAACATCATAGTAGTTCAAGCAGACGAAGTTTACTTTGAGGAAGAAGAAAGTACAATTGAGGTCGATTCCTCCTGAGGAGGAGATATTCCAGTATAGAACATCGATCTCCAAAATGGTATCACAGAGGATACTTACACTCAACACAACTATTGAAAGAGACTACATGGATTTTCGGAATGTGCCAAATATATTACGGAAAAATTATTGAGGCCCGATACTTTAAGGTTGACAAATGAGACAGAGAAACACTGCATTCAACAATAAAAACGAGATCGAAATCAGTACAGAAATTTACTCAGATGAGTGGCCAGCATACAGGAAGCTGGATCAATTAGGTTACACTCACAAGACGGTCAACCATTCGCGGTTCTTTGTCGATCCAGCAACCGGTGCAAACACCCAGGGAATCAAATCAATGTGGGGACCATTAAAATTAAAGATAGTAAAAAAATGCATGGTACGTCAGATGCTTTGCTGTCGTCTTATTTGGCTGAGCAGTGGTAGAGGTTGAAGAATCAAAATCAGGACATACTTGAAGCTTTTCTTATAGATGTAAAAGATGTTAATGTACTTGGAATATTAAATGATTTTTTGTTATACTTCTTACAATAGTTTTCGTTTTCTGTTGTTTTGTTGAATAAATTATGGTTCTCATTACTGCATTTTTATTAGTTAACTGTTTATGCATATTAGAAGAATACCAAATGTTTTCTATTCTATGTAGTATTTGAAAAATAACACCATAATATATACCGTTCCACCTCCTTTTTTAAGTTCCAGGAGCTCAAGTCCACCTCTTGGAGGTGCACACAGTCCAAATTTTCCATCCTTTGTCATATGTCCACTCCAACGGGAAACCCAGCGTATCACACGCCTTGTACGAACATCAACAATAGCTGCTCCACCACCAGCTGCTCCTCCAGCTTAAACAAGTATTATTAATATATATCAATTTCTCAGCATCAATAATATAATATTCTAGAACAAAAAAGTGTATTTGACCCTAGATCAGGAACAGATTTAGGGGGTGCAAGGCTCCTAGGTGATTGGTTTGTGTGGCCCCTAGACAAATGGTTTGCAAGAGCCCTAGGTGATAGTATCACACAGGGCTCATGACTCATGAATCCTGAAAACATGTAGTTAATGATACATGACAGTTGAGACTGGTCTTTGACAAACATAATTTATGATGATCTTTGCCATCATTTTGGATATATGACTGCTTCTTTGTGTTGGGAATTTTACATGCTCAATACATAAATTTCTTTCCCATTTCACACTAAGCTGCTGACTCCATTAACACACTCTCTCGCAGCGCTAGACAAAAGGCCCCTAGAGACACAAGATCCCTAGAGATGCAAAGCCCCTAGAGACATAAGGCCCCTACAGATGCAAGGCTCCTAGAGATGCAAGTCCACTAGAGATGCAAGGCCCCTAGAGATGCAAGACCCATACATATACAAGGTCCCTAGAGATGCAAGGCCTCGAGAGAGGCGAGGCCCTAGATTAGTAGTTCCCAACCTGGATGCTGTGGCACACTGGGGCACCACAGATGATTTTTAAGGTGCCACAATAAAATTAGTTTTGTAAATAAATCAATGATTTGGATGTGTTTACAGGTAACTAGGGCATTAATTTTATCTCTAATAAATTGATTATGGTGTGATACCAACAAATGGATATGTCCAAAAGTTTAATACTCGTTTGTGAAAATATAAAAATATTGCTTGAAGGCAGGGGTGCTGCGAAATTCTGTTTATCTTTGAAAGGGTGCTGTGCCTACAAAAAGGTTAGGAACCATTGCCCTAGATGGTGGTCCAGATCACCTGGCCCTATATTCACCTCTGCCCTAGATAGGTAATCCTTAGCTTATATTACCCTGAAAGTAATAGAAAAGAAAAATATTAGACATTACATAACCTAACCAAAGCTAAAAAAACGACAATCATATAAATGTACCAAAATTATTTGGAAATGGTACAGTAGAAATCGGTTAACACGAAATGCATGGGACCGGAAAAACATTTCCTGTTAAAAGAATTTCGTGGTAACCGATTTTCATGTTAAATGTATTTCAAAAGGCAAATTTTTAATTTTTAAAGCATAAAATTATATCGGAGATAAAAGGGTCAGAAATAGGAGCATTCTGTGCCTGCTTAAACCAGATGAGCAGCGCAGCGTCTAAATCTTCGTGCTTTGCTGTATGTATGTAGACGCTTCCGTTCTGGTTCAAACTTGCTTCTCTCGAAAACAGATGTTAATTTTTCGCGATTTTTAATAATTGTCGACAAAGCTGAATTTGGAATTCCAAACTCTTTGCAAATATCTGTTTTGAATCTATCACGGCATCAACCGCTTCCAGGAGCTGCATTTTCACTTTTAGCGGTAGTGCATTTTGCTTACGGATTTTATTGGCCATTTTAAATATGGATTATTTAATTTTAATAAAAATATAAAATTAAAACTTAAAATTATCTTGATGAATAGAAAAGATTTTGTACCCTGGTTTGTTTAAAATACGGCAATGGTTTCACTCAGAAATTCATAATCAAATGAGGGTATAAGATTTAAAATATGTTATTTATAGGGATCTGGAGAGTTATAACAGGTAGGTATTGGGAGAAACCCACCAATAATAACAACGATAAGAGGCCGATTTTGCAAACCTGTTTCTATCGGCCACGGATGGCAGTTCCAGGAATGTGTTTACTGACGATGCCCGGAATAAAGGATACTCTTGGTGGGGGCCCTCTCCACGGGTGAATGTGAGTTGCCATGAGATTGGAAGTGCATAGTTGGGAGTCGTTGCCCTACTAATGACTATGGTCAATGACGGAGAAAGGCGTAGGAGGATGGGTAGGTGAGGTAGTAGGATTTTCCGTACTGGTGCGTTGATGGGAAATTTAGGTGGGGTTGGGGTTTTTGGGAAAACGGCGGGGGGAAAAACATGTTTCAACTGCCATTTCATGCTATCCAAAGAATTTCCGTGGATTTATTTTATTAGGACCTAAAATTATTTTCGGGTTAACTGATATTTTTGTTAACCGTTTTGCGTTAAGCAAATAAATAAACACTGAAAATTATAGGCTCTGGAACGGACCGAGCATGCATTTCGTGTTAACCAATATTTTGTGTTATCAGTTTTCATTTTAAGTGGTTTCCACTGTAATCTTCATGAGCACACTGTTCAATAATAAACACTCTCACCAAGTAAGCTGAGGTGGAATCGAACTTTCCAAGCAGTATGTCTCAGAAAAAATACGAAGTAAATTGGCTGGCAGCAACATATGACAACTGAGAATACACACAGCCACAACATGACCTGTGCAGTAGCTATTAGAATACAAAGAAAACAATATACATGAGCGATAGGTCTGTGAGCAATAATCGCCTTGCAGATGGCATAAGTAGCGTATAGGATTTTGTGATAACTTATGACCGATTTATTAGAACCGAAAACAAGAAATCTTTGATCAAATCCATCGTTCAATTTTACCTACGAGTGCATTTAATAACAATTAATTGTCGTCTATTCGCGAAAAATTATTGTTAATTTTCTCATGACACAAATAGGTGCCGATTATCTAAGATTTGCACAGCAGATAAAGTTAAATTTTGGATATTGGGGCATAATGTATTTTTGTATTTGTAGCGACAGTGATCAGGAATGACGAGGCTTCCGTTTGCATTGGCCGCTTTCAAATAGTTCCGTAGAAATGGCAGGCTCGTCAATTCTAAGGTTGGAAGCTTTAAAACGCGCATAACCTTGATGGGGTCATGTATATAAAGAAAGTTATAATTTATTATTTTCTAGTCAAATACAATATAAAAATATGGAATATGTGTTAGAATGAGAATATTCAATTTTGGAAGAGGTAGTGTAAAGATTAGAAATATTGATCACATATAAAACCCCAGATTACCTATCTAGGGTTAATGAAATTCAACAAGTTAAATACAAATACACAGCTCAGAAGTACCATGAAAATAAAAAATATTCTCATGAAGCTGAGGTTTAATTTTAATTTGGAAAAAAAGATTAATGGAGGCAGGGCTTGCCCAAATAGATTAAAACAAATTTGTGACTTAGTAGTTATTTTTAAAGAAAAGTGCGCAAAATTAAAATACTATGAGGGATGAGGCTACTGAATGAACTGTTAAATTTTGCATTAATTTAAAGATACAAGTTACCTAAAATGATGATGAGGAAGCCTTTTTCTGGGATCCATTATTATTTTAGCACCCATATCACATCAGCCCTGAGTTGGAAGAATCAACAAGTCTCATTCTCAATAAAAATTATGCAGTCCCTATAATACTAAAAAATGTAAGCCATACTGTATTAAACCAGTCACAAGTTTATGCTTTCCTAATTAATTTGTCAATGTAAATGTTTACCCTTACTTTAAATCTGTCAAACCATATACAAAGGTATGCAATGAATGTTGCACCAATATTTTTCATTCACATTGTTTCAGTTTTACTATTAGATGCAAGAAATATAAGTAAATTTACATGTACATTTAGAATGTCATTTTTTTTTAAGCCAAGAGGCTGCTAGAATGGATGGGATGCCAAAATATCTTGGGCCAGTTCTGCACGAGGGCTTCTATCAAACCAAAGTTTCAAAGAAATATAAAGTAAGGTTGATGTCCTTCCATCTGAATACTTATTCAGTAATTAATAAATGGTTTAAAAAAGAAACATGGATTACATGACAGAAATCACAAGTCTAACCTCCACTATCACCTCCTCCAGATGTAACCACAGCAACTTGCTGAGGTTTATTAGGCATTGGCACCAGACATAGAGGATCTTTTCCAGCTCCAAGTCTCAGAGGCACTCTATAAATAAAAATTATCTTTAGCAGGTTAAAAAATGTATTAATTAATATAAATTCATATAACAACATAACTGTAAATCCTACTGGGAAAAACAATATATAATCAGACTTACAATTATCATTACACAAGTGCAAAAGCCCGTCCATATAACAGGAAGGAATATATTATTTGTTATTTAAATTAAATTCTTGTACTTATTATTGCATGCATGTAGTTAAAAAAAATTGAATGGTAAGGAGACTGACTGAGCACCAGGGGGGTGGAGAGGTGGTAAACCTCGAAGTGATCCAAAATTTGTCCAAGGAACAACAATGCACCTGCCCTTGACGAGGAAAGATTATTAACCCAAAAACGCGAAATGAAATTTTCTTTTTTAAAATGAATATATGGTCCGATTTGACGCATATTTCAAAATCAATAGTAGGAAAATGAATTTTCAATCTTTAAGGTATTTGTTTGGTTCAAGTACCATATTCGTACAACAATTCTAAGTAATTTTAAAATGTGAATGAAAATTATGCTGCAATGCTTCTCATAAATGTAACTCCTATATAAAATATGGGGATAAAGAGGGAGATACAAAACAGATTCTATTCTATTAGTAAAATATGTGTTTTTCACATAATGCTATAGTAGCAGCCATAGTGGAATGTCTTCAACGATATATTACCATTCTGCTATGACTATGCAGTTTACAAAAACAACACTAGACAGTGGGTAATGGCGTATCCATGGATACAGGGACATTTCTTTCCATATTATTATTATTTAATATTAATATTATTATGTGCTAATCTCATCGCACCAAACTGCCTTATTGCTGTTATTCTTGAGAGGTTTCATACTGCTATTTTTTATTGTAAGTGATGGATAAAAAAGTAAATTCAGATACAGAATTACTTGATTTCCTAAAGGTTCTATGAAAAAAATGTTAAGAAATTTGCAGATTTTTTTATGAAAACCCTTTTTAAAAATTATTATTAGTTCTTTTATCAAAAATTCATAGATTGAATTATAAGCTAAATCAATTCAAGAAGGTTGGCAATAAATAATAAAAAATAAACTTTTAAACTGTAACAAATGGCAAGCTTTGTGGGCAAGAACCATATCCCAATGACCAGCATGCTAAGCATAAAAGAGAAAAACATCATCGTCTGCTATAAATATTTTAAAGCCTTGATGTATATGCACCATTCACAGTTCTTCTGTGACTTTCAGAATTTAGGGACAAGGTGAGGGAACTGCAAGATCAACCAACAATCATGCTCCATACAAACATGCGCATACAAAAAACTCCAAACTCAGTATATATTATGAGAGACATATAAATTGAATGCACTTTATCCTGAGTTACAGATCATGTAAGATAACTATTCATTCATATGACATTAGCTTAATGCTATCACTAGATTTACTGCCTCTCTTTTTAGTAATGAGTTAAACATCCCACATTAAACAAGCAATGAGATGGGACAATTAATTATCTTGAAATGATGATGGTGGTTATTCACCCAAATCGCTCATAAGTTGTGTAGTGTATGTAGAATAAGTTCAAGTTATATTAAACTTTGTGTTGCTATATTTTTTTTATTTCAACCGTATATTCTTTTTTATGAATTTAGCTAACAGATTTTTTTATGATGAAAGAAGTTAAATCAGTATTAAATTACTATACCTGTGCACAAGACTTCCTGTTTGTAGGTTTAGAACTATAAGTGTGGTGACAGGTGATGCAGTAGCAGCAGCTGCTGACGTATTAGATGAATTTGATTTGGCTGATGATGTTCTTTTACTGCCAGCGGAGGACGAGGTCGATGTTGATGAAGATGAATCCCTCCTTTTATTTAATGATAGGTCACCTGGTCCAGATTTGTTTTTATTTCCTCTGAAATGGAAAAATAGTTGTAACTTCTGTAACATTAACATTTAATTTAATTTGACAGATAATCAAAGTTAACTGAGTTTTATCATTAAAGTCATAAGAATTATAATATGTTATTCTTCCTTTTTAGGCATCATTAATTTTGTTTGCATTTCATTTGAGCTAAAAGTTGTCAAAATTGTGATAAAAGGTGATTTTTAACATGTATGACAACTAGGTTTTTTGTTTTGTTTTGAAGATCATTGCACCAATATCCTTCTTACAGCCAATTTAAATCCTTCCTTTGCATATGAGCACAAAACAAAAAAATGTGGACAGAAGTTTCATATCTTCATGAGTTATATTACAAAGTTTTTAATACTAGCCTACTTACACAACATTGACTTTAAGATAACACCCAGTGATGGTTTTGGAAATTTCCTGCCCATAGGCCATATTATTTTTCTGCCCTCTTTTTGGTGCTTTTTCCCTAAAAGAATCACTCATGTATATGGTTTGTTGGTCCATCTGTATGTCTGAGCATCATAATAGTTTAATTCATCAAAAGTCTGTGTAATATTAATTTTTTATTCCCGCCCTGACATCTATTTTTATTGCTGCCTCTAGGCCATTGCCTACTTTGGCCTTATTTCGAATCCACTACTGAAGACACCCCTTTACAGAAGCTAATTTTGAGGAAAAATATTTTATAAGATATTCTGAAGCAAATAAATTAAACAAGATTATGGCAGCTATTTTTTGTTTAAATCCCTAAAAATTGCCATCACAATGTGCAGTGCGAAGATAAATGTGATTTAAACCATGCTAGACTAGTCATAAGTAGTCATTATTTTTATTTAGTTATTTCTTTGTTTGCAAATATACCCATGAACTTTCATTGTAAAAAAACAAGTAAGACACCCTTACTAAAGCAATAGGTGGAAGCACGTTTTCTTAAACATTTTCAGGGTTATAGTTTGCCTCCCCCTGTGGAGAGGGGGAAAGCCACACTGTTGAAATTTAGATTCTCACTAGACCTTCCCATCTGTGAAAACTTCACTCCCCTAGCTTTAGTAGCTTGGCTACAATACCATTTCAAAGTTTTGAATTTTCCTAATTTTAAGCCACCTCATGGAAAATCTATGAACTACTTGGAAAATCCAATTAATGGATAATTTATAAATTGTTAAGAGTTATCTCATTCAAAAAGAATTTTCCTAATATCTCTTAAAACAAAAGAGTTTCTTGTCTACAGACAGATGGACAGACATGATCAAATCAGTACTTTTTTTTTAAGTGCTAAAAATCTTGTCTTATAGTTGAGTAAATACATTATATTATGAGATATTAAATAAAGATGAAAGGGAAATTTCTTTCATTCACTCAATTATGCTTAACAAAACCCTGAATAAACCAGATGTTCAATTTAAATACAAAGCAGCTAATTATTGATTCTAAGTTTTATGACCCAAGGTGCTTATTTTTGAGTTGAAATGTGATTATGTTAAATGTAACATTTTCAATATTATAAGAGTTATCTATACCGTTTGATAATGTTAGTGCTTAAATGAGTATTTTGTATAGTATTACTCATTCACTGATTTCATCTGGAATAATGTTCAATGAAAAGCGTCATACCTTTTAGATGGTTTTTCATTCTCTGTTCCACTGCCACTGTTTGAGATGATGGCCAAATATTGATTATCTGTTGTAACTATTGCATCCCTGTAGGGCAATGTGGAACGCAGTGAAAATTCATAGCTAAAACGTTGCAGTCCACTAGGAAGGTCTCGAACAACCATCACACATCTAGAACTAAATATAAATGAAAAATATGATCAAACCTTTATTATTCAAAAATTAGCAAATGAAATTTTTTTAGCAATCACTAGACTGAAAATATAATCAATAACAGTGGAGGTAAGCTCGGGTAATAATTGATAATTGTATTATTCATCATATATTACAGAAAAACAGGTCATTTTTCAAGATTCCAATTACTCAAATTATCCATATTACTAAGGTGACCAGATATTTTTTTCCAAAAGGGAGGACAGATCCCGTTGTTTTACAAAATGTAAAGACAAAGGGAGGGAAAAGAAAGGAGAAAGGAAGGACACATTTCATGACAGAAAAACTGTTTATATGCTATCTTTCATATTTTTTCAAACAAACTAAAGGTTGTAAAAGAACATACATTACAATAGTCTCATCACATGAAATTTTTTGTTTTAAAAAAATGCTGTAAGCTTTCAAGAAAAATAATAATTTTAGATACCATTTTTCACAGTGAAACACTAAAATTACATAATGACAAATCGTATTGAACGAATTTCAATTTCAGAAGTTCAAAGGTGAATTGCACAAATTTTAAACGTAAGTGTTCATTAATTATGTGTGTTTTACATATTCGAGAAAAATAAACCCCAACACGGAAAAGTTTAAACGAAGTTCAAAAGCAATTAAAATTGAAAATAATAGATTCAATCCTACAAATTGTTATTTATTCTAAATTATATCCTGATTGCTTGAAAATTGTTTTATATAAGCCAATATTTATTGAAAATATATTTATTCAAAATATATATTTACTGAAACATATCTTTTCTCTACAGGGTGAAATATGTAGTATGTTTTTAAAAATGAAGTGTTTTCATTCTAATAATGACATGATTGTTTTGTATTGAAATATTTGTCATTTCTGTAAATTTTTTTCAAAAAATCGTCATTTTTATTTAACATTTCTGAGAATCGCTCGCAGCTATAATCCATGTTAACTTTTATCATTATGAATGAGGTCAATGTTTCCAAAGAAAGACTGCTCTTTACACAGTCCCACACATAATTAATTATCGAGAATACACGCTCTACACTTGCATTTGTCCCAGGTAAAAATAAAGCTATTTCAACCAATATCTTTAAATTAATAAAAGGAATATATTCAGTTTTTTTAAAAACTGAAATATTTCCTCTCATCTTTTGTAGACTTCTATTTTATTTTCAGACCATTCTGAAAACTTATTAGCTGAGCAGTGCTCATTTAGTCTCCGAACCTCATCAAACAGTATTGTCATCAATCTTTATGAGACACTTGATTTGCAAATTTCATCGATTCTACCACTTTTCCCACTCGATCGATTTTCTTAATAAAGTCCACTGAAAAAAATTTATTCCATCCAGAAATTTTGTCCATTTGATCAAATAATCAAGGCAATTTCTATAAAATAGTTGAACCTCGTCCGTGAATGCCCCTCTAACTGTTGGATTATTCTCTTTTAGTTTTTTCAATAAATTATCTGCATTTACTGGTCAACATTTCATATTTAATCTGGATTCCAATTGATCATTAAAACTGTGAAGAATTGACATTACTTCAGCTGCACATATTTTGTTCTTTTTAATTTGCTCTATATTCGACTGAAACAATGTTGCCTTACTATGCATGATATGCAGAGTAATTTCATCTAATGGATTTTCAAAAAAATCTTTTAGAAGTTTGGGACATTTATCTAAACTTAAAAAATGTAAGCTTAATGGTTCAAATAATTGAGTAACACGTTCAATGGCAGGTGTTAAAGCCAACCACCTGGTTTTTGAGTAACCTAATAATTTCTTATGCTCAACTGAAGCGACCTCACAAAATTTAGTTTGACTCTTTACTCTCACAGTGAAACGATGAAAATGTAAGTATATTTGTGGAAGGATTACTTCTATATCTATAGCCAGTTGACTTGAGAATACACAAATACACCAATTAAAAGAACGCGTGGCTTGAGTAAAAGGAAGGACAATAGCAGAGAAATGTTCAAAAAGGAGGACATGGAAGGACAAAAGGTTTAGGGAGGACAGCGATTGAAAAAGGACTGTCCTTCCAAAAGGAGGACGTTTGGTCACCTTAAATAATATTACATTACTAGATGAGTACCAGAATGTGCATTTTGTATTTCGACAATATGACCAAGAATTTAGGTTTTGTCAGAAGAGTGACATTGCATAACCAGAATCTATTCAGAATTTAGAATCGAGCAATATATTTCAAAATTCTAGAAAGTGGCTATATGATTCAAATTGTTGTTATCTACTATGGAATCACTGAATTACTTCAATTATGTATATCAGAATAATAAAAAAACTCAATAAATAAGGATCATGCATAGCTGAACAATTCATGTGCAATGCCTATTTCCAAAATACTACCAAAATCTTGCTATGAATAGCCAATACCATGGGTAGCATGGAGCTACTGCATTTTACACTGATTCAACACACTTCAGCACTACTCTAAAATTAAAACCTTATTTATAAACTTGTGAATTACCCGTTGCTACGCAACTTCAATATTTGGAATCTTATAAAATATTTTTTTTTGTTTTTATCTTCACTGCTGGCTTGTGAAATACTTTTTTAAATTAAAAAATACTTCCATTGGGGATTGAACGCAGTAATCCCATGTAAGTAGCATGATACACTGACCGTTGAGCTACAAAAGCTAACAAACAAGACATTTATTAAATAAGGAAAATTATCAATCTCCTTAATTAAAAGGAGTAATGTTTTTTATTTGATACGATATATCATGTATTAAAATTATGACATCATATGTATGTTGTTGGTTTAAATCAACGGATTTATAATACAATCTATCAAAGTTCCCATTAAAATCTATTGAATTGATGCTATTACAATACAGATTACCAGTTTCCATTTCAAAGCATTGGATTCATTGCCATCGTAGTTGATATTATTCATTGTAAGAAAACTGAAAAAAATCCCCTTATTTTCTGATTAAAAACAATTTTTAAGCTGATTTGGCTCAGATTCTAATTCTCTCTTCAAAATAATTATACTTCAATCTTTCATCCAGAGAACGGCTTATGTCCTGACTTTGTAACTTATTTAAAAAAGCAATTTTATAGCCCTGCTTTTCTTATGGGTGTTTAAAATTGAACATTGGGGTCAAAAACACCACTTAAATATAAGTTTTTTTTTAATTTTGGATTTTTCTCAGAGGTTGTATCCCATGACCTATCTTCCTTCCAAATTTCAGCTCTGTAGCACTTCTAGAAGTACCTTAGGTTTTATATCCTATATTTTGAAGCATTACATGACTCAGAAATTTTTAAAAATTATTAGTATATAGATTCAGCTTACCTAGTTTGGTCTTCTGGAGCAGGAGGTTGCTGAGGACCTTGGGAGTGAGTGGGAGAGGATGAAGGGATGTCTGAAGGAGATACTGCAGAAACCGAACTGGAAGGGGGGCGAGATACAGCCAGAAAACTGGAACCTCCTTCAATTAATGACAGCTGTACAATGCCAGGTTGTTCATCTCGAAAGAGCACTTGCTCAAGAAGCCGATTCCAGATAAGAACATTTCCAGACTCCGAAGACACAATATACCTTTACAGTAAATGGCAGTTTTTTTAAAAGGAAATTTAAATTAAATATTTTACTTCCATTCTGCTAGCTACTAGGACTTCCACAATAAAATGTGCACAACAAGACAACACTGACTGGTGAAAAAATAGTCTCTAGCTGCTTTTGTTTAGGAGAGTTAGCACATCTAATGAACTAACTGAACACATAAGAAAGAAAAATAAAACCATACCTTTTTATCGTTTTATACTAAGAATTTTAAACCAGTAACAGGAGAGCATTTATAAATGAGAATATTAAGACTTATATGAAGTTGTGAAATTTTCATTACTTGAAATGAACAAACTAACAAACACTTTGGAATGAAATGAAAAAATAAGACAATGCACTATCAATTGGCTAGGAAGCAACAGTATCTAATGAATTTTATTGGTAATTGCAAGATAATTAACATTTAATTATGAAGCATAATCTAAGAGTCCACTCACTTTCCATTAGCAGTAATTTGTGCATGAGTGACAATAGCTCCAAGAGGACTGTCAGCAAGACGAGACATTAGCCGACCTGTTTTTATGTCCCATACTCCAACACACCCTCGGGTCACTGTCACAACTACACCAGCTTCTTGAGAGAGGCTAACAAATAAATAAGATCATCCATCTCTCAGAAACATGGACACAAAATTTAAAAAATCAAACTACTGATGTGTCATTTCATTGTAATTAAATAAAACATTTTTTGAAAGTGAAATTTCAGAGAATAAACTAAATATTAATTTACCTTATAGAATCTATTTGCAGCTCATGCCTATCAATAACATGAACTTGTTCAAATATATTATTTATATTCCAAACCTTAACTGTTCTATCAATTGAAGATGTGATCACCTGAAAATAAACAATTTTTAAGTTTCTAAGTTGATAACAACTTGGATAAGAAGGACCAAGATTAATGAACAATTTCTATTCGAATGTGCTTGAGCTCATTAATCTGATAATTTTAGAAATTGGAAAGATATTTCGTTAAAATACAGTAAAACTTCCCCCAAATGTGGAGGTTACATTCTAGAAGGAGACTGAGTTGCATTGCTTTGGGGCAATCATTAAAAATATGGAAAAATGGGGTTAGGTTCCAAGATCAAAAGAATGTACTCTAAAAATAATTTTTGCCAAATAAAATAATAATTTTGTTTATAATTACATGCAATCATTATATACAGTATGTAAATTAATGCTGTATAGCAGGGGCCGCCCAACCCGTGTCCGCAGGTGCATATGCGCCTGTCAGCCCTATTCAATGCGCACACGATGCTATGCTAGGAATGTATGTATGTATGTGGGCATACCACACTAAAAAAATTTATGCGACCTTGGTTGAAACAATGTGTTTGTCTGTACACTGAAATAATTTGTAATGAAATAAAGTATCACTTATTAATTTTCCAGGAGTTATTTATTTACTTACTAAGTGATGCTTTGTTTCATTACGATGTCTTTCCACGAAGTACAGCCAGAGCGTATTGGATTTCTTTTTGATTGCGTTGTTCGGGTAGTCATACAAGGTTTAAGTTTTGCAAAAATTTCAGTGAACTTCAGCATAGCAGTGCTATTGAAATTTGTAAGTTATCAATAACAGTGTTGTACATTCTATTGAGGCGATAGTGGTGAAAGCCTGTGGTCCAAATCAGACTTGCAGTAAATGCACGTAAATTGCAGACTAAACATCGACCCCATTGAGCATTAACTTCAGTGAACTTGTGGAGCCTAACTGCCATAAGCATCCCACCAGTGAGTTTCTCAACCATTCCTAGAGTTTGCAATCCCAGGATGGGAAAAAACAGAATCCTGAAATCCCAGGATTGAAAATTTTGCCAGGATTGCAATCCCTAGACACAATGGACATATTTAGCATTTTTATATTTTGCTTTAAATTTAGCCCGCACCCCGCCATATATTACACTCATAACAGCTGCTCCATCATAACTTTGACCATGCATTTTATTTAGATCCAGGCCACAGTCTTTTAAATTATCTTCCAGAAGTTTGTAAGTTCTTCTGCAGAATGATCATTTACTACAGTAATCCGAGAAAAGATTCATTCACATTAAGTTTATTCTAAACACCATTCTCACCTCCTTCAATGGAAACATACCAAACTACTAAACTTAGTTGATCTTTTTTAGTTATATCTTGAGTGGTGTCAGAAAAAATGGGACTTGTCTTATATCATTGCAAATTTCCAGCTTTACATTATTTGATAATATTTGAATAATATCATTTTGTATTTGCTCATAAAATTACTTATGAATAAAATTTTTATAGTAATATATGAATTTTAAAATATTGCTTAACACTAGAACCCCGGGACCATGGCCCATACCTAAAACCCCGGAACCGGTCACTTTGACCGGTCGTATTTTTTCTTGCTTTTCGATGAGTTTTTGTGGTTTTCTTGACTTGAATGTCTTCGTTTCAATATAAACTTACAATTTTTTTTTCAACAATACCATTTTACCTAATATTAGTGGCTTACACATTGGTCGCCTACCCTCTTGGCGCAGGATTTGAAAATCTAATGCTTGGCTCAACGAATTTAACGAGTGCATTTGGAGGATGGAAACATTTTCTACTCGATAAGTAATAATTAGGTAAGTATCCAATGAAATATCTTTATTAGTGCTCTATGGTACAGTGCTTGCTTCATTGCATTTCACAAAGATAACGATCTTTTTTACTACTCCTGTGCATGAGCCGCACACCCGCTTTTTGCAGGTATTGCAGAGATAGGTCATTTTGTTTTCTTTGCAGCGTCCGACCTGACACGTCCTTCTCTTCCTTCCTGGTAACTCCTGTCAATTACCAAAATCGTCGTGTGGACCAGCGATCAATCTTCCTGGTCTAGATGCTACAGTGACTGCCCTCAACTCGTCTGTAAGTTGCAGGATGAAGTTTCGCCTACAAATTTTCTTCCCTGTGACTTCTTGAAACACGATCCAGGAATTGATCACCGCTATATCAAGGATATTGTACAATACGTGAACTGGCCATCTTCGCGTTCCACTGCGTACAGAATATTTTCTACACATTTGGTCTGCAACATCGACACCACACTTCGTTTTGTTGTAAAATGAAACAGATTCTGGTAACTTCTTGTGAGTGCCTCCAATCAATATGTCTTTATGCATGGTGCTAAGTATCAGCACATTCTTGTTTACTTTCCCCTGGTAAACTGTCAGTGTTGCATCATTTATTGTAAAAAGCATTGTTTCATACAAGGGTGCACACATCTCTTTCACTACTGCAGGAATTTCTCTCCTAACTCGGTTTATAGTTCCAATGAGGGAGGTGTTACAATTCTTTAGTCTTTTAGCAAGCTTGAGCGATGTAAAAAATTATCAGTTGTAATGTTTCGCCCTTTGTGTAGGTATCGCTCTGTCAACTTCATTAAATCGTATTCTGGCAGTGATTCATCTTGTGGTCGGCTCTCATCCTTACCCAGATAAGGAAAGCCATGACAAACGTACTTTGAATCCACATCTGCTAATAGCCAAAACTTGATACCAAATTTATCCGGCTTGTTTGCCATATAATGCAGGAATGGGCAACGACACTTTGTCGGGTACAACTGCTCGTCGACAGTGAGGAAAGTCCCTGGCACGTAGCATAAGTAGCAGTTTTCTGTGAATTTATTCCAAGTGCGTGATGCGAGCGCAAATTTGTCTTTTTGCAGGCGCTGTGATCGGAATGACTTTTCGTCCAAGCGAATATAACGCATTATTTCAGCAAAACGGTCTCTACTCATTGTTTCTCCAAACACGCCTGGACCCCACTTCTTGAACCACATCTCAGCAAGCTCCAGAGACCTGGCACCGAGTGCACCGCGTATGTACAGGAGAGCAAAAAATGCATCCAACTCGTCAAGGGAAACACACCAGGAGTCATTGCCGAGCTGCCTCCGAGCCTCTGCCTGCATACAGTGCTGAATATGACGTACCATGGACTCATCAATGAAAAGTCTCCAAGAGCTCAAGACACTGCTATCGTTTATGTGCTGTTTGGCATGTGGTGTAGGGCCCGGCTTCTCCCGGAACACGTTCTGCTGGGCTTGTCGGCCTGGATCATGAACTGAAATATCTGCCACAGTTCATACCGTTTGTCCATCTTTACCCAATACGAGCGTGCCAATGGAAGGGCGCTCACGACCTCGTTCACGTTGTGCTGATACGGGCTGCGCCGAAGATGTTTACTGCGCAGTGGATGCGATGAGGGACGAGGTCTGCTCTCCAGCCGAAGAACGCCCGCACCCTCCCCTCCAACCGACAGCACCGCGGCGGCTCCTCCCTCTTGACCTACGTCCTCGCGCAACATTTATTGATAGTCATATTACACTATGTTAGTAAAAGTTTGTACTTCTGTATTTACAAATAAAAAATACATACTTCTACAATACCTTGTGTAGTTATTGATGCACTTGCTCCCTCAACTGCGTTGCCGTCACTCATGTCACTTCCTACATCACTAGCTGATGAAGATGGAATATACATTGCGTAATCATCGTCTGAAATTTCGATTTCTGGCTCCGGATCATCCACATCGGACTGGTCTTCCGATATTTCATTCAAAACTCGAACGATTTACTGTTTGCGTTCTTCGAGTTTGAGTGGGAAAAATCTACCGGTCAAAGTGACTGGTTCAGGGGTTTAAGGTAGTAATGCCTACTGCTCGTGAACAATACAGACTATATGGTTTATATTTGGGGAACTAACAATTCATAATAAAAGATTAAAAGTCATGAAATTACGGCGCACTATCACGCCTACAACGCGAACAGTAGCGATGTCATTTTCATAACCGGTCAAAATGACCGGTCCCGGGGTTCTAGTGTTAAATTACAAATACATATATTAAAAAAAGAAAAAAATAATGCTATAAATGACTTGCAGCTATCATCAAATACAGTGAAAAGAAGAGTACAAGACATTTCTGGCGATTTACAAAGACAGCTACATGATGATATAGATCGATATTCTGGGTATTCAGTTCAAATTGATAAATCATTGGATATAACAGGCACAGCTCAGCTGGTAATAGTAATAAGAATGGTTTTCGAAGACTACACGGCCAAAGAGGAAATATTAACAATTCTACCATTGAAGGAAAGGACAAGAGGGGAGGATATTTACCAAGCATTTAAGAATTTTGTTTCAGTGACAGATATGCCTTTAAATAACTTGTCCTCGATTGCTACCAATGGAGCTTCAGCTATGGTTAGCAACAAAAACAGATTTATTGCATTATGTAAGAACAATAAATCATTTCCTGAATTTCTTTCATATCATTGTGTTATATACCAGGAAGCTCTCTGTGCTCAAGTTCTAGCATGTTCTGGCTCTTGTGACAAAAATCAAAAATTCTATACGAACAGCGCCATTACAACATAGGCCTTTCAAACAGCTTTTGGAGGATGATGATGCTGAGTACTCTGATTTGATAACATATACCGAAGTAAGGTGGCTTAGTAAAGGCAAGGTACTTGAGCGTTTTATCAACCTGATGAAGTCAAAAAATTTCTTGATTCAAAGAATGAGGTTTTTGATCTCCTGAATGAATCTTCTTGGTTAGCTGATTTAGCCTTTCTGGCAGATATTACGCAGAAGTTAAATAATTTAAATCTTGAGCTTCAGGGCAGTAATAAAGACACACATGATTAGTGCCAAAAATGCATTAAAAGGCAAACTAATTCTTTGAAAATCACACCTCGATAAAAATTTATTAACTCATTTTCCTAATATGGCAAAAATGTTTTTTTTAATCCACTTTGATTCCAAATTGTACATTGGACATATGAAAAAATTGAGTGATGAATTTAATGAAAGATTCGCACAGTTTTGTGACATCAAGCCCATCATACTTTTTTATGAAAATCCATTTAATACTCTTGACATCAGTATCGTTGCCAAAGGAATTAATAAAATTTACGAAGCTAATGTTGAGAGTTAGAATTATAAATTTTGGAACTACAGAACAACATATCCCTTAAGGCTTGCCATGTAGACAAAAATTTCTGGAAATTAGTAAATTACACAAAGTTCCCATTGCTGAAAAATTCCGCAGTGAAGATTAAGTCATATTTTGGATCAACTTATCTGTGTGAATAATTGATAGTAGCTCAATAACTTTGGCTAAGATTAATAAAGGTAAAGTACTCCTTTAGCCAAACAATTAGAGGGTTGTAACCCTCTAATTGTTTGGCTAAAGGAGTACTTTACCTTTATTATCTGTGTGAATCAATGTTCTCAACAATGCAAATTGTAAATTTGGTACAAGTGCAACCTAAAGTCACTAAATACTAGATTAAGCCTAGTCAGAGACATAATGAGAGGTTTTGGGTACTTTTGGGGGTGCTCCGCCCCTTCAAAAAGTCTTAAATATTTCGCTGTTTTTCACCCAAATGCGACATTTGTCAGTACTGGAGAGTGCAGCTCTTCGCCCGGTTCCTATAAGAATAAAGAAGAAACCGACTCAGAACTCACCACGAGAAGGTGGCTGTACATGTTGTTCCGCCCTAACCCATCCCAACCAACCAACCAATGATGGGTTTAATGTCTACAGACAATGACAATTGTATTAGTAAGTACCAAAAATGAGACTTGTGAAGGCTGCTAGAAATATCGTTTGAAGAAACAAGTGTTTGTTTAAGAAGTGTCACTATCAGTGCCAATGCCTCGAAACTGGTTTTTGGTGTCAAACAATGGCATAACTTGCCTTGATCTTAAAGCATTTCGAATTAAGTCATCACGATTTTCAGCTCCGCAGACGCTTAATGAAGCTTTTGTGACCTCCTTAACTGTACGCTCCATGGCCTGAGTATGACACGGAAAAGCGTCATACAATGATACCTGGGAAGGATCGTTGACAAAGGAGCGAATTTGCTCAAGAGCCTCACTTCTTGCTTTTAAGATGCGAGACACGGCCAAAACCCGAACATCTCGCTGCTCATCTCCCAACATTGAAATCAAGATGTTTTCGGGGTGAGCGTAAAAAGCATTGTGGGCAATGACAGGATCAATAACTGCTTGATACATCTTCGGGAAGAACCGTGTTTTGCTTATGCACTCCCAAAGGAGTCTCCTTCCATCTTTGCAAGAATGTTTCGTGTTAATCCCAAACCACATGGGAGCATACACATTTAAGATGAAAGTGGCAATTACTTTTAAGTTAGCAGATGGTTTAGTGGTGCTTATATATAATCTCAGGATTCTGTTTGCAGTTGTGACCCATCTGGCATGACTGATTGGACCAGGATCTTGCTTGGAGAGTTCCACTGGGCAATCACCTGAGTTGATTGCTTGACATATTTTGTAAAGATATTACTGGTCTTTACTGAGTTTTCTGGAGTCCAGAACAGGTAAGTCCACTTTAATGGGTTTAAATTTTGTGACTGGCAGGTCCTTACAATCTGCTAACTGCTTTCCTATGAGACCTGAATATGATGTTGGACCACTTGTACTGTGCTTTACTATCTATGAGCCACCAGTCCTACGTGGCTTTTCCGACGAGCAAATCAACAGTCAAACCATGTAAATCAAATGGGGAAAGAACTCACCTAGAATAGAACTTGAGACCTGTAAATTCAAAATATAAATTATGGCCTGGAGGTAGTCTTTAAGAGCAAGTTTCATGGAAATCGGACCATTCATGAAGATGTTAGTGGGCCACATACACACACACACAGACACGGAGGCGATCTCATAAGACTACTAAAAATGGGTGTCATTAAGAAGATGGTGTGTGGCAAATGCACAGGAAAGATTGAATGCATTTGTTCTGGATGTGTTTTAATGGAAAGTTCTTTTTGTGGATATTACCACATAAGACACATTTTGGACACTGCAAATTTTATAAATGTTGTTCTGCATTGAAAAGTCAACAAAAGCTATGTTTCAAGTTGAATAAATCGTTTTACCTATCATTTCAACATCATTATATCCATTTTTCAGAGTTTTGAGTCACACACTCGAAATGAATCCTATGGGTGGAATAGGGGGTCGGCGAAGTCCGGGCATTCTAGTGTTAACCGAGTAGTCACACATAGTTCAGAGATTGATTTATCTTGCAATTACCTATGACTCATCTGTGAAAATGAGGTTCACTTAATAATGAAGTGAAACGAAATGATGATGGCTGCAATAACAATTTAACTGAATGAATTATAAAAAGATATACTGCATTACAATCTTGTGCATTCCGTCAGCCAAACCGATTTCTTACGATGGTGTTTAACATGGAATATATGGAGAATGCTATCAAGTAGCAAGTAATGGAAGAATAAACTGCAAAGGTGTTTTTTTTTACTTTTTTAAATACATACATCTTGACTGTTTTTGAGAGGTGTGCCTTGTCACTTTTGTTTTTTCTATTATGTAACAAATTCTATCAAACCCGGGGATTTGATAAAACTGAGAAATCATCCATTCAAAACTTGTAAATCCACTCATACTTCTAATATTAGAACTAATTACGCAGTGAGTTTGCTTCAGCCCTCCCCAAACAACCCCTCACTTGGACAAAAAAACAATTCCATGGGCCTCCTTATGTTATCATCCCAATGCAAGAATGACTTAAATAACAATGGCAAATTATAATAGTACATTCAAATGATCACCCAAGATGCAGAATAATCTTTGTTAGCTCCAGTCGATACGCAAGAAGTCATATTTTATACAATAATAAACCCTGAAGGCTGAGGTGGCATCATGACAGGAATACATATTCACTGACTGACATAACATTCAAGTAGATAGGAAGTTAAAACTCAGTCTGCTGTGAAAGCAACATCACTCAAATTGTTGGAATACTTTTGGAAATGAGTGTACTTTGGCTGATTAACTTTCTTTATCAATGGCTGAGCATCCATGGCTGCATTTAATGTAAGCTGCAGAAGGTGAGAGGCACAGCCTAGTCATTGAATAAGTAGGCATTGTATATGTTGTGTCTATAGTAGCAAAGAGAACTCGAGACATCTCTATTCCATACATTTCTAATTGAATCCTAATAATATCTCGATGACAGCTGCAGTGGGGTCAGCATTCAGATCTTCTAGGTTTACAACCGACAAGCATCGCGATTGTAAGATCCAATTTGATTCAGATATGCAATGTAATAACCAAATAATTGCTTCCATTGCTAGCTTTCCAATGATCAAGGTGATGGATGTTCATGAATTATGTATTTCTGATTTTAAATGCTTTATGAGTTTCTTGTTTTAACTATTTTTGAGGGCATCATGGTGGCGTGAAAGTGTTGTTTGATGTGGGGGACACTAAGTTCCATGAGTTCACTTTGAATACAAATTTTTGAACCCAGTGGCTTCAGCAGCTTTGAACGATCTTCCATCAGCCACAATAAAGTATAACACTGCTTTATCATATTGTTCCTTAGTTTTCAAATCAATTTATTTTCTCATAAAAATGTGTCATGGTAGTTTGTTTTTTAGCATTGGGATTCGATGATTCTTCTTCAGGCTGCTTCAATTCTTTCTTTTTCACATGTTTCTTTTGCTTCACTGTGCACCAATATATGCTTCCTTTTCAAATGTCCCCATAAGTAGAAAGTTGTTCCACTAGCTCGCGACGATAATATTTGATAACACAATTTGCACTTAAATACCTTGTCACTTATTTCAAAATGAAATGGAATTTCTGACATGTTGAAGGATTTGAATTCTGAAATTGATATGAATAAAAAATAATGATAGTCATTTGAAAAAATTAAGATATACAATTTAAGTAAGAAATAGCGAAAAAATATTATATAGATTTTAAAAATATTTAGTTTGATAAGAAATCATGCCCAATTATCCTAATTTTCCGGTAGTGTTGCGTTAACTGAGCCTAAACTGGCAACACTGTAACTGAAGTCTGAGCAAGCCAAGCAAGGTCATAGCGGAAAAATTTCGAGATCAAAGAAATTCGTCAGAGTGTCGTAGGTCTGTATTAAGTGGAAGTTATAATTGCAAACACTTAAACATAAAACCTACAACTAATTTCTTATGTGATTGATACTTCACTCAATAAATATTGATAATTTAACATTAGTATTATCTTGCCTTTATTAAAAAAAGATGATTGAAGGACACCTCTACAAATATACACACATTAAAACAAAAGGCCTAAAGGACACTGGTCCCTATTTCGACCGCTCTGTTTGTTTGTAGCAAATGACAAAATTTCTCCTACCAGTACCTTATATTTAGAGTATTAAACTATGAGGGTTAAAATTAGACCAACAATTTAATAAGAACACATCAAAGTGTCATTGGTCGACATATCGTCTGCCGATTTAAAATTCACGAATCATATTTTGCAATATTGAATCGAATTCTTAAATCTGATTCAAATTCAAATCGAATATCAAAGCTTCACAGGGCCCTACTTCAGACAAAACAAGGTCCCATATAGTTGAAGTTTTGAAGAAAACATGGGGGTAAATATCTCAATAATGTGTAACAAATTTGACTATTGGGAAATCAGTAGGAAATTCCTAACATTTACATGACATCTATGACATTGCATTATTACCCTTCATTGATAATCATCGCATTTACATTATAAATTAATATCCTTAAACAGTCGCTTAGGATTCCATACCTACCGAATTCCAATTTCCAATGGTCAAAGGTTCAAGGGATATTATTCTTCCAAAATGAGCATCAAGTACTTTCATCAACTCTCCATCTTCAAACTTCCAAACATAGAGATTTTTTCTGTAAAATGGAAACTTTATTTAAAACTTACGTGAATGAAACTTAGATGAGAACTTATGTAATGTATAAACCAAGTAGAAGGACATAGCAAGTTTAAAAATAATTATAAAAAAGATCAATCTACTCCACATGATATCATGATCCAGTCATGCAGCATAATCAAGAATAAAATATTAACCATAGTTAAATGATCAATAATGATGGAAAATAGAGAAATAGGGTAGTTATTTCAAGAGACATAGGAAAAATTATAATTAAAACAGTTTCATATTATATTACAAGAAAAAATAATTTTTGTAAATTTGAATTATTAAGGGTCATAAATAAAATAAAATCAATAAGCAAGGGTAAATTCATCCCACAGAAGGTTTTCAAATATGATTATTTGAACAGATGCAGGGATACCAATGAAGCATAATAGGTGAACTTGTTAACAAGCCTGAAGTGAAAAATGAATAATTATTACACTGTATAATAGCATTTTAACATCTCTAATTAGCTGGAGGTTTTCTGAACTGCAATATTGGATGCTAAAATAATAAAATTCATTTACAAAGAAAGATTATGATAAAAAGTAACATTTCAATAATATAACAAAGATATCAAATAAAAAATAAATAGTGAAAAAGTCTTGTTAAACATTGAAGAAGGCATAGACAGGTATTTCTTCTTATTTTTTTGGATATCAATGAATATTAATCTATTGAAATCTTAACATCATTCAATAGAAATTTCAGAAGATAAAAAGCTACAAAATTCTTTCCTGAAATAACCGATTCTATTTTAGAATAATGAGGAAAAATAAATTATATTGCTAGAAAAATATATAAGACAACAGCAAAATATAATCACCTGACACCAGCAATAGCAAAATCACCATTTGCAGAAACCACCACAGAGTTGGACTGAAGAAGCCGTGTAGAAATATTCCTGACTCCATAAGGGAGGAGCAAACCAGTGACATGTATGGGAACATGAACAATGGGAGCATTAGGATCTATATTTAAATCACAGAAAGCATCCTGTCTACTACGGCTTAGCCCCCCGTCAACATTCTGCCACACTATGAATCCATAAGATGCTGTCCCAAGAAGTGTGGCTTCCTCTTTGTCCAGCTTAAGCTGCAGTATTTGTTGCTCCTCCTCACTTCCAACTTCCTTACCTTCCTCTGGTTCTCCATCCTAAAACAGATGGCATGTGTGCTTTGTTAGGAACAGAGAAATGCAAAAAACAATGCCCAAGAAAAAGATCTGAAGTAGAATAGTGGGACAACATGGATGAGGCTTTGGCAGGGATGTGAATGTGGAATGAAGGCTTTGGGAAATAGTTGAGGTTGGAGACAGCATTTGGAGGACTTAAGGCCGATTCACACTATACGTAACGTCTATGTTTTGACATGGACCGTCTTCGAAACGTCAAAATTTCCTTCTGTGTATTTAGATGGAATTGTTCACACTGTACATTCCATCAATGTCACATCTTCATTTTGTTCTGTCACGTTTTCTCTGGGGGAATATTTTGATGGGATGGTGCCAGTCGAAACATGTTGAATCCTCTCCATTTCTGATAGTGTGGACAACCCGCAAACCATTTGCTACTAAGATTTATTTCGAAAATTCAATTTAATTTATGAAACCAATAGATAGTAGCAAGAAGTAGATTCCAAATAGCGACTTTAATAGACAAAACATTAAAACCCTTTAAAGTATGTCAATTTATTGCATTGCAGTGTTAAATAAATTACCTAATTTAATATAGAAAATAAGTTTCATTCTTACATCAAACACTCATCATTGTCATTCACATTTTCCAATCATAACCTGTACTATGTGCCTCTCATTTACGTTAAATAATTGTACTTTTGGTTCTCCAGTTAAATCATGTTCTTTTTCAGATTCAATGAACTTGATTGTATTGTAACTTTAATTGGAATAAAACCGAAATTTAA
This sequence comes from Tanypteryx hageni, assembly GCA_028673005.1. NCBI lineage: Eukaryota > Metazoa > Arthropoda > Insecta > Odonata > Petaluridae > Tanypteryx > Tanypteryx hageni. The sequence continues at coordinate 21,542,480 of CM054112.1, read as the reverse complement.
TATTGTACTTAGCAATAATCACATGAAACTTCAATGTATGCAGCATCTATATTAATTTCATATAATATTAAGACTGAAAAGGTGACCGTCCATGTCGAAGTCTCAACGTACAATGTGAACACTGATGAAAAATGACGTGTCGAAGATGGTTCATGTTGAAAAAAGACGTTAAGTATAGTGTGAATCAGCTTTTAGCCTTCAGCCATGATGATGGAAAACATGTTTTGTTATCACATGGCTTAAGAAGTGAGGAAGGCTAATATTTCAGCTGCCAATGTAGTTTTCGAGAGCAGATAATATTTATCAACATTTATTTTAATACATTTTATTAGGCTTGATAATTTTTGACGTTTCTATTTCTTAAAAAGCGACCAATAATATCAATTATTTTTCCTAAATATTGAGGACAAATATCAAAGTTTATTTTAATACATTTTATCAAATTTTACCTATAAAAATCACATAAATTTTTATTCTTCCAATTAAATTTTACTAAAACTTTATATATAAAAATAAGACTTCTCGCATGCCAGATTTTTTGTTCTCTCTAAACTTTGATGAATGTGTTGTTGTTGGCTTCGCCCACCAACCCAGAACAGCTAATTTTTTGGAATAAATCACAAGTAAATTTTATTCGTTAAATTACGCCTCTTATTCATGAAATCATGGACATTCAATGACAAAATTAATGTGACATTAATATAATGCACAACTAAATACATATATGAATATTTTGAAGAAAAAATCTTGTTGAGTGACAAACGATGATGAGTGTACAAAAAAGCACAGAGTATTAATATTGAACGATGCTACAACATTGCAACAAAACATAAGCATGGGGACTCTCTTACTCGGAGAATGAATAGTGGGTATAAATATATATATATAAATAGAAATTTTATGATTGTGTTTTTGAAAATACTATGAAGCAGGGCTCCAGAAATATACTTGTTATAGTAGTATATTTTTAACCTAATGAATGAATGAATGAAATGAATGAATGAATGAATGAACCAACCATGAAATGAGTTATGGGCGAGTGGATTTTGTCAAGTGGAGAGTAGGATTTAGTTATACTTTTGTTGAGACCTGCTACAGGGATATTTGGTAATAAGTATTAATTCAGTTTGGGAAAATCTTTCTTTTCATATCTTGGAGGTTGTTGACAGAAGTCATAAGACTTTTGAGTAAATTGAGTATGGAAGCTGATCATATCATGTAAGTGAACAAAGGCACATAGGGATTATCAGATGTGGTCGAGATTAAAGACGAGTGCAATAAACTGATCATATTGTTTCGGCCCATACCGTGTCAGTTCAGTATGAAAATTTTGCGGAGAAAATTCCTCAAACAGCTTGCAAAGAAGCTACAACTGAAGTAGGTACGTGAAAAAGTGGCCAAATTACAATAATCAAGGTGAAGAATCTGATTTGGAAGAAGAAGTTGTTCCAAAATGCCGAAGATGCCAGATCATGAAAAATTGCAGGGAAAATAAAACCTCAAAAAAATGCACAGTATGCAAAAAATGGTTTGTGGGAAATGCATGGGCAAAATGCATTGCACTTGCGTCGGCTGTACTAACATGATGAAAGAATAATAATTTTGTTATATTATTTTAAAACTTTGTTTGTTCATCACAAATATGTGTCAAAGAAATCTATATTTCAGCTCCAAAAGATTTTTGTTGTTACATGGTATCAGTGGTGGCTCGAATGCTTTTTAGCTGGTGGGGATATCTACAGAAAAATTTGTAGTAGACTCGAGTGTTTCTATACGTGTGCATATAATGCTATAAGGGTTTAAGACAACAATATCAGACATAACAAGAACAGTATTGGTTATTCATCATCAAGGTGACACTAACAATACAAGAATATTTAGTTGCTATATGTTGAAAAACAGAAAAAATGACAATTCATCTGAAATTCATAATTACTCATAGTGAATTACCTTTTACAGAGGTGCCTTTTTCTTTCCAGCATCTGACAGCGTCTTGTAAAAAAAATGTGTCCCCCTGTTCTTCAGCCTTGCAAGAAGCTCAATGACTTTGGTATTGAAGTCTGGGATAGATTTTACTAGTTCGTTCTCTATTGATAGCATCGATAGAGCATTGAGTTGTTCTTCGCTTATCGCGTTCCTCAAGTAAGTTTTCACACGCTTCAATGTAGAGAAACACCTTTTTGATTCAGATGTTGTCATGGGTGCTGTGATAATAATTTCAAGGTGTTTCATTGTTTCACTGAAAATTTCTTTGTTTAGTTCTAAGGAATGCAACAGTGACATTGCTGATGTCACACCACTTATGAGATGTGTGTCCGTACAAAATACTGAGCTCTGTCTTCAGTTTATTTTTATCTAAAATCAGATGATATGCTACTGCTGTATTTATGGTCAGGAAAATGGCACACATATTCTTTAAATGACTCTGTATCAACCAGTTTGGTGGCAATTAGCTGGTCACTAGGTGAAAATCTGTCTTCAGCATGGACAACTATTGTATCACAAGCTTCCTTCATAACTCAGAAAGCAACAAAACTGTCCATCATTCAAAATATTATGTAGTCCATATGACTCATTAATAGTTACTGAACCCCACCATGATTCTTCCTGAAAATTGTCCATATACTCTCTTAACTCCTCCAAGTTTTCATAAACACTATTTACAGTTCTTCCTTTGAAATTCCCCTGTGTTGCACTGGGTCTCGTCATCCTCCTCTTCACTACTTCATCAAGAAGAGCAGTACGCTTTGGTGAAGCAGAAAAAAATGATGGGAATGCAGACAAATGTGCAAAAAATACTTTAAATTCTTTGTGTCATGGAACAAGTTGCTGCATTATGAGGTTTAATTGGTGAGCATAACAGTGCACAAAATGTGCAAGAGGGAACAGATTTAATTGTTGTTGCCAAACCTACAGCTGTTTTTCTTTCATTTCTGAGTACTTCACGAAGCGTTAAAAAATAATGCTGTTCTCTAACATATAGCGCAATATTGTGACCAATTGTGATTTACAAGACACGTCAGTTGTTTTGTCAACCTGAATTGAAACATAGTTAGCTCTTTCAATTTCACCTTTGATATGGTCTCTATAAATAGTGTACATGATATTTGGCTTTTAAAGTTCTGGTGGGGATGAACCCCACTATCCCCAAGGTAAGAGTCGCCCCTGCATGGTATAGTAAAATACCTATTTTCTATTTATAATTAGCATTAGTTTATTGAAATTAGTTATAAATCAACCTGTTTGTAGTATTTGTAAGCAAAATGAGTGATTTCAACCTGAATGCGCTATGCATATCCAAATAATAATGCATTTTTATAATTAGCGTGTTTATCTCTGTATATTTTAATTGTGTACATTTTGTTGCTACCCTTACCTAATTTATTCTTCATGTTGGTAAATGTGGGTCTGCATAATATTACTTGAGCAAAAGTTTTTTTTACATTCTTTCGCTGTTATTTAATCCTTGCGTTATTTTCAAATATTTTTAATTGACATTTTTAAGATGTATGTATTTACATTTTTAAGTTTCAGACAGAGAATGTACCGGCTCATGCTATCTATAAACAGTAGTTAGTCTGAATTGAAAATGTATACCTTATTTAAACGCAATAAATACTCACGAAGAAATAATATATGTATTTTTTGTAGGTTCTTACCACATATATACAAACCATTTATCAATAACATTTGCGGTTTCTTAAGGTGCCACATCCCAACATAGAACTCTATGGAAAAGGATGTCTTACTTTAGACATACATTCTCATAAGTGAGCAGTAAAATATTTATCAAGATGAAAAATTACTATAAAACAACCATATTTTTGAAAAAATGTTGCAACATTATTTTTGAATGTATCAATTTGACAAAATTTACTAAACAAAAACAACTTATAATTGTTTAGATGACAAAAATAATGTATCGCTTTTAACTTTGCAATTTTAAGCTATAAAAGTTGATATTTCATAGTACAGGTCAAATTGACCCGGTTGGATGTTCTAGGACAGTGGTTCTCAACCTTTTGATTCTCGCATCCCACCTAACACATCTTCCCAAATCTCTGGTCCCACCATGATATATTTAAAAACCTCTTTTTCTAATAAATATATTACTGCTTTTATAAGTGCTTAAGTAATATATTAGTAATATCCAGACATTTTTAAGGATTATATGACAGCAACTATTTAAAAAAATAATTTTATTGCATAAACGATGAATAAAAACAAACATTTACAGAAATAGGATACAACATTTTTTAATGAGAAACCTGAGGTTGTGTTTCATTGATAAGCATATCAATTTTTGACATAATACTTGAAAGAGCGAGTCGAACTGTTGGCTCAAGTTGAAGACTGTTTTTTTCCTTTATTTTTACAATTGTCATGGCAGAGAAAGCAGTCTCACAAAGAATGTTGGAGGAAAGGGTATTAGTTTTTTAACCGCTTTTACACTCAGTAGTTCATATTCTTTCTTCACTTTAAGCCAAAAGTTTTCCAAAGACAATTTCTTAAATAACGCTTTCAATGTAGGATCACTTGCTATTTCAATGAGGTTGTCTTGCTTTGAGACTGAAAGTGACAACTTATTCGTTTCACAGCCAGAATGAATGAACGGATCTATTACCCATAAAAAACCAATTCTTGGATCATCTTCAGGTGGAAAATATTTATTGAACTCGGTCTCAAGTTGATCCAAATATTTGGAAACAAGCTTGGTAATATTATTAATGCCACACCCTCTTCTGTCTACAACTTCTGAAAAGTAATGAAACATAAAATATTCCTTCATCTACCCTATTCTTCCAAACAACTAATTTATTTTTAAATGCATCTATCTTAGTTGCAAGATGGAAGGTGGAAGCCATTGGGCCTTGCAGCTGCAAATTAAGCTCATTCAGGAGTGAAAATATGTCTGCCAAATATACCAATTTTGAAACCCAATTTGTGTTATCGAACAATTCCATTAGCTTTGATTTCTTTAGAAATAATAAACTCTTAATTTCCTCTATAAGTTCAAAGACACGAGATAACACCTTTCCACGCGACAACCATATAACTTCAGCATATAACAAAAGTGTCACATATTCTGCACCCATTTCCTCACAAAGTACTTTAAATATTCGGCTGTTTAGTGCATTGACTTTGTCAAGATTCACCACTTTAATGCAATCAGACAACACATCAGAGAGCTATTGCTTTGCTTGCTAATAGCTCGCGATGGATCAGACAATGTGTGGCTTAAAAATCAACATGTGCAACTTCACGAACTTTTGCAGCGACTCCAGAGTGTGAGCCTGTCATTGCTGCAGTGCCATCAGTACAAATACCAAAAACACATTTCCAATTGAGACCAATATTTGAAAAATAGCCATCAATAATGCGAAATTTGTCGGAACTTGTCATTTTTGTTGGCTTATTACAAACCATTAAAACATCCTCAAGCAATTCATCATCACAGACATATCTAAATATCCCATCAAAATGGCATTGTTTGCAATATCTGAAGATTCATCTACTTGAAGAGAAAAAAGCTCTGATTTTTTCAAATGGGAAATGAGTTGAGTTTCGATATCATGAGACATACTCTCAATATGATGCTTAACCGTATCGTTTGAATGTGGGATAGTAGCAATCTTATTCACTGCTGCATCACCTAGAACATCTCTGCAAGCATCTATCACTGCTGGTTTTATCAATGTTTCTCCTATGGTGAATGGCTTTTTACATTTAATGATTCGCAAGGAGACTAAAGAGGATGCCCGAAGGGTGGCGGTGCCAATATTTGAAAAGGTAAGCATATCTTTTTGTTGAGTTTTCATTGCTGATTTAAGTCGCTGGAAATATTCAATTGGCTTGTCTTTTAGGTGCGGATGTTTTCCCTCCAAATGCCTCTTCAAATTTTGAGGTTTCATTTGTTAATGTTTCTCCACATATGACACAATGAGAGAGGTGAATTATCATTCTCACTCTTCGAAAATCCTTACTGAATATAGCTCTCATTGTACTTTCTATTAATGTTTTTTTTTTCTCTTCTCAACTGAAACACCGCCTTCAGATTTTGTTGTTTCCGAAGAGGGGAATCCAAATCTTTTGAATCCTTGTTTACTCATTTTGATTCTAAGGGTAAAAATATGGCAATTTAAAGTAACTTGTGGAAACAAAATTGGGTTGACAGAGTGAATTAAAATGTGTATTGTTGCATAATACTATCTCGTATTTAATAGTAAGGCCTTTAAGAGAGGGATAAATAAATTATTGTAAATAAATAAAAATAATTATATTTCATTTACCTTCCCTAACTATTACAGTTTGACAGCAATGAATTCCGTTAAATTTGTACTATAATAAAACGAAAGGACTAAACAGCATCCTGCAATACAAAAAGTTAATTAAAGAGTCATGTCAGTTTCAAGCAGGGAGTAAAATCAAAATGCATCTGGAATAAATTTGTACAGGCTAAAACATAGTCTCATTATTTAGGGCCTACGAAGAGTCAATGATTGTTTAACAATAGCAAAGATAGGAAAGAATCATTTTGAAAATCTGCAATTGAAAAGTATCATATTTGATACAATTGTATAGAAGTTGTCACACGTAGTCCTACACAGGACCCTTTTTGTAAAAAAATATTTTTGGATCCCACCCCCTCCTCATTGTCTCCCCCAATCACTCTTCATTTATCCTATATATTAATTGTGTAATGCCCACGTATGTGTCAGACAGTGTGTAATGCATACCTTTTTTCATTTATTTAAATATGTTATTATGCACCGATTTTCTTCGTTTTTGTTTTATAGGAAGAGTAATTCTACGAATATCTTATTCTTTCAATATTTAGGCATTACAAGTTCGAATTTCACAGAAATACGCATTTATTCCCGAAAATTTCTCATTTTTTTCATGCTTCTAATACGCGTTGTCAAGGCAGTTTCCTTTTTTTTCTTAGACAAAAAATGCATTGAAAGCATTGAGAATTGACGAAATCTACTTCATAGCAGCAGGAATTGGAGGGACTGGAAGTGGGGATTAAGGAAAAGAAGGAATGAGTGGAAGATGGAACGGACGGGAGGAAGTGGAATGAGGTATTGGGGGGCATGGAGGAAGGGGAGTGAAGGGCTTCGAAGGATAGGACCTCCGTTAGAAATGCTCGGAAATCGGAGTGGTACACACTCATTTGCACTGTGGATCTGAAATTTGGCAACTTCTGACAGGAAAATTTCAGCTTTTTGTTGGAATTTTTCGCCCCATTCCTACATTCCGTTAAAAAATCATGATAATCAGAAAGGTACAATTTCATATACATTAATGATCTTATATCCGGCATGATAACCAATGGATAGTATTTAATTTTCCCTGGGTATTTTCCTGCATAATCTCATTTTTCACCAATAAATAAAGCCAATATGGTGTACTTCTGTGGCATCGCATGCCCATTTAGGTTGGGTGTGCTTTTATCGGGGGGGTTATGCAACCCGCGCTACAAAATTCATGTGTTAATTTGAATGTACGATTGCATTTTTATCGACGTGTGAAAGTTTTAAGAGAGCATAGCCAGCAGCGCTCTTCTTAATTGGTCTAATGCAATTAATCGTAGAATAATTTTGAATACTTTAATTTACTAACTGATGTAATTTTAACTATACAATCCATAATTATGAACAACAGAAAGGTTCCCCATCAAATAGACTATAGCTATGCATCACGCGCGCCGTTTATGTGAGGAGCACAGAGGGTTAACGCTTCGTTGTGAGAAGATTAGAATATCATTGGCAAATACTAGAGTGAGGCATGAATTATCTGTATTTTGTTACGATTTTTAAATACAACCATATAATACGCACAGAAATCTGAAAAAGTAATCACTTGGGAAAATATTATTTTCCGAATTGAATCAAAGAAAGGCTTAAAAAACTCATTTTACTTACTCATTTATACACCAGTTCCAATCTCCTGTTTTGCCTTAGGAATTGTGTTAGCACATCATCATAAAATGAAGGTCTTTTCTTCAGTTCCACCAGCAATGTCTTTTCAATGGCGAGTGAACTTAGGCCGCATAACCTTTCCTGCGTTTGTGTTCCTCTATAACACGTATGTATTCTCTTCATAGCCGAAAAAGAACGCTCGACTGTAGCAGTAGAACTCGGAATCGTCATGATAAGTTCCGCTAATTTATAAATCTCCTTGAATGCAACCTGAAGCTGATTTTCTTGCATGGATTTTAATAGGTGGATGCACTGGTTTCCTCGCAAATTCATCAGAAGAAAAGAGCACTTTTAGTTAATTTTTTAGGCGAACGTATTCAAAAACTGGTCCGTAGAAATCCTTTAATTTATCTAGAATACCATCAGGAAAAGTTTTCGCATACTGATCATATCTTTCGCTACAAAGGAGTTGAAAAAACTCAAGTTTCGAAAGTGAAGAGTATCTTTCTTCCATCTCCAGGCACATGCAGTCGACTATTCTCTGGTATAATTGAAGGCACGTGCTCTTCTCCTCTTCTTCAGATCCTTTTCGTCTTTTAGGCTTTGACTCCTCAACCGTATGCTTTTCCTTTGCAGAAACCCAAATATCATGAAATTCATGTTCCTTGTCGTTTCTAAGCTGTTTCATAGTATCATGCACAACTTTTTACAACAGTACAATATGTCATAGGATGATGTTTGTAATATATTATTGAAAACATCAGTATAGCAAAACAGAACAGTAAAAATTTCCAGCAAAAAAATTGTTTGAAAATCTTGCAAGAAGTACAAAAAACCACGAGCTTTGATTACAGCATCCACGTCCCATTTCCCAGAATTCTCCACAATGTGTTAAAAAAATTCAACAAGTTGACTTCTGTGGCGTTTTACTGTTTGATAAACGAGGAGTAAAGTTCCATCTGGTTGGTGCGATGGAGGGTAATTTTTTAGCAACAAAATCTTGCAAAGCATTTACTCTTTTCGATTATTTAGAAAAATATGCTGCCAATCCACTGATAGCTTGGAAAAACAATCTGCATTCGAGAGGCTTTGCTTCAGAACTAAGTTCAAAACATGAGTGTAGCAATGCGTAAATATTGCTAAATAATAGACCTCGATAACTTTACTCTGCAACCCATTAATTAATATGTCCACTCATTACACAGGCACCATCATAAGTTTGCCCGACCAACTTATCCTTAATATTAAATTCCTCAACTCTGTTTACAACATGTTTAAAAAGACCACTAGACATTCTATCATCACTTATGTCTGTAAATCCGATGAACCTTTCGTGTGTTTGCCCATTATGGACAAAACGGAAAACAGCTGATAGCTGTGATTTCAACACAACATCAGAAGTTTCATCTAGAAGAATGGCCACAAATGTAGTGGAAGAAATTTCTTTCTTTATAGCATCTTTAGCCACATCAGATATAGCGTTAATGATATCATTTTGTACTATGGAAGAAGTTCCTCAAAATACAGTCGATGCCTTTAAATGACTGTCTAAAAGAGGATCATACTCACGGAGCACATTTAAAGAGGTTCCGGAACAGAGTTCCTGCATGTTCACTGCACAAAAATAGAACTGGGCCTTCATGATAACTGTAGATGCCAGGAAAGTGATGGTGTCTTTTAATGATATATCACATGGAAATTGGTGCATTATTTTCTGATATGGGCAACGTTTCCTATCATCCGAGTTTTGGTTATCTGAGGTCGGTGCAGTCACATCAGCCTCAAACAATCGGGACTCTACTGTAATATTATTTTGAATGCATTCTGCTTGTGGATGAATAAACCACTTAATAAATAACCATGGCTTTTATTTGAAGAAAAATTGCAAAACTAAAGATAAAATGAAGTTTCTATTTGCGTAAGTGGGTTCTGCTTTTATTATAGGTGTAGATTAATATAAAAATAATTCACCTTTATGGAACAGGATCATTTTCCCTGGATGGCATTTCGCTGGCTTGGTGTTAGAAATGATGAATAGTGTTGCTTCTCTTTCTTCTTGAAATCACACAACACAAATAACCTTCTTCCATGCCAGACAAAAAGATGATGTTCACTGAGATCTTTCACATTACAAACTGAATGAGAATGCAGCAGAGAGCCGAGAGGAAAAGATCATAATAGGCAATACATTCTTCCCTTGAATCTTAAACATTTCGAAATTTCCCAGAAAAGGAAATGAAGGTAGCAAAAAAGATAAGGGACAAAGAGACCCATTCCCTTAGGCCAGAGGGTGGTGAGGGGCCAACTAGGAAAGGTTAGGCAGCCAAAGAAAAATAGGTTGCACCCCCACTGTACTAGCCAGCTGGGGTCTGGAGGTTTCGTGAGTCAGCGGGAGACATTTGCTGGAGGGTCAAAAATGAAATCATTGAAAATGCTTTTATGATTGGATTTCCCATCTCTTCTTTGGTCCCTGTCCTGGTTTTTCCTCCGCAAGCTCTACTTTATTCCTTTCCACAAATAGTAATAAACTGCCGGGAAACCCATAGACAATTGGGGTGCCAAAATATCTTCAGCCTGCTCGAGTCCCACCAGTGGGACACATCCCACCGGTTGAGAAACACTGTTCTAGGAGGTGAGCTAAGTCTGGGCGTCTGAGTGTTAACGATGATAATTCATTTTCGTCGATTTTGAAATTTTTATGATTTCGATGTTTTTTGACATTTTTAGATTTAAATCAAATTCTACTGAGCCTAGTTATAACTTTCAAATAAAATTGAATTTAGACAATAAAATTGTCCATATTTAAAGATTGAATTTACATACTAATTTTTTACTAATTTTTTATTTCCCTAACCGATAGGCAATTAAACCTCGCATATCCTTGTGCCAAAAAATGTCAAAATATTGAACACATACAGAAATAAAATAATGACTGGACTAGGTATTTTATTGTCCCAATAGGGACCTCAAACAAATTTTATTCATCTTAAACTTAGTGAAATTTCTTTCTCAATTTGTGATCATGAGATCAAAATTAGAAAATGTAAACCATCAACCTATTCAATTCAAGAAATCTTTTTGCTACTGTTTTTAGCCTTCGAGTAATAACTTTTAATTTTAAAATTCTATGGAATTTTACTATTTGAATTCCACAAAGAGCAGAAGCTTGCTTTTGATGCAACATTATCTTGAAGCAACAATAAACAATGATATGGTAAGTGTCTGACTTTTCTAACCCAAGTTATAAATACACAACATACATAATAATATGAACAGAGCACTCACTTCATCCCAACCATTCAATAATGGGTCCTTTTCAGTATCTGCATTCTCTTCTACCTCTTCTTCTCCTTCATCTGTAAGCCTCAATCTCTTTCTCTTGAGGGGCAATGGCAGGTAGCAAACAAATTCCCAGCCCTTCTCCCCCAGACGGTGCTTGCTAACAAGATAACGATTTGGGGTTGAGCAGCAAAACATGGTCGACTTGTCTCTTGTCATCACCATGGCACTAAAAGGAAAGAATCTCATTCAACATCATAAATTACAAAAATGGACTTGCATATTATATCATTATATAATAGATATAATGATTGATATTTTATTATTTGCTTCAGTGGCATGAATTTAATATTTAATTCTGCAATGCATTCCATAAAGTTTCATACTACAATTTCTGGAATGTTTATGAAAATTTCAGACAGAAAAAGAATACAACTAAAATCACTTAAAGAAATCTTTTAAAAGTGTTCACAATAATTCCATTTTACAGCAGAGTCTACAAATTAATGATGAACAAGAGTTTCAAGTTTTAATGACAAATTCACAGTGAAATACATTAGTAAATAGAAATCTTGATATTAGATTACCAATTTATCTAACAAATGCAGCATCTCTAAAAGTGAATGTTAGCTACTGATATTGATGAGAAAGAATAAGTATCACATCAATATACAGTAATCACATGGTATGCAATATATTGGTATATATAAACAATTTAGTTGAAGTTAACTCTACTTAGCCACACCAAAATTCCAATTTTCCAGATAATAATGCACAATGTTAAAACTTAATGTTATATATATGTCAAGATTTTATTTAAATTGCAATTGAACTGTATACATTGTGGATAATGAATATTCCAGATCAATTTTTTAGAAATATGTACTGAGTACAGAATGAGTTATCAAGACTGATCATTGAGTTTATAAGCTTCAGCATTATACTTGCCTATGAAAATAAAATGGCTCAAGTTCAATGGAGGACTTGGTGGTCTGCATGGTCATTCGAGGATCTTCTAAATCTCCTGTCCAGTAAATGAACCGGTAGGTGTCTAAAGAACAATATTCCATCAGAAGAAGTATGTTTGGATCAAGGTTCTTGTGCAAATTGTCCTGTGATTGATTCTCTCCTGCATTGTCATTTTCAAGCTCAGACATCATTGAAATGCTGTTGTCTTTTCGAGTACGCTGTTTCTTCAGTCGTTGAACAACAGCCACTGCAGTAGCATGCTCACTGACTTTTTCAAAACTGACTGACTCAGCAGTGCGAGAAGAGGAGCCATTTTCTAAGCCATTCTGTAAAATGTTAAAGAACAAATTTGACATTCATACAATTTTCTTATAACTGATTTTTCTCTTCTCCAATTTCATTTAAATAAAAGACCTTTAATATTTGGGTCTGAAAGGGAAATCATACCAGGATTCATTACCCGTAAGTTATGCTAATGATAATCATTTTCTTATAAAAAATTGATTCTCAAGTGATAATCAGTAGACCAATTGGATGAATAACTTACGATTTAATACTGATTTAATACACTCACCTGTTGCTGCATTCGATGCTGTGATTCTCTTCTGCTCAATTTTTTTCCTGATGGGTGCTGTACCTTGATATCGTTAGAACTCTCTCTTCCCAATTGTGACTTGGAACTATTAATTTTCCCTGCAGTTTCCAAAACTTCATTCATATCCCCATTCTGCTTCATTTCAACATCTGTTATGCTTGCAGATAATATGCATTGAGGATCAGGCCAATGTTTGCCAAACTCTATCAGGAATATAGATATGAAAAAATTGATATTTACAATTTTATTCAACCAACTGATAGGTTTTTGGCTAATGCTATTCACATCTATTCCTAATAAAATAGAATCTCACTTTTATATCTTCCTCTGTATCTCGGTATTTTATATGGGAGTTACATTTATGAGAAACAATGCAGCATAATTTCATTCACATTTTAAAATTAATTAGAATCGTCTGAATCAGACCATATATTCATTTTGAACATGAAAATTTTGAGTTTTTGGGTTAAAAATCTTCCGTCCTCAAGGGCAGGAGCATTGTTGCTCCTTGGACAAATTTAGGACATCGCTTAGAGCAGTGGTGCCCAACCCCATCGCCACTCGCCACTTGTGGAGAATTGGCCTCTGATATGTGGTGAATCTATGCTCACAGTCTACTGTCTACTATTTTTTATTAGTTTATTAAATCGCATAGTACTAAATTTGTTTAAATCCGGTTGTGTAAATTTTACATACAACGGCCTTTTCTCAACATAATACAAAATATTATTTTTATAAATAGTGCTGTACACAAAAACAAGGCTAAAGCGATACACAATAATGATTTGCGCCTTCTCACCCCTCCCCCCACTCCTCTCGGCTGCCACTGATACTTACAATTAGTGTGGATTTTATGCCAAATTTCAGTGCACTTCTTAGACAAATGAACTGTCAAATACCACATTAAAATATAACATTTTAATTTAATGACTTGACTAATAAATAATTTAAATCATTATTATTTATCACTTTAAACTTTCATTTAAATTATGTCCTATTTATAATAATTATATTTTATATTATGTGGGGAAAATGCTGAACCATCTTCCACAAATGTGGCGAACCTGAAAATTCTGTTGGACATCACTGGCTTAAAGGTTTGCCACCTCTCCACTTTCTGGTGCTGTCAGTCTCTCTTCCATCCAATTTTTGAACTACAGACAGCCTCCAACTTTCATGCCTAATAGGGACCAAAATGTCGAGCAAAAGTCACCCCAATCGAAAGTCGGCCCATGAATTGATGTGAGTGTTTAGATGGGACCAAAGTCTCATCCACATAACTTATTCATTTCCCTTTCACTCTCGATGGCAGTGCTAGGCTAAGTGCTCACAATCGTATGTTACACTTGTTTTTACAAACAATATAAAAATTAAAGCTTTTAATGCCTTTATTGTTTTTATGTTATTATTGTTGCAATTAAACATTAAAACAACTGTAATTATTACAAATGTAAAAAAATATATTACTTGAGCGAAAGGCTTTTGCTCTCGATAGCAGCATTAAACTAAGCTCTTACACTCATATGTAAACTTTTGCAAAGCAAAACCATTCATGTTTTTATTGTTTCTGTACTATTTTTTAAAATTATATTTCTGCAATAGTCTAAGCGGTCTAAGCACACACTTGTATGTTACACTTTTTTCTAAAAAAAGATTATGTAAGACCCTGTTCAGAGTTCATAAAATCATATTTTATTGTTTTAGCTTTATATTTGGGGAAAACTCCCTTGCTTCATGAATTTTCGCAAAATGTCACGTTTTAAAGAATGCAAGTATGACTATAACCAAGGGATAAGTATGTAAACTCCGTATATACGGGCAGCTAAAAATACAACGCTTCACAATTCTGGTTTTTGGGTTCCTCCACCTTATTCTCAAAAGCAGTTTTGAAGCCTCAAAAATTCCTAGAAGAAATGAGATGCAAAAACATTATAAAAACCTCTCAAGCTATGAAGAAAGAGGCTTCGTTGGAAGTAAACACAGACCCAAATTCGTTTGGAAATCCTCAACAGGGAGGGTTTATGACCCTTTAGTGAATAGACAAGAGGTTTGCACCCAGATATTTCTAAAGAGTTGGTCAATAAGTTGGTTTCACTATAAAAAATACCTTTCATACAATGTATAATAGACATGAATATTTTGCTAAAAAATATGCCAAATGAAAGAATGTTTCAAACAATTGCAAAATAAGTTAAGAAATATATAGAAAAAGAAATTTAAAAAATAAATTAATTAAAGTGCTGTACTGTAGGTAAAACGTTAACATGGTAATACTGACACCCAGCCTTATCATGTTTACTTCACTCCAACTTGAAGGAAATGTGGGTTTCGGTATGCGATTTGAAATTCTTGCCTGTGGGTTTTGAGTTTTTCCCCACTGGTTTTCACATGATTACACGAATTTCTTCCACGCTGGGACCAAGATGTCACATGGGAATTCGTGGATTGGCAAGAATCGGGCAGCGCAAAAGTAGAAAACCATCTGTACATGCATTGAATAATAAGTACGAGAATTTAATTTAAATAACAAATAATATATTCCTTCCCATCGCATGGATGGGCTTTTGCACTAGTGTATAGATATCAATAAGAAGAGGTAATTGAATAAGTTGATTTATTCAAATTAATGCACAGAGGAAACTTCAATTAACCCACAAAATTTGATTCTTATGTGCAATGCAAAAATCAAAAACATACGTACCTTATATCATGGTTTATGTTGATATATCATTAAATTGACCTTGACTTTTCAGCATGAAAATGCATGCTTACGCATTTACTCACTGTATAAGTTGACCCACCTCTTTAAATCTTAATAAATGCTTTCCATGGAAATTTTTCCTCGAACAAAATCGAGATCCCATATGATTAAATTATGAAAATATATGGAAACAAACATCTCAATAAGGTGTACCTAATTTGATGATTGGGAAATACACAGAAAGTTCCAATTTGAAAATACAACATTAAGTTCTACATCTACATAATGTGCGATGCCAAATTGTATTAATCTTTAGCATCAATTGGTATCTGGAGAGACATTTATTTAAAATGACAACTAATATCCTTGAAAAGAATTAAATACAAAGCTAGTTTTAAGTTAAAAGTTGTAGAATTTGCTAATGATCAAATAATTGTGCTGCAGCAAAGGAATTCAGTGTTCAGAAAAAGACGGTGTGATATTGGAGGAAGAAGCAAGCCATTATGATGAAGATGCTTAAGGCCAAATATGCCATGAGAATGGGCAGGAGTCATTGGCCCCTAATTCCTGTTCTTTTTACTCAGTGCATATGTCAACCCTAATTTTTTAAAAGATTTTTAAAAGCTAAAAAGGTTGACTTATATGCTGCAAAATGTGGTACAACACTTACTGGTTATAACTAGACTTGGTAGGATTCGATTTAAATTGGAAAACGTTGATAAACGTTGATTTTTTTTAAATTTCAAAATCAACGAAAATATTCATCGATAAGCATTGATTTTCCAACAAGATGGAAAAGTAAACATCTAAAAACCTATTCTGAATTATAATTTTAAATTCGTTTGTTTACTTTTTTCGTAATATTATTTCCTACCTACCATTTTGTTCCTTTTCTGGGCTTGCATTAACAGTGGGACTGAAAGAATGGTATTTCATAATACTCAAATATGCATCTTTTTGAAATGCTCACACTTCTACTCTGAACAATCAGTTAACCTCAAGGTCCTAGGGTAGTTTTGAGAACACGTGTTTCTTAGACTTTTTTGAGGTTTTTGTGATTATATTTGCTGATCTAATTGTGGGGTATTCTACGAGCCTCTCTATATAGATAAGGTCATGGATATGTCCTGCTGAGACTTCCCTGACCCCTGTTAAACATGGTTCAGAAGAAAGGAATTTTGATGGTCTTTTGAAGACCCCTTCCACGTATCTACCCTGTGGAGTGTATTCCTGGAAAAAATGTTTCTCGATTCCTTGCTAGGGTTTTTCCTATAGATGGACGTTGTTGTATGTGCTTTCACCCCTTCTCCGTATGCAGTGAACCCCAGCTTTTGGCAGTCTTTCTCTAAAATTTATCCAGGAAGGATTGTTCTGCTCTCTTGGTTTTGGCTGCTTCATCCTTTGCTACAGGTTAGTAAATGTCTATTTATATAGATATAGCAGTTTTAAAAAGGTGCAGATAAATTAGCAACCATTACTTAAAATTGAAGAGGGATTATGGATTAATATTTATTTGCTATTTGTTGTAAAATATTTTGCAGGTTGGAAAACACATTTTAATCAGGATTTGAGGTAAGACTGTTGATTGGGCACTGAATAATTCAGTCTAATTTTTCTCTATATATATTTTATGTTAAATAAAGAGAATATTTAGGACAGTGATAAAATATATCAAATTATACAAAGTAAAACATTAGATAGTTCTTTTTTGATGCCTAAAATGTTAGTGATAATTATATTTTTCATTAATTGGCAACAACCAATGTCTAAAAGCCTTTAAGCTGAACTTGCAAATTCTTTTTTTTTTGAAGAATGTTTCTTGGCAAAAGCAACAACATATTGTTCAGATTTCATAAATTAAATGTTTTCTAGTCTTCATCATACAATTTCAAAAAGTACAGCATAATTTACTATTTACTTTTGCAATATACAGTAGACTCTCAAGCAAAATGGTAGTTACGTTGGAAGAAAACGTGCTGCGTGAATTTAATGACTTATGGAAAAAATAGGGTTGCATTCCCAGAGTTCAGGAAGTAATGAGTTTACCTACTTTTTTACGTAAAAATCGTAAGATAAGATAATTTTTTAAAAATAAAACAATTTTAAAAATTTAATTTAAATCAACTCCTTATCTAACACTTTGGCAGCACCAAGACTTTTGATGTTGATGGTTGGCGGAATTAATCTGTAATGCATCTCTGCATTGCTGTAGTTTGCATAGATTTATAAAGTTAACACTATAAAGGTCGACCGGACTCAAAAGAACCTGCGCCATAGCTTACCCCTCCAGTTGGCGCAGCCCCTCTTTTTTCCCCTTTCCACACTACAGCGGCAGCTTCAGTCAGTTTCAGCGCGCATATTTGAACGTTTTGATCGCCCCGGTATCTTCCTCTTTGAAGTTTTTGTTGATTGTTGATAGTATTTGTTATTTTTATTGTTGCTATTGTTATTCGGCATTTCGTTGTTTCTTTAGTTTTTCTTTATTTGTTATTTTTGTGGTTATTGTTGTTTTTGAATGAAATGGCATCTTCATTAAGAAGTACGCCCGTTTCCGGGAGACCATTGATAGGACAAGCACAGGAGATTGTGTACAAAGTGGCTACTTTCTTACGGGAAAGCAAATATATCGGTCTCAAATACAACGTAGTGGAGAGTACAAGTACGGCTACTGGAGTCTCTAGTTCCATGAATTTACTTGTGAATTTTCCTCACATATTTTCATTTGATCCCTTCAGCTGAGGCTTCCTTTTATTCTCATATAAAAGAGATTCAGTCCCTTCAACTGAGCCACCTTATAATCTTAAAAAAGTACCGATTCTGAAAGGTTCTAAATATGAGAACATTCATGCACAGCACAATGTAACCTCTCGCTATTGGCAAATATTTTTCACTATTTTAACTCATCATGGCTCCTGTGCCTACGCTTTACGACAAGATTTCTTTCATTTATTTGTTAAAAAATACTTAACCGATATTTCATGGAATAATATCTGCATACATTTGCAAAATTATACTCATCTGCTTGAACTTAAGAAATTAAAATATGCATATATATTTATTATAATAAATGATTTGATACTTGTTACAGTCCATCATTCAGCAATCAGAAATACTTTATAAACACAACAGATAAATAATTTATCAGAAATCATGAAATATTAAACAGGAAATTCATCGATTATCCCGCGTGAGAATTTCGTCAGGCGTGAGCATCCGTAAGGTGTAAAGTTATCCGAAGCCGAAAGAGTGGGGGTACCCAGTGAGCTCCCGGCATCCTCCTTTGCTCTGCCCACTTTTGCTAGAAGGGTCTTTTGAGTCCGGTCGACCTATAGTAGTGTACATTGTTCAATAGCACGTTTCAATTTAAGGTTTCTGTCCATGTTAAATCCTGCTTCAACGAGACCACTTGCAAACCTGTCAAAACAAGGAAAGTTTCCTGTAACAATGCTGGTGTGAGCTGATCCTCCTCTTCATGCACCTCTTCCCTGCCTTCATGGGACTCGAGGATCTGCAGCATTTCTTCCTCAGTCAACTTTCCTGGGACAAGTTCAAAAGTTTTTCTATTTCTTCTTTCATATCTTTGAAGCCCTCACCACCCACTGCCCTTGCCAGCTGCACAATCAGATGTTAGTGTAGGAAAATATTGGGCATCGTTCACAACTCTGCACCATAATTTGCTTCATCCGACTTTTAAAGTTGACTGGCTCACGTCATACCATATTGCTTTGATGTCTGCAATTGCGTGGGTATTGTATAACTCACACCAGAAGTCTGGGAGGCCACTCTCAGGGCTCTCCTCCAATGCCTTGAGAAGTTTCCTCATGGTCCTCCTGGTGTAGTAGCACTTGAAGGTTTGATAACTCCCTGATCTAGAAGTTGGAGCATGGAAGTCATGTAGGGTGGCATAAACACAACCTGCACATCTGGGTCTATACTTTGCAAAATTACAGATGGATAACAAGGAGCATTATCATGAACAAGGAGAACCTTGAATGGAAGGTCCTTTTGTGTAAGATCTTCTTTTGCCGGTGGCACAAAATAGGAGGCGAATCAATCTGTGAACATGGCTCTCATTACCCATGCCTTCCCGTTAGACTGCCAAATAACAGGTAAAAGGGAATTATCCTTACTTTTAAATGTCCTGGGGTTCTCTGTATGGTAAACTAGCAGAGGTTTACACTTAAATCTCCCGATGCATTTGCACAGAAAAGCAAGGTCAGGCGGTCTTGAAACCTGGTGCCAACTTTTCCCATTTACTGATGTAGGTTCTCAATGACATCCTTTTCCAAAATAATCCTGTCTCATCAGCATTGAATGCTTGGTGGGGTGATAATCGTTCTCTTCAGTTATCCTTAAAAACTCTTTCTGGAACCGCTTTGAAGCTTGGTGATCAGCAGAAGCACTCTAACCAGAAAACTTGACATTGTGCAGATTGTAACACTTTCTGAACTTGTCAAACCAAACATCACTAAATTTACAGTTTTTTGAAGGCTCTCCTCCCTTCTCACAAACCGTCTCGTGGATTCGCTATACCTTCTTCCAGATGACGGTGCCACTGACTGCCACTTCCTTCTGTGTGTGCTCCTCAATCCAAGTGTTCAATAACCTGTCTTATTCTGCTGCATGGACCTATCACTCATACTTTTTATGAAATCACTAGTAGCAGTGGCAGCCACAAGACTAGCTTCAATGGGTTTCTTGTTTTTTTGAATGGTACGATTAGTTGATTCATTCACTCTATACTCCCATCCCAAGTGCCAAAACACCAAAATTTTGCACCGGTACATTTCAAAGAATTACTTTCCTCCTTGTGATGTCTACCTTCAGCCTGCATACAGAAATTAAGTGAATATTTGAGGCATCGGAGGCAGTGAGCTAAATTAAAATGTCGCAAAGTTTTCAGATTTTTATCTCGGACCCCTCTGCATTGTCTGAAAATGGATCACGTTGCAAGAAAATTGATGTAAAAATGAAATCCATGTAATACTGAAAACACACTGCATGAATTCGCGTTGCATGAGGTATTACTGTAATATATTTGTCAATGATGTGATTGGAAGAATTATATGAAATCAAAAATATATAGATTTTAAAATGCCATCTTACGATATTTGAGATTAAAAATAAACTAAGTTTCAGTGTTGTAGAACAACAATTATATTCTCGTGTCCAATATGCAAGGTGCTAATTTGGTTTAATCATTAAGATTCAATTAGTAAAAGACATGAATTAAATATTAATATACGTTTTCTCATATAGGTTGGTTGTCGAAATCATCACGTTTGGCAAAATTTGTAAAGAAAGGAGTAAAAATACAAGAACAAGAAATATCGTTTTGTGTTTCCACAATGAACTTTTTCTGCACCAACTATTTTTGTTACTTACAGAGGTAAGCTTTTAAGTCAAAATATTCTTATATATATGTTTTGTTGTATGCTGTAAATACGTCCCATTAACACAATGTGTACCAGATTTAGATTCCCAGACTACACTCAGTTCCCAGACATTTTGTCATAAATCCAAAAAAAGCACCCTAAATCTCATGGCTGGCTCAAATGTGGAGATTTTCTTGGTTAAAAGCCAAATTAACGGTTTAAATATACTTCTTACTTTGTATTGTATACTTTTAATCTTCCTATAAAATTTTAAATAAATAATCGAAGTATTGTGAAATAAACAAATTTTATGTAGAATTTCTAAATAAAAAGTAAATTTAAATCATCAAATTGAAAGGCTGAAAACTGCCAGCCATATATGTAAATAGTAATTTTAAGCGTCAATATTCATCGAAAATATCTCGGGAAAATTAACCGATTTAAATCGTTGATTTTTAAAAAATTCTACCAAGCCTAGTTATAACGTGGTTATTGAGAGAGGATCCGCAACCTGTGTTATAAGACAACCACGATATATACAATTGTATTTACGACCGGACTTTCTTTCCAAGAAATGTGGAGAAGGGAAGACCTGCAGTATATCCGAATTCACGCTACAACCAGGGTGAGGTGTATTTAAGATAAATAGATATTAATCAATAATTGATGAAAGGTGTATAACATACCTGTTTTATCTATATCTCCTTCTGGAGGAATGCAGCGTTTCTTCTCCTGAAGTCGGCCACGCATGTCAAAACGACACCAGGAATTTTTTCCGTGAATAAAGAGGTGTGCGTTTAGAAGATACAGACCTAGCACTCTCTCCTCTTCATCTAAGGGGTTATCAAGTATGATGAATTCATTTGTTAACATATTTAAAAGTACAGTCTGCAATAAAAACAGGGTAAGAATAATTTTCTACTGTCAATTCTTTAATTAAAAATTCAACTTATTTGCAACCTATAGTGATTACTTTCTTATGGAATAAATATTAACAATGTATGCAATTCAAATTCCACATTTCGAAGAAACCTACCTGATTATTATTAGTATATGCTGCACCAAATCGATTATCAGGACTGAGAACTAGTTGTTGCATAATGCCCTGCAAGCCAGGGTTAACATCTCGAGCAAGATCACTAGTAGAAAGGTCCCATGTAATAAACTTGTTGGATATAGATACAACATATCTGTAGTCAGCGGTCAACTTAAATCCAAACACTGCAAACTGGTGACCTTCCAAGGAATACTGTAGAAATTTAGAAAATATCTGAGTAAGTTTACAACAATGTTTCCATAAAAAAAATTAAAATAATTTCTTTCAATTTGATAGATTTTATGCCATGAGTTACAAAATTATTTCATTGAAAAATAAAATTTTAAAAAATCTTCATGCATGATGGTTACTTTCACTGTTCATGAATGATGTTCCTCAAGTTTCTTTTTTACTTTCTCATATATTGAGAAAGTATTGTTATCGTGAAAAAATTTGACTTCGAGATTTTTATGGAAATACACGTTTTAGATGTCCCTGAGCCCATAAAAGTGGTTTTCCTCTGTCTGTCGGTCTGTTTACTGTTCTTGGGCCCAAACACACATAAAATTGAATGATATTTCGTATTTGTGCAATATATCATCTTTTGCAGACCCTTTTTTCATAAAAATGAAATTGCACAAAAAAGAAGGATAGTTTATACTTGGCGATTTTTATAAATATTTTATTTACTCAAAAATGGCTCCAGAGAATTTGATCAAAATCAATCCAATTGTAGAGCCTGATGTCACAAATAATACTACGTAAGCCATCCCTTAAAATCACTATATGGTGTCGAGGAACATTACAATGTATGCTAAGCTTCCTTACCTAAGCCCTATGACGTCACATCTCTGCCGCGATCCACTCAAAATCATATTACAGTCTAAATGGTTAAACTAAAACGAATGATATATCATATTTGTGGATAATATCATTCATAATATACACTGAAGAGATGAACAATATTGTGCAAAAATTAAGGGTACTTTATTCTAGGATATTTTGAAACAAAATTCGATTTACTCAAAAATTGCTCTAAGGATTTTGATTAAAACCAATCCAATCGTACAGCCTGATGTCAAAAATAATACTTACTAAACCATATGTCCCAAAATATTACTAAATATCGACCAGTGGCATTAAAATATACACTAAACTACAGTTAAGTTTCATTTATAAGCGTTTTTCTTTTATAAATGTACACAGTCAACCAAACGTATATATGTATATGAGAAAGTTTGTGCAATGTATATTGTGCCGTCTATTTAAAATCATTTTTGTTGGGACAAAGTGACATGTAATAATTTCTCATCTTTACTTTTTACTAGAATGCTAATATTAATTTATTATTTCATAAATGGATCATCGTAATTGAATGGAAATGTATTTCTTTATAAAAATTTAACGAGCATCCAAGATCTTATCAGATTCACGAGTAAGCACATACCTTTAATGGGCCACCTGGAGTATGAAGACAGTGAAAATACGGAATGAGAGCACAATGCTCAGGTCCTTCTGCATCACACTGTCTCAAAAGACTGCGGACATTGGGATTAGGTCCAATTTCTGGAAGGAGTCTGCCTACCAATTGTGGGGCTAGCATATCTGGGTATACACCCAAAACAGCTCCACCAAGACGTAGTGCGTCTGCTACAAGTACTAGCTCCCTATGTTAAGATAATATAATTAGCATTTTGTCTGCTAGCATTCCCTTACAAACATATTCTAAACATATTGGAGCATGGTGAAAAGTGAAATGACAACATACACATCATTGATATATCGATCAAATGGATGAAATTAAATTACATGAACTACTACACTATGTAACAATATTTGGCTAGAATCACTTCCCTTTTTTAAACTAATACCTTATACTTTGACTCAACATTTATGAATTATGAATGCTTATTTTCAAGAATATTCATGATTTGAGGTATTAAAAAATATTGCTCATAAAAGAAAAAAATATATTTAATGGTTTGAATGACATATTTAATTATAAATTTATTCAAGATTGATTTATTTTATAATTTATTTCCTATGTTTATCTAAAACTTCAAAAATATATTTATCAATATTTTCCCATTATGAGGATAATAAATGCAAAACAGAAATTATGAAATATTAAAAATAGAAAGTATAAAAGTCAAATAGTAAAGTTGAGAAATGATAACAAGGAAAGAACTAGTATGCAACTGTAAGAAAAATTTGCATTTCAAACATGCCACATTTTTATTTTGAAAGTTGGATAAAAAATATTGAGGTGCTTAAAATATGAAGAAAAACTATTGTTAGCAAGCAAATGGTCAAATCTAAAAACTGATTGATGATATGAGAAAAAATAGCTACATGCTAAGAGACAAAGAAGTACAAAACATCTACAACCAATGAAACAGGATCAGCAGTTGAAGAAGAAAGAAGGAGTGATTAGTATTAGGCATCACCTAGAGAGGAGGAAAATATATAGAAAGAAAAGATTGATCGGATAAATGCACCATAGTAGAGAGCAAGAAGAATAGTTCCAAATTACCCAAATGACATAAATAACTCACCTCTGTGTTTTTCTTATGGTATCCCTAGAAATTAATTTAAACAGAAAAACTTAGATGATGTTTCAACTGACACAAAATATTTAAATCCTTGGTTAGAGGTCATCTTTTATACATGACTAAGCCCATGACTCATCTTAAGATTTATAAGGAAAATTTAAAATTAAACATGAAGTTATAAAGCATGCAATTTTATCTGGTGAAGAAACAAACTGGAATTTAATGCTTAAAGCATGATTAATGATTTATAGTAAAATTTACCCATAAACAAGTAATATTTCATAATTTTCAAAACTGTAGGTAATTAATAACAGATAATGGCACTTCCCAAATTGAAATCAACTAAAACTTTTTATAGTTGTGTCTATCAAAATTATCACAAATTAATTTGAATTAAAGGATTTTGTATTTGTATATTTATGACCCAAAGTAAATGATGTCTTTAAATTTGATTTGAATAAGTGTTATTAGTTATATTCAATCTTTTTAATTTAATAATTTATGTTAACATACATAAATATGATCAGGGTCAAAACACTAATAATAGGAAAATTAGATCAAAATATGAAATAAGATCACATATACTTAAAAACATTACCAGGATCTTATTGAAACTTCAGGATAAGGGATTCTGAGGATGGCATTCAAACTATTTACTATTTATGTAATAGTCATTTATGGCACTTCAATAAAATGTAGATGGAAAAGATTATGTTTACTAAAAATAGAGGAAAACATAAAGACATTTACTCTCAATTTATTAGAGAAGACAACCATATGAATTTCTATAAGTTTAAAAAGCATGTAATATAATAGTCCTATTGCCAGCCAAATCCAAAGCAATATACGTCGAAGAAAACAAACAAGATTGGAAAGGTGTACTCCATGTCAGAGTACACAGAGTTTCCAAATGCGTTCTTTGAGATTTCACAATGTTCTCAATATTTTTCGCTCAGAGGAGTATTTAATGAGAAGCAAGCAAGGTGTTGTAAAATATATGTAGGTCTTCATGTAAAGTAGTCGTATTTATTGTCCGATTTTAACCAAAATTGGAATTGGTTGACCAATTTTAGTAAAACTCCTTAATACCAAATTTCATCACAATACACCCAGCGGTTCCTGAGTTGAAACAAAGAAACATTTTAAACTACATGTAGGTCTTCGTGTAAAGTGGTCGTCATTTTTGTCTGATTTAAATCAAAATTGGAATCAGTTGACCAATTTTAGCAAAACTCCCCAATACCAAATTTCATCATAATATGTCTAGTGGTTCCCAAGTTTTAACATGCAGACGGATGGATGGATGGAAACAACCTCCCCTATATGTGTTCACTTCGTGCAAAGAATGCGTAAAAATGAAAAATAATCTTTTATAAACAACTTTTTTCATTGATGAAACCATATTGTACAGTAAAATTCCTTTTATATGGCATGTTCAGGACCATAGAGCTGCCAGATTAGAAGGTGTGCAGGTTGCACGCCTGCACCTAGAATATAGGCTACCTATGTTGTTTAGAAATGAGCGTACCAGAATGAGGTCTAATTAGCACAATTAGACTTTACACTTATTATATTACACTACCTTTTCAAACTTCGCATGTTTGCGGTTTGCGAATTTGCACTTGGCGAAAAAAATTTTTATGGCCTTTACTTCTGTTTCATGCCGATTATTTACATTTCGCGCCATGCGTTTGCAATGCCAACAAGCGTGAACTCCCTCTACTTTTTCATTTTGAAGTTCAGTTTAAACTTTGGCACCCTATAAAAGGGCTTATTATTATTATATTATATTTATAATGCTCATTATTAGCAGTTTTCGAAGTAAACAAACGTGATAACTATCAACTTAAATATTTTGTACCCAGTACAAACTTCATCACCATTTTTTATGATAAAACTATTGTTTAAAATGTAATCTTTTATGTACCAAAGGTACTTACAAGTACCACTGTTATTGAATGAATATATTTACACTGTATTTGAATTTTTAGCAATGATATTTATAGGCTTTCATTTGTTGTAGTATAATATTACTACCAATAAGTAGCAGGATTAGCTTAACTGTATTCTTTTGATGCCACATGACTTTTCTTTAGCTGTGTCATTGTGTCAGCCATTATTGTGTGCATGGATTTACATCCATCGATGTTTGCCCTTATTTAACACTAGAAGTGCCAGAGGGGTCTTTTTGACCCTTTTTCATTTTCAAACATTTTTCTCTCCGAAGTGGTTGAAGATATGGTATTCTGCTTTTGTGACTTTTGCTCATTTAAAGGGTAAATCTACAGAAAAAAGAATTGGTGTAGCTCATTCCTTTTTTGAGTTATAAAGCATTATGCCTAATAGCGCCAAGGGGTCTAATTGACCTCTGAGTACTTTCTCATTTATAAAATGCTTACACTGATGCCTAGGCCCAGATAAAGGGGGTGTAGCAGGGCCATTTGGCCCTGATGTCACAGCAACTGGAATTGATATAAAATCATGTCAGTGTATGACCTTGTTTGCAACATGATTATCTGTAATGAAACAACAGTTGACTCCAACAGGTCGCCAGAATTTGCTACTAAATGTGAAAAACAATGGAAATGCCAAATTACATCAAAATGTCAAGGGAACAAAACTCAAGAGAAATGTCATAGATGCCTCAAGTTTGTATGTGAAAAATGAACAGCAAAAATTATGGAAATATCTACATGTGCTGCTTGTCAGAGCAAATAGATCACAATTGTATGTAATTCAATTGAATTGATTTTTCTTTTCATTTTCTTCCTTAAGTGAAAACATAATTGCATATTGAAACAAAAAGTATCCGAATTAATATTTCTACATTCTAAACTTACTTGGTGCTTGAGAATTCGTGTTTTATCCAAAGTTTGTTTTTTTTAATTGCTAATTATTTTGAAAAATGAAAAATGTAAATGCTTGTGAATAAAATAATGCCATTTTTCTCAAAAGATTGATAAATAAGTGTTGTACATGATTTAATATTATTTTCTAACTACACCAACCATCAAATCACAAGTAACGGAAAGAAAAAACGTGTCAAAATGACCCCTGGTGGCACTTTTATGTATGGAGGTAAGTCTGATGCTTCTAGTGTTAACTGAAAACCTTCTAGGTTGGTAGTATCTTAGATTAATTTGTGATTTATTAAAATATAGTTATTGGTTGAAAATCATACTCAACTAGACATTTGTTAAGGTTTATGTTTTTTATGCAAAATATATTAAACGTATTAATAATTTTTACAACAAAAAATAAGGTTTGGCAAATCTTATCTATCAGAATGTATTTCTTAAAACAGAATTAAGCTTAAGAAAAACATTATCAAAAAATATAAATATTTAAAAATTTGGTACATCAAAGGTTAAGAAATTTTTTAATTCAAGGTTTTCATTTGCTATTATTTTTGTACATATTTTGAATGTAATTTAAGGAAATATTGTTTTTTAGGTTTTCATTTTTTATTATTTTATTTATTAATAATAACTGGAATTTAGACATATTACACTTTTGTTTTGCAATTAGTATTTAGTGAAGCTTTCTTGCATTAAAAAAACTAAACAATATACACCACCTTTTTGAACTTTGCGAATTGGTTCTGGGAAACTGACGTGAAATGCAAATTCGCAAAGTGCATGTCCTATTTTCCCATAAGACACAAAGTAATAATGTGAGTATGGTTTCCAATCAACCTAAAGAATTCACTTTTTTATCATAAATAATGGAGTTGAACAGAAAATAAAAGAAAACGTAACAGCAAATGAAAACCTAGCATCATAAAGTGAAAAAATACTTTTAATTATCTTCAAAACGTGCAATAGCAAATGAAAACCCAGCATTCCAAAGCGATTACACTTCTTTCATCACTTGTACAGTTTACCTACAGGTCATTTTCGCATGCGATTTTCGATTTTCTTTTGTTCATTCCAAGGAAATGCTTTAAATTGATGAACTACTGAAATGGAATGTTGAGTATACATGATACACGGATGTTTTCTTTGGTTCTGCAACAAACATTTCCAAGTCGCAAAAAAATCTTAGCATAAAAAATTGGTAAAATTTCTTTTATTAATTACATTCAAAATGCGTAACAGAAAATCAAAACCCAGTGTAAGAAAGTGATAAAATTTCTTTTAATCAGTACTGGCAAACAACAAAAAAAACGATTCGTTACAGGCAAAAAAGCGATTTCGGTTTTCATTACGCTAAAATCTACATTTCGTTTTCCGTTACGTTTAACGTTATAACGAAATAATTCGGTAAAAAAATAATCTTATTTTTTATTATTTCTTTTAGAGGTAACGTATCCACCTTAAATAGAATAGAATACTAATGCACAGGCACTTCTAAATATGTGCTGTAGATAAGGAATGTTTTTAAGATTTCAAAGTATTCGGCACATTTTTCGCTTTAGATGATCATGTGTGAAAATTCAGATTTTCATATTCAAAATTTTGTGTTCAAGTTAATAAACTTAACATATATTTAAGACTAAAATATTAGTGTTGTAACGTTTATGCCCTATAATAGAATTTTTTAGATAGATATGATTTATCTTACGGCTGGCAAAAAGTCTCCGTGACCATCTTCGGTAATTTGAAATAAACTGAAATTGTATTAAGCTGTGATTAGTCTTCATTTACAGAGAACAATAACTATCCACTATTACTATAAACGTCTCATAATAATAATAGATATGAAGCAGTACTGACCTCTAACGAACGATGACAACCCGTTCGAATTGTAGATTCACTTCGACCTTTCTCAAATACCTTGTTAATTTAGGCTGACGAACAGTGGATAGAATTCGATATCGGAGGGGATAATGGGATTGGAACTTGCAGACCATCGACCTTTAAAAGAGGAAAAACCCACTCCGGTGTAATATCTAAAAGAATGTTTTCGGAGTACGAGGCACTGTGGCGGAGGATTTCAAGCTCTGTATCTCTGCTGGCATGGAGAGGGTGATATGGTTCCAGGCCGGGCACTGTGGGTGCCCAACACGACTCTAATCTCCATCTAACCCAACAACAATAACGTTTCCATGGCATCTCTTTCAGGTTTTAATCGCTGTGTAATTCCTGCATTACCTTTCTGAAATTCATATCACATACTACGGATTTCATCAGCTGTTTCCATAGCAAACTCCACGTAGTTCCATTTCTTGTCACTCATGGTGTCATTGTTTCAGATCTCACCGCTTGGAAATTGCAGGTCCTTAAAGCTATAATACCACCCAATATTAGATTCCTACATTATAGCATTACAACTAACATCATGAGCTAACTTATTACAAATATAGATTTTTTGTGATAATATTAAAAGAAAACTCACTATCTCCTCTTTTCCCGACTAGTAGAAGGGATATTACTTTGACACCATTATAAAATATAATAATTAAAACATTTTACAAAGCACTGGATTATAAAAAAACATCAAAAATATTTGCACATGTAAACACAGTATATAATTCATTCATAGCACAGCATACTGGATACTATGTTTATGGTGTGGCACATATCTTGCATTTCCTAGTAAATTCAATCATCATATTTGCAATGTTGCTCCAGTTGTTAATACTCTTGTTTTCACATTAATATTCATTTAGTACCAAAAGCACAAACGGTCAACAACAGAGTCGGCTAAGAAAATCATGAGCCCAGTGCAAAGTGTGCACACAGGGCCTCTAACATATCAAAACCTTTTAATAGTAAATTTTAATAAATAAAGTAACCTCTCTTGCTATGACAACATACAATATTTTTTCTGATGTTTTAATAATGGCAGTACTTTTTAAGAACATATATTTTTAGAGAGTGCGGGGATTGGTGCAGTCCCACTGCTGGCACTGCCATCAAGTCCTGGTCCACTAACACTTCATTAAATGTGTAACTTGCACCAATGAAACACAAGTTTATGATATACTGCTATGGTGGGAAATAACCAGGCAGGGAAAAAACCTGAAATACAGTGTCATTATGATTGGTGTAATGAAGATGGAATCTCTGATTCCAAAATATGTATTTATGCTTTTTTGAAAAGGAAGTACATGTGTCTGGTTGTTTGCATGTGTGAGAAAAAGAGTCCCTGGCATGGAGTAGTCTCTCCTAAAACCAGAGAATGTGTGACATTGCGTGAGTGTGTAGGCTAATGTTGGCACCAGGTTTCCCTCCTCCCTTGTGCATGTTTAGTGCAGAATGAGTAATGGCTATAATATCCCATGAAGTTGAATAGCCAGAAATTCCATACAAACAAACAAAATTGCGTGAGTGTTTGGTCCCTGGTTTGGAATAATTTCTCATAAACCGGCATGTATATATTTCCTTTTTATAATTTCTATGGCTATTAAGTTTCTCCATTTGTCATTACAATGTTTTCATTTACAGTTCATGGCTAAAATGTATTAGTTAGCCTCATAGGCTGCTAAATCAATATAAACATCATTATATAAAATTACCCATAAGTACCTCTGTTATTATGAGACCATCTTCCTCCTTTGCCATGAGGATGGTAATTTTGTAACTGAAATACATATCTCTAGCTTTATAAAACAATTTTGCTATTAGCTTAGAGATTCTTTCTTCTCTTTCCCTAATATTCAAGAAATTCTAGACATAGTAAATTATATTATTTTTATAAGACTGAGGGCCCCTTTACCTACAAGAATAATATCAATTTTAAATGTGTTTTTTGAGAAAAAAAATAATATTTTATAGGACTGGAACAGAATGAGCTGTCTGGCAACAAAGTATGTATACCAGATCATTGGAAGTGCTGTATTACATGATGCCAGATAAATGGAATTCTACTGTATTTGGCATTTTTCTCTTTGTTATTGTTTTTTTAAATATAAAATAGAAACACATACAAGTTTAGTGTTGGAATCATAAACAAAATTAATAGTGATTGTGAGCCAAAATAGAGAACTTAATGAAACCTCTATACAATGAACCTGCTTACAACAAAGTGATGAAAACTGGGTCCTTTCAGTTTCATTATAAAGAGGTTTTACTGTATTCATGTTTTTCGCCCAGATTCCAATATGAATCGACCTAAGGGTCAATTGTCACCTCAATAGCTATGAATTGAAACATGGCTGGAATGTGCACTCGGCTATGCTCCAGCTGAGTTTGGCAATAATCATCACCATAGCAACAAATCAAAAAAATGGTATTCAAAATGCAGAAATGAAAGTTTTTGAGAGAAATTCAAACAAATACGATCGAAAATCAAAACTGTGTGATAAGAATAAGAATCTTCACTTTTTTCCCCTTAGAGCAGTACAAATCCCACTCTGATATCATAATTCTAAAATATTTTAGAATGCAAAAGAATAACTCTCTGCATGATGGATTTTAGATTAACCATGTTAAATCAAATGGGGAAGGAACTCACGTGGAATCAAACTCGGGAACTGTAAATTTGGAATATAAATTATGGCCCGGAGGTAGTCTCCGAGAGCACTAGCCTTATACCAAGATTCATGGAAATCAGTCCATTCATGAAGAAGATGTTAGTGGGAGACACACACACACACACACAAATACACATGGACAGCAAGGCGATCTCACAAGACTACTTTCCATTTTCTGGAATGTAGGCTAAAAAATGCACTTATGGTAAAATGTGATTTGAGCATGTCACGAATTATAAGGCAATATAACAGAATTCATTTGTATTTAATGAAAATTATATGCAATTCAGTTATTTATTTTCTTACATCACCTTTTCTATGAGAATGAACTCTGTCTGACACTCTTCTATTTACATAGAATATTTACGTGACTTAGGTTTACTACTGACAGCTGGCAAGGAATTAAAAAAATATACCTGATAAATAACGTGCTTATTATATTATTCTTCGCATTTAAAAAAATACCTTGGTTATAAATCGGGGAAATAAAATGCATGGCATATTGCACCTACCAAAGAAAATGCCTACCCCCTCATCTCACACAAGGCACGCAGTGTTAGTAGGTGTTTCGAGGGTGGCATACCCTCAAAAGATGAAGGGGCAAATATCGTGTAATGTCCGCAGTATCTCCTTTTTTGAACTTGGGAAAAAGTGCAGGTATTACACGAGTAAATACGGTACTTCGTTTTCTTGACTTTAAATTAGTATATAAAAATGGCCTATCATAATATAAGTTGCAAGATAAAAACAGAAAATTTTCTGAAGAGTAAAAATCAACTGGGTTAAGTGCTATGTTACAGTGTCCTTTTAGTATAAATTTGGATAGTGCTCAGATGTCTTGGAATGCCTCTCTTGCACTAAGATAGGCATGCCTGTACTAATATTATTAAAATAAAATATTGGCATTTGTACATAAAATTGCTTCAACACTTAGTTTGTGCATCAAAATTCATATTTTTATTTTGTTTATTTTTATATTTTACTAGTTATAACATTGGGTGGCCTAGCTTCAAAACAAAAATTATACAAACAATAAATATCACCACAAAAGAACAGTCATGATAATTTTGAAATTTCTCTATCTTAAAAGTATAAAGCAAATTCAACAAATTGCTCTTTTCTTTAGTCTCACCTAGTGGCCTCCCTGTCTTCAATATTGTTGCATGCATCCTCAAAGTCAGAAAGCACAGCTTGCAAGGGACAAGATGAAAGCTTAGCATGAAGCCATTGGTAGTTGAACAGCACGTGGCTGAAGAGATCTTCAAACCTCCTTGAACGCACCAAGTGATATGGCATTTCTCCAAACTGCAGCATGAATAAAATAGTTCATTTCTCTTTTTCTGATAATGGAATTCTCTTGCTGCCATTTATTTTTTATGAATAAATTTCTGAACCCAATAATAACCAATATCAAAAATGTATTTTGATTCTTATTACCTTGCGTAGATTGTAGCGTGACACCTTGCCATCTTTGGAAAGGAAAACCAATGGTTGAATTGGCACTTTTCTATCAGCAGAACCTTCTTTTTCTGTGAGGTTGAACCTTTAAATTGTTTTATAATTGTAATTAGTGTGCCAGCAAATCCAGACCATTAAAACATGATGCATAGCTTTATCTGGATCACTAATGAGAAAATTCTTCAAAAAGTGTTTGTTGCAATTTAGCATATTTTACAGAAGAACTAAATGTTAACGTTTTCTTTCATTTTTTATTCAAACTTATGGTTCAATAAGCAACTAAATTTATATTTGATAAAAATGTACTGAAAAGGATTATTTTTCAAAATAGCTGGAAAATTACAATATACCTGTGTCTTTGTATCTCTGTGTATCGGAATGGTTTAGGATTGCCCCCACCCCAAATCCCTGAATAGTAGTCTGCAATTGAGGAATGGAAATATGTTGCCATATTCATATTCTTGAAGTATCTTTCTTTTGCTGTCTCTCGAAACTGCCTGTGAATAAATTATCTGTATTTTACTTGAATTTAATATTCATAAATAAAAAAAATTTATTGATCCCAGGACATGTTTAAATACACACAGAGCCATAGTGACCCCATTTAGCACCCTGGGCAGATTTTTTGGCGCCCCACAATGAACTAAAAAATAGAAGCACATCTTTGTTGAGAAAAGGATATTGTATGATACTGCAAACGCTTGGTTATTTATTATAAAGTTTTATTTTTCAAGCTCCATTTTTAGAAAACATATTTATTATGTTATTGAAATCTACATTTTTGGCAATACTGTAATCTATAGATAAGGCCAGAGCAGAAAGTCTCTCTCAGGTCATTGATGACCATATGCAGTTATTGATTAATTTCAATTAACTGAACGAATGCTCTCTAATGAAAATGCAAGGGCATTCTAAATCAAGTTTCCTCACAAGGAAACTAACTTCACATTCGTGAAAAATTCCAAAATTTATCTCTGTAATTTTTTCACTTTTTATTAAAGACAAACGGTGTGTCAAACTGTGAACTTTTTCCAGTAATTTGCATTCATTGCCATCATTTTGATGCATATTAGCAGCATTTTCACACAAAGTTTTAATTTCATCTTCATTCATATTATATTTAGTGCAACTTAAAAATTCGTAAATTGTCATCAATTTCAGTTAGCGATGTAAATCGTGCTTTCAGTTATGCATAAAGAGAATTAATTGCCTGATGCACTGCATTGTTTATGGTATTTTTACATCTAATACATTTTTTGATCTCGTGGGCGTCTCATCATCTGGTACAAAGACTATTTACCAAAAGTTTCAATTAAAGCTTCGCATGATTCACACTCTCTACTGCCAGAATAAAAGCAACTCTGATTCCAATTAATTGGAGGTAGATTGAAAACGTCCCAAATTATAATGGCTCTATCTTTATTTATCGAACTTAGCATCATGACTTGTTTCTCGAGGCACTAAGTAGTTTATATATATGCATTACAAGCCCTATAAAAGATGCATATATTTACAATTATTGAGCAGCTTCCTTTCACAGAATGCCACACACTTTCAACTTCGCTGTTGCTAATCACTATTGCAACTGTAAAGAATTCACAGCATTTGCTTTCAGTAACCATCGTGTTGCACAATGTTTTTTCCATCTACTGTATAATAAATATTCAGTTTGGTGCCCCCTTATGAAGTTGCACCCTGGGCACATGCCTCGGCTGCCCCGCCCTCACTACAAGTATAGGACAGATCAGCCAAAAGTATTACAGAAGTTTTCCACTAACTGAATATCCAATTAATCCTTTCAGTGCTCTCCTTTAACAGTCTGTCTGCACTGTGTCTTAAAAGCTAAGTAAATATAATGCAACCCCAAGAATTTACTTGGGTTAACACCATGTGGATACCATGCATAGCCAGAGTACAAACTCAAGTTGACATTGAAGGGATTAAATCTTTAATGTGCAGTTTTTTCATGAAACAACACGAGGGTAAAATTATATACATTATACCAACTGAAAATATTTTCCATAGCACTAAAAAAGCCACCAAAAATCAATGAGGTATATTAAGATGGTTAATTTGCCAAATCCAACCAGAACATCCATCAGCCATAAGCCACAAGGCATTGTAAGTCAGCCTCAAATACTTCACTTAACTCTTACCTTATCCAATTTTTCACACTTATAGATCCTCATTGGCACATACCTGTGATACCAATTGAGTACATTAACTCCATCTGCTTCTCTTTCTGAGAGGTAATTAGGAAGATCATTACGTATTCTTGTCCACAGAAGAGGTGGAATACGCCTCACAGGAGGCATGTGATACTGATAAACATCATCTAAAACCTTGTCATCCAAAGATATCAAATCCTCCAACTCTGACTCAGAAAGTCCACTTTTAGCAGCAGTAATGTATGCAAGGGCGTGGAAAACCAGAATACGTCCATGCTACAAAAAATGAGAAAAAAATTGAAATATTTTAAAGTAGTCTGAATTATTTACATTCAAATTAATTTTCAAAACAAACCATAATTCTGTGCACAAATTTTCAGTATTAAATTCCATCATATCAAGAAAAATTTAACTGAAATTGTTGAGTTCATAAAAATAATAATATTTTGAGCAAATACTGTATAAATCCCAGAGTTATATGAAAAGAGAAGCATGGGTTTGAGGGCTTCATGACTCTGAAGTGATGCAGGGAAATGTTTATATTTCTTGAAATCTTAACCAAACTGTATAAAGGCTATGTAAACCAGCTATGCGATCTTATTAATATGTTTAAGCTATAAAATACAATATTATTCATTAGAAAAAGATTCATAATATTATAGAATGCAATCTGTGGCCCTAACACTACTAGCAAAAATATTGTTTTGTGAATATATTAAATATTATGAAAATACAGTAGAATCGCATTTATATATGTGTGTGTGTGGATTAACCTTGCAACAGATTCACCAAGCATTCTGGAGCAAGTTTTAATTCTCCCACTTCGAAGATAAATGAAATAGAAATGGACTTCGCTGATTTATTAAACATCCAGCAATATACAGTAAAACCTTGTTATTTCGAAGTCCAGGAGACCACAAAAATACAACTTCGAATTATTTGGGTTCGAAATGAACGAACTAAAAAAAATCGAAATTTCTTACGATCCGTTACTTGGACAGTAAAATCGCAATATAGTCTTATCTATCCATTCTGCTACAAAACATATTGACGTTACAAATTCGTATGTACGGAAAATTTGTGAACAGAGCTGAAGTGACCACTTAATTCATGATTCACGAACACCACCACGTGTGAAAAACTGGATCGAGTAAACATCCCAATTTTCCCAGTGTATATTTCAAGTTTCTCTTTTATGCCACGTTTCGGAAGAAAAGACTTTCAACCACTCATATTCAGCCAAAAGATTACAAAAATTCATGCTAAAAAGATTGGGAAAACGCTTGTGTGAAATATTGTATAGATAATAGATAGGAACCATCACATAGTGATTCTCTTCAATTTCATTCTAACTTTCCATGCCATCAGTATGGTCAAAAATAATTAATTCATTCATTATTAGCTATATGCAATTTCATATATTGCATTGTAATTTTATTTCCATCTGCATTACACAGCTGTAATAAAATATATTTGCTCTCAAAGTAATGTGATCGTATTTGTTATGACAGGTGACGATTTTACAGTTACGCACTTACGAATTCTTTTCTGCAATACGTACTCAGGTAGGGGACAAGCTTAGTGTAGTGCGCCGATTTAAGGGAAGGGAAAGCTAAAAAGGGAAACATAAACATGACATATTTTATGGACAATCACTTAGAATTGTAAAGGTACATTCACACATGAAGAAATCTTGGACTTGTCTTATACAAATCCTATACATTTCTAGATTTCTGTTCATACATGTATAAGATTTGTATATATCATACATGTATATAGTGTGAATGCACCTTAATAAACACTCTTAGCCCCTCAACATCATCCTGCATACTAGGTATGCAGGACGAAAATTTCATATGTGGTCATACTGGATACGCCGCGGAGATCACTAATTTTTCTATTTTTTGAAGCAATAAATTTTCTTAAATCTGAAAAACCTTGATATATTTCAAAACAGTAACCTAGGACCTTCCTATTGTGCTTAATTTTGCAATTTTTACTGTTTTATTTTTCCCTATATAATAGGTCAAATTTTGTGATTGAATTTTTGCGTAGTTATGCAAATTGTGGGTTCTAAAAACCCCTATTCAATGCTGAGACTAACCGAACCTCTGCACAAAAGCTACTGTGTGGTGGAAGTGGATGCAGGCACTGTTTATCTGCTTTATGATGCCTCTCATTCTTGAGATGAATATTTTTTCTTATGCGTCAAAACTTGAGAGCTATATGGAAAGGGAGGAGGAATGGTCTTTGGATCTGGGCTAGTGCTTGGTTCAGCATTTCTTGAGAACAATATAATGACAGTTAGAGAGAGAAACACTTATCTGGCATCAATGCCCAAACAAGCCCATTCAAAGATATTTACGATGCTAACTCTTGATCGAAGGCATGATCAGAGCACATGGGAAGTGCTTGGATCGCACAAAAAATATTCTCTTTCCGCTCTAAGAGAAACATTTACACTGTACGGAGGCAGCTATGGTTCATTATTTTTCCGTTGTTACTTTTGTTTAGTTTTTAAGAGATTAAAAGAGTCGAACTTATCATGGCGTCAACCAATAGAAAAACACAAGCAATACCTTGTGATGAAAAGTAGATGGAAATCTTACTTGAAAGTTATTTATAAGAAATTTTCAGTTCAGAGAGTGATAAGGAGAATAACATTGAAGATCGTGCTCAAATTACTAAGGTAAAAATTTATATATTTTGGCATTTTTTGTTGAGAGGGCAAATACAAAACCTCATCTCTCCTGTCCCTGCACACTTCTAGCATCTTTGTTTATCCTTATTTGAAGTTTTTTTTGAAAAACTTACAGGGAAGTGGTAGAGATCTATGATAAAGCAGTATACAAGAAGTAATCTGAGAACCTGGAATAAAGAAGGTCTAGTGATGCAAGGATAAGATGATCCCTCTATTTGTATCATCTATGATTTTATCTCCCGTTGACTATTAAATAAGTAAAAAGAAGTTACCTGTTTGGGAGCAATGTACCTATATTTCGTTTGCAAGAAATGAAGAACAAAAATGCGATGTCTTTGTCATGTGTGCGCTCAAACTTTCCACTTAAACACACAATATTGGTAAAGGTTTCAAATTAAACGAAATGTTCTTGAGTCACCAGACCAGATCATGACTTTGAATTTCATTGTAGATGTATTTCGAATAATCTGTACTAATAAGTACGCAAAATCCAATGATGTTGGCTGGGGACTGCTCCGGGATCGAAATAACGAGGTTTTACTGTATCAGATCAATCAAACAAAAGCTGTTTCAGCAAAAGAGAGAAAGTTGAAAGTTCTTGGACAAAAAATGTAATGTAAACTGATTTACATATCATTTTTACCTGAAATGATGCTAAGTTCTTTTTATTTTGGAGAGTCTTATAAACCAAGAACCGTCTTAAATTCACAGTAATATTAAGTTACCCCATAGGTGAGTGAATGCTTTATTAACATTTATATCTTACTGTCCCATTTTTTTCATGTCCATGCATAACAATTATTTGTTGGTCAGAAAATATGATCACTACTAAAATAATTTTAATTTTTTGTTAATTTATTCCACCAAGCTTCTGGTTTAATTGATAGCTTTTCATTCATGGTATGTGGCCTGTTTTACATAAATAAATTTTTACAACATTTAACAGACAGTATACCAAATTTAGCCTTAAAGATGCAGATTATCCATGTTCTTCATTTATTTGTGCCTACCCAAGACCCAATTGACACAGATAATCAGGGTTTTACTGTAGTTGTTTTATTTCATTATTTAATTAATAATTGCAAGTTCTGCAGATTTTTTCAACAACACTTGTTCATTTCCTCATTGCTTTGACTGAATATACTTTGAAGAAGCCAGAATTTAAAAAAAATGAAATAGCCTTTATATTTTTATTTATTGCTAAATAAATAGAAATGCAATTTTCACTAACCTGCTTCTCAATTCTCTCAAAAAGCATCATGATGGAATCCATCACAGTAGATGCTAGATGTGTTTCTTGAGGTTTGGTATAACTCCGCCAACGGCAAACCTCAGCAAATACCAGCTTTACAAAAATGGGCAAAGAGCATTGCCCAATAGCATTTGCAACCAAACGCCACTGATAATTGCTTAAATCTCTATTTGCTGTCCTCATCCACATTCTAATTGAAGAGGAAAGATAACAAAATAAATCATTAAAAGTACTAAAAACAGTTATTTTCTTGTTGGTAGTATTAGATTTCAAGGATTTTGGTCAACCCTAAATTCCTTTTGTTTATGGTTGGAGCTTAATCGTCAATCCACAACTTTTTGCATTTAAAATATTTTGACTTATTTATGGGATGATTCATTATATAAGAATAATTACATCTAAACACTGAAAAATTATCTCATGTTTTTATCAACAGCGTTGGTTGGTTTTACTATACAATCAGGTTTTTTTAACAAACTAAGACCAGTGTTGAGCTGTAGTGGGCTCACTTGGGCTAGCAAGAACCCAGTGTTAAAATTTTTTTAAATTCACAAGTCCATTGTTAAAATTATCGTTTATTAGTCGTTCTTTACCAGCAAAACGGTAATAGCAGAACGACTTTTATGGGCACATCTGACCCGTCCGTCAGTCTTAACTTTCATCTCCTAAACTGCTGGATGGATTTTAATTAAGTCTGAGTGATCATTATTAAAATTTATTGCCCAATTGTGATTTTTAACTGAATCCATCAATTAGAACTTCTACTTTACATAACTACTTTAATAAACTTATACTTGTATCTCGTTAAATGGCATCTGTCAAGCAACTATGAAATACAAAACTTTTCTCTCCCTAGGTCTTATATGATCTGTAAGGTATAGATCAAAAGATTTATTCGGATAGAGAACAACATTTACTACAAGAAAATCTGTGAGACCACATACTTATGAGTTATAGTTTTGGAGATAGAAATTCGAGAAAATCCCGCACAAAATATCTCATATTTTGTTTACATCTATTAAATTGCGTAAAAGTGTCAAAGTTGTTTCATTACATCTCATAATGAGCAAATTCCACAAGGTTGAGCCTGACTTTATTAATGATATCGCAAATTTTGCTTACATCGATCGTGAAGATGGTTCTCTCACCAAACAATAATTAAATATCCATATATTTCTCTCCCATGCTCTTATATGATCTGTGAGGTATGGATTAAAAAATTTATTTGGATAAAGAACAACATTTACAACAAGATAGTCTCCGAGACCATATAATTATGACATAGTTTCGAGGATAAAAATTTGAGAATCGCCCAATCTTTCAATACCTTTTCATACATATTTCCCATTAAGAACACCTTTGAAATCTCTGTGTATTCCATTTGTGGAGTATACTTTTCCATCTTGTTAGGCGCTTTTCACTTTCAGCATAAGTGCCTATTAGCGCCGGTTTGTCCGTCTGTCCGTATGTTCATTCTCGGCTTCTAATGAACGGAAATAGTTTTTAAATAAACTTGTAGAACCAGTAACGTAGAGTATTCCATTTCCTCTATTATTTTAATTTTCGAGATATAACGGAAAGTTTATTTTTTGTCATCAGTAAAGTGGTACCCCTGATTGGATTACATGATTTATTTTGTGATTTTTCTTATTGTCTTTGACTGTGTCCTTAATATCAAATTTCATAAAAATCCATTTGGTATAAGCCGAGAACGAACATGTGCTAGGACGAATGGACAAACCGATGCTAATAGGCACTTATGCTGAAATTGAAACATGCCTAAAAAAGGGGTGGATGATAAAAATGCAAGCCTATTGTTAAAATATTCATAGCTCACCACTGACTAAGACCAATATATGCCAAATACTTTTGTCGGGTCTTGTCTTTTATCTGCCACCCACCCTGGTTAATATACACAGTGCCCTAACAGAATGAAGTGGCAAGATATGGAACTGCGTGGAGGTTATCTGCAGGAAAAAAGAATAAGCGCATGGGATACGACTGAGACTGTGTTGGATAAGTTAGTTCAAGTGTTTTTGGTTTCTTCCCACGTTCACTGTGCCACCCCCCTTGGGGCAGCATGACAGTGAACGTGGGAAGAAAACAAAACACTTTAACTAACTTGCCCAACCTGGAGGGCGAGTTGGAGTATGTTGTAGCCGAAGCAGAAGCTGCCTATATTAACTTGGGTAGGTGACAGATAACAGACAAGATCCCTTTTGTAAAAATTCAACTTATTTGACCTACTATATATTAATACTATCACTAATTCCCAAATTATTCAAGATTGAATTTATTCCAATAAGAAACTAAACAATAAGAAATCACATTCTGTATAAAAAATATTTATGATGATTATTACACTGCTGATTTTTACTTTCTCCATATACATAGTATTGTTTTCATGAAAAAAATCTACTTCGAGATTTCAACGGAAATACACGTTTTGAGGTTCCCTGAACATGTTTTGACCATTTTCTCGATGATGTCTGTGTATGTGATAGCTTTTTTGTAGGTGCTCTAACTAAAAAACTATTAATCAGGTCAATGCGAAATTTTATATTTCACATTTTTATAAAAGTCGGAAGAACTGATTAGTTTTTGGTAAACATCGATCAACCAGAAGTGGGTGTTTACTCTTGTCATTTATCCATTATTTTGAAATATTTGCTTTAATATTTGATAAATGTAAAAATATATTGGAATAAAAGTTGTAGGAAATTTAATTTTCTACAATCTTTGTTTAAAAATTTTTCCCATATAATGCATTGTTTACGAGATATATTTTTATATGCCACCACCACACCACCTACCGACGACTATTTTTAACAATTGACACTTAGTTGCATATTAGTAACGCTCCTTTTTCTTTTCTTAATTGTTGGAGCATTGTGGCTACATCTAACATCAGAAGGCTATAGTTTGAGTTTATTTCTGTTCTTTGTAAAGCCTAAAATGTTCTCGCAGTTTCTTAAAATATTTATTATTATGTAACCTATTTGGAATTTTTAGAAATATTATAGGTATGGAGAAAGTCATGTGGTGGCCACATCAGATTTTTATGGTTAACTACACCTTCATATATCATTAAATAGTCAAAAGGAAGGAAAATTCTTATTGAAATATAAGTAAATATATTATTTCAACTCACCTGATCACCTGCATTGCTAGGTCTTCTCCCAAATCAGTAACTTTTATAAAATTTTCCTCAACATCAATCATTCTTCGAAGTAAATGATAATCTCTGGAAACTTCAATGTTATCAGCCTCTTCTGCACATGAAACAACTATCTAAAAG
This sequence comes from Tanypteryx hageni, assembly GCA_028673005.1. Taxonomy (NCBI): domain Eukaryota; kingdom Metazoa; phylum Arthropoda; class Insecta; order Odonata; family Petaluridae; genus Tanypteryx; species Tanypteryx hageni. The sequence continues at coordinate 21,499,757 of CM054112.1, read as the reverse complement.
TTATGAGTAAAGTAAAACATTTCATTGCTTGTAATATGGCTACAGAAAAATTGACAATGAAGATTAAACAAATTCACCATTTTAAGATTAGACCATTAAGTAGTTCCTTATTGCTAAATGGCTTAATTTATTGATTAAAAGTGAGGATGCATGAAATATACCTTGCAATGAGGAGGCAAGCGCGTAGGCAGCCATGAGACTTTGTTAGCACCCTGTGCTCCAGTAAGCTGATCTACAGAGTCAAGAAAAAGGAGCAATGGCTGTTGTGCTGATGCAAATGTTAGAAGGTGTTTGAAATGAGCCATCAATGGGACAAGATCATCAGGGATGTCCTCAAAAGGCAGCATGTAGTTATATGAAACCTTAAAAAGATGAAAGTACTTTGAATTTTGAATAGCTATAATATAAATTAAATAAGAACTATTTTCACAAATGCAGAGATCAAGGACTCTTTGAACTTATTTTGTAATTAGTTCAATAAAATAAAAATTTTTAACTTTATTTAATTATGAATACAAATGAATGCATTTAATAATAATAAAACTCATTAATTTAAAATCTGTATGTACATTAACAATTAAAATAAAATATACATTAATTTTAGTTTGAAAACATGAGGTTAATGTTATGTCATATTTGCTTAAAAATCCTTATTAGGTTCAAAGATCTTTTAAATGGTATGGTACATTTTTAATTTATAAAAGAGCACAAGTTTACTCATAAAAAAATCATTTCAAGGAAAATTTTAGCAAACAAAATGAAACACTCCCTGCTGGTGCATAAAAAGATCGCTACAACATATTTGGAGCATTATTCACTTGCTGGCAGATGGATATTAATGTGGGTGTAAGAGCACTGCTGTCTGGAGTTGTTCCCAGAAAGCGAATGATGCAGACCGGTCTTGTACCAGCAAACCACACAGGTGTCATTGAGGCAGACTTAGCAAGAAGAGAGGTCTTTCCACAGCCACCCTCCCCATGAAGCACCAATGGCCTCCTCTCCTCATTGCTAGTTCCATTGCTATCCCCCTCTGTCTGGTCACGCACCATGTAAACATGAATGCGCTCCAGGTCATCTTCACGGCCATAAAATACCTATAAGGTACAATCAGGATAACATGTGGAAAACAATATTAAAGGAATTATTTTTAAAAAAACATTATAAAAGTTCTGTTCCTGTTATGTGTGACTGATATTTTTACAAAATTAATTTTTGAAATGCTTATTTTTTTTAAACCACGTAGTCTTCTAAAGGTTTTGCATTAAATTTTTTGGAGTTTGTAGTTTGATTCATAGCAATAAAAGAGAGAAATATATAAGCAACTATCCTTTTTTAGGATTTTTAAATTAAAATTTCATGATACTTAAGCATCTATCTAGATATCATTAACCCTCCAGCATGGTATTTTTAAATGCATTCCAGTCAAAAAAATGTATTTTTAGCTAGTGTTTTACTTTTGTACACATCTTCACAAATAAAGTTTATCAAGTCAATGTTTAGTCATTTATTGATGAACTTACATTTTCCTTAAATCTTAGGTATTTATTCAGAAATTATTTTTTTTAAATAAGGAACGAAATTGTATGAATATTTTTATATGATAATTTTATTTAAATGAATAAAGAAAAAGTATAATAAAAATAAAATCATATAAAGTGTCAAGGTATCATAATTCAAAAATTTCTTTTCATATGATAAATTTTGAAGCAAGGCTCCAGGCAAAGCCCAACTCCACAATCTTTGCACCAAATTCTCGTTTCTTTTCCCTTACGCTTTCCATTTTCATCCCTCTTTGCACAGCAAACAGCACACTGTCATCTAGGCTCCTTTTTGATGGGGTTTGGTGGAATATGACTCACAAAATGATGAGCTGTTAGTCTAAGAGGGCACGGAGTGGTCTTACTCTTGGCGACCTGAAATTTGGATCGGCATACTCTTCTATTGATTGCTCAATGAGCTGAAGCCGATATTCGAGAAGATTGATGCGTTTCTGAGATGATATTATATTATATATAAAAAAGAATTCCAGATGGCCTGGTCAATAAAATGCCTGAAGATCTTCTTATAATATTTCTTTTGCTGCTTTCTTGTAGATAGATAATATGAAATTTCTTGATCACATCAATCAACTCCACCCATGGTGTTGTTGTAGTCACAAACCACTGTTGGCTTTATCACATGTACCCCACTTTTTATCTTAACAACCTTTGTACTGGCATTGTGAATAGTGCTCATGGGGCAAACCATTTTCTTATCCTGCCATTTTAAAGCCATCACCTTCCCCCATTGGAATGCCTGAATTTCGCCCTTCTTCAATTTCCTTTTCGCAAATCCTTCTGGAAGATCCTTTCTTCTGCTGTTCAGTGTGCCATATACATCTGTTTTGTGTTCAACCAGTAGGTCAGTGAGTTGTGGTGACATATATCAATTATCCACTGTCACACAGTACCCCTGCCCCAAGAAACGATCCATCAAATGAAGAACAATTTTGGTGCTAATGGGTAAACTATTATACATGCTATTGTACATTGTGCTTTGACCTGTATATAACAGAAAATCACAAATGTATCCAGACTCTGACTCACACAATACAAAGAACTTCAGTCCAAAACGAGCTCTCTTCTTTGCAATATAAGCTTTCCAAGCAGGACGACCTTTGAAAAGCATCAAACTCTCGTCCAGACTAAGCGTTTGGTCAGGAGAGTATACATCACAGAATCTACCACACAAATGTTCCATCACCTCATAAAATTTCCACAACTTTGGATTTGGATGGGTGGCTTTGTTGATTTCCTCATTGATAGAGAAATGGATAAATTTCATGAGTAATAGAAACCTTTCTTGTGACATCAGTTCTGAAAAAATTGGTACATGAAGAATTCTTCTTTTTGACCATGACATTACCTGATGTGGCATCTTGTTGATACCTTGTAACATCAACACTGAAAAAAATAACCTTATCTCTTTTTCACTAGCTGGTGTCCAATTTTTCAAACGTGATCGCTCTTTATAAATATACTTATTCTTATGTTGTTCAGCAAATCTATTTGTCTCTATTACAATAATTTCTAACATTTTTTTGTTGAAAAAAGTTCAAAGCAGTCCAGTGGTCTGAATTCAGGATTTACATTTACAGTAATACCTGGTTTAGCAGTGAAAGGATACCTTTGAGGTGGAGGTTGAATATTTTGCATGTCCACCTCATACCACGTCTTGAAAGACTCTTCTGTATCTTCATCACTATTTTCCAAATCATATTCATCCAAACTTGACAAATACTCCTCGCTTGAACTATCCTCGCTTTCAAGATGAATGGAATCATTGTCTGAATCATCACTCTCCATTATGGGCGTGTAATCTCCACCGCCACTGACTTTTGTCTTACGCTTATAAATAGAGTAATCTTTGCTACAAGAAGCCATTATAAGCCCTGAATAAATGCAAGCATAAAACCAATAAAACATCCACTAAATTATAACAAAATAAATTCGAAACAATGCCTAAAAAACACTGCCGCAATTTTTCCAATACCAAAATCAAAAATCAAAAATTCTACTCACCTATACATTGACTTTCAATAACGAAATACAGATCTCTGTATTAAACAGAAAAATGAAGATTTTAAACGAATTTATCCATAGCTGCTGAGAAGAAAATTCATTCTGACTGGATTAGCTGACCAGAAGAAGCATTCAATCCCTGGGGAATACCCAGCATGTTGAATACCGCCTGGTTCGTTCGCGTAAAGATAAATGACCACATTCGCCATCTATTGTAGATAAATGTGAACTACATTTAGAAGGAGTCCGAGAAAATCACTTGTCAAGTATGCACAGGGGAAAAACGGGATCCGCAGGAGAATAGAGTGAAAAAATGCCACGCGAGACTCGCGGGATACGCAAAATTGGACCAGTCAGGCCACCCATGGAAATCGCAGGATAAGCAGTTGGAGGGTTAAGGGTTAGAAAGGAGATGAGTAAGAAAATTATAAAAATTAAAAGAATGAAAAATAGAAAACTCACCACAGATTTAGGTTATGAAAACCTACTGCCAGAGATGAAAAAACAAAATCCCACACCAGATCACAAAGTATAGACACAGACTGATGATGAAAGTGCTATAATGTTGTCCTCAGAGAAATGATGCCTGGCACCTCTCAAACTCACTTCATGCCACAGTCCTGCTTACACTCAAACCTCAAATATGCATACAAACTCTCAAGGTAATGGGTACTTATGCTATTACAGGAAACATGTAACATCAAAGCAGGTTTAGGGGATGTTGATTTGCTTCAGGGCCCTAGTCGTCACATGCATCCACACAGTTTCTCTACAATTACTTAGGTACTCTTTTAAAACCAGTATCTGCCCCTGGATACAAATTTCCACTTCAATTATTTCACTTCAGTAGGCAGTAGAAAGTAGGCATGGATATGGTTTTGAATGTATGGCAATTATTTTAATTCTTTTATCTTAATTCTCTTACTGGTCTTCTTTTTAACACTATTATGATGTCTAAGTGGACACTTAAGTAACTTTATCATATACATCATGGATTGCTCAACTTAGCTTGAAAAACTTAAATGAAAGTTTAAAGTAAAATAATAACAAACAACCATAATGTACAAACCTTCACAGAGTTATTGCAGGCATGTAAATGCTGCAATATTTCAGTCACAATCTGTCCCTGTGCACTCGAATCTTCCTTCCTCATGGCTCGGTCCACCAATTTTGTAATGGAGCGATAAAAATGGGTCAAGAAGTGGGACAAATACTCCTCATGTGTCTCAGTGTCCAATCCTTCCCGCCCTATCCATTCGACAGTATACCTACATAAAAGGTTAACATCAAATTATCCTGCATGAGTAGATATTTAATCACAGATTTTAAATTAATTAACTCAAATGCAATTTAATTTTAAGACAGTTATTTTATTTTTGTATTATAAAAAGAAATGAGAGAGAGATTATTAAAATACTGACTTTCCTAAGAATCAACATGAGTTTCAATTCCTACTATGTAAAATTTTCAACTTGATACCACCACAATCAATAATAATGTATTAGTAAAATTATATATTTTATATATTTTCAGTATTCATGTTTATAAATTAATAGTTTTAACAGTCCTTATGGCAATCTATAATAATAAAAGAAGCTGTGTGTGTCTGTGACAGTCATAACTCTTCAGAAAATAACAATGGAGCTTCAAAATTTGGCAGCAGCTTCAGGTTGATCCTGAGAGTTGCAGTGCCAAAAATAATTCAAATTGGCACACGAGGAACCGAGGGTCCCCATTGTTGGTCCAAATGTTGGTTTTTTGAAGACATCTCAGCAACTAATTGATCAATTTTGATGAATTCTTCACCAATATAAATGTTTTGATGAGACACATTATCGAACCTAAAATGGATAAAATCGGTCTATGAGGTCAACGATCGTAATGTAAGGGCAGATCCAAATTTCAAGATTTCGAGGGGTCCCCATGGGACGGTCGGTCCAAATTTAGGTGATGTCCGTCTGCCCGTTCGCATATATCAGGAGAGAACTGGCTGAACCGATTTCAAACAAATTTTAGTAGGTACATAGAATCTTCACATAAATACATGACCAAAATGACACATTTGGACCGGATCAACCAAGCAGGGGTGCCACAATTGCAAAATAACTTTTTGGTAGTTATGCTTTTGGAAGGAATTGGAAAAACAGATTTCTACCAAATTTGGCACATTGAATCACCACATAAATTCATGACCAAATGACATATTTGGACTGGATCGACTGAGCAAGGGTGCCACAATTGCAAAATAAATCTTTTCGGTAATTGTGCTTTTGGAAGGAATTGACAAAAGTGAATTCAAACAAATTTGGTACATAGAATTTTCACATAAATTCATGGCCAAAATGACATATTACGACTCGATTAATTAAGTAGGGGTACCACAACTGCTAAGTTAAACTTTTTGATAATTATGGATTTGGAAGGAATTGGTCAAACCGATTTTGACGAAATTTTGTATGAAGGAGTTGTGCAACATAAAAAAACAAAATCAAGATTTTTAGGATAGATATAGAAAACGGCTACCACAAGTAATAAAAAAATTCTTTTAAAAAGTGTTTGTGTTGAACTGTCCGCACCAATTTTAACCAAATTATAATATTTATTATGAACACATAAAACCATGATAGCATATTTGGACCGGATCAACTAAATGGGTGCTACAATTACAAATTAAACTCTTTCAGTAACTATGGATTTGGAAGGAATTGGCTCAATGGATGTCAATTAAATTTTATATTTATGATTTTTACAAAATATCATAATGAAATCAAGATTTTTAAAGTGGAGCTTAAGAGCAGGGCTGCCACAATTAAAGGTAAAGTAATATTTAATTTACACATATTTTTAGAGAGTTCTCTTCATGGATTTTAACCCATTATAGTATACATAATCTTCATATAAATAAATAACCCAAATAGTATATTTCAACTGGGTTGACTAAACAGGGCTACCACAATATCAAGGCTAGAATTTTTCTGTAACTATGAATTTCGAAGGCATTGGCTGAACCGATTTCAATAAGAAATTTTGTTTGTAGGGCGGGTATAGAATGGCAAAATGAAATGAACATGTTTAGAATGGATCTAAAAAGAAGAGCTACCACAATATAAGAAAAAATAATTTTCTGATTTCAAAGCAAATACATTAATATTTGATTATACTATGATGAAAAGTATTCTATTTGAAGATATCTCAGCAACCAATTGACCTATTTTGATGAATCCTTCACCAATATCAGTGTTGAGCCAAGAAACGTAGAGACTTAAAACTTGGTATACGTACTAAAGAGACATTGAGGATATGCACCTTGGTGTCAGAACTTTGATTTCTTGGGGGGAGGGAGGTATCAAATTTTAGTCTATAATTAATTTGTTCATACCAATTAAAGGGGAATATTGGTCACTTACCTTGAGAGTACCTTGAGTTTGGATGAAAATATTACCGAGTGATATGTTCATGAAAAATCTAAACACTAAACCCAGGGCAAACCCTGGGCAATTACGCTAGTAAATCAATAAAATACAACCATTTTCAAGAAAATGCACACCTTTGAAGGTTACTGCTTTCTATTTTGGCTGGTAATCTTTCATCACGAAGATTGCCGAGTAGTTTGGTAGCTTCAGTGTCTATACTACGGTTGAGTATATCGATAAATAAAGAAGCTTTTCTTAAATTCTGAAGGTTAATATTGTTGATATAGCGAACATATGCTAGACAATGATTTCTTGTATTTTTGACATTCAATATGCCATTTATAACCTCTCTTTCTGTCACTGTAATAGAAAATAAACAATTTTTCATCAAAAGCCCAACTGCAACATCTAAAAATATTCATTAAAATTTACCATATCTTACACATAGGCCATAAATAATGTTGATATTCAATATACAGGTTATTCATCATGTATGGAATCAGCATGAAATTAGCCATGATATGATTTAGACCTACTTTAACCTTCCTTTTTAATGTAAAATATTTGTCATTGACGATCATATCTCACCTGACATAAAATAACTATGCATAGCATCTTTAGGCAGAGTACCAGAGTTGTAGAGGGATAAAGCTGCTTTTCTAAGCAATTTTTGCATCTTACCAAGTGTATCCCACCACACAGCTTGGTCTTGCTGCTGTAGCTTAGGCACACGCTACACAAATATGAAGAAAAATTTCCAAATTGACAACAATCTTGCATGAATTATTCTTCAATTATTATTATTACATCCAAGCCTAACATTATACTAAATTCATTAAACAAATATTGATATATTTGATAATGCAAAAATTCTTCAAACAGTGAAATTGTATGAGCAAAATCATAAATCATACTTGAAAATTAATTACAGTTGTCATAAAACAGAGGGTAAATAGGTGAGAACTTCTTTCCACATTGAGTTTAATCATGTAAAAACTGTGATCAGAAGAAATTAAAATCAATAATTTTTTGTAAATAAACTAATGAAAGTTGTTAACCAATACCAATAGTCACAATTATACAAAATTATATCATATAATAACTACAAAAATCCTCAACCTATCATCTGCGAGTATTTTATACCCTAATGAGCTACAAGAAAATAAATACAGAAAACCACAAAAATAAAATTTGTAACAAGAGAAATGTGGCCTGTGTATTTCATTGAATACATCTCACTTCAAACATTTAAAACATAACCATGAATGAATATGCAACCTGGTCTAGATGGCAGATTAGAAGGGAAAAATTATATCGTTTGAACTGAGTGAACTTCACATCAAGTCATGTAGGTCTCCGTGAGATGCTCATTATTGATTTATACTATAAATCTAAGAATTGTTATCATCTTGCATCGTAAATTTTCTGCCACATATTTTGAAGGCGATTACTACTACTTTAGAGCTTTGTTTTTATTTTTGTGACATATTTTGAACAATTAAAAGTAGTGTTCGAAAACGTTATGCATAACGTATGGAAATAACAAAATAACAGAATTGCCATATTTCTCAGCACATAAGATGCACTTTTTTCCATAAAAATAATCCCCAAAATCAGCCTGCATCTTATAAAGGTAAGATTATTACTGTTCTCAATACTGACAATAACAAGCACACTTATCCCCAAAATGGAATAATTGGCAGTCATTCATCGCAAAAACAATAAAATATACATTATTAATAATTAATAGTGAAAAATTTGTTAATATATACAGTAATACCTTATGCAACATGAATTCTGAGGACGTATTTTCAATATTATGCTTTAATACCTACATGTCCACTTACAGTGATAACAATTTCAGTGCTTTTGCAATGATTTAGTTCCTAATGAGCCCGTTGAATAGCGCGATTAATGCCACGAAACAGTAGAATTCGTGTAAATACCATAAATATTTTATACGTATCTAGGATAAATAACGTTGTGTATTGAGATCGCAATGGCTACAAAAGCGAAGAGATATGCCTACGCTATTAGTTATAAGCTTCAGGTGATTCAATATGCAAAAAATGCACGGAAACCGAGTAGCAGCCCATCATTACGGTCCACCTCCCAAAAAAAATATTTGTGAATGGAGAAAACAAGGAAAACCGAAGCTGTTGGGATAAGAGAAGCATAGTCTTCCTAGGTTTGGTCTTAAATGGCCATAACTAAAGGAGGAAGTGATGGATAGTAGAACAAGGTACGTTTTGGTATTGCGACATCAATCAAAATTTTTATGTATGAGACAAAAAGTTGCAGAAGAAAAAGGGCTAGTTGAGCATACATATCGTAATTACATATACATTCCATTTATTATTTATCCTATTATATTGAAATATCATCTTGAACTTGAACTTAAGTAAGTAGTATTGGTAAAGGGTATCTATATGTGTGACGTGTGTGGCGCAGTCTGACAGCTTTAATTAATACGGCTGCCGAGTTAACGCAGGGCACATTTAGTTATACATGTCTCAAAGCAATTATTTGTTTTAGATCATCCCTATTTATTATTTTACGAATGAAGTTTATCTAAAATGTTATATTTAACTGTCATCACGCTGGAGTACTTTCTGTAAATGTTGCTGGATACGGACTTAATCACAACTGGAAATGATACACGATGTGGCTCTTTGTAAATGCCTTGGTGAACCAAAATACTTTTTTCCCTGAAAAATCTTCTAAAAACCAGAGTGCGTCTTATAAGCCGCAAAATATGATAATTTTCAGATGTATAAAAAGAACTGTATATTATAATCATGGATTCTTTAATACAAGTCATCGAAATTGGAAATCAATATGATTGAGGATACTTCAGAAATGATACTGAAAGCAACACCAATGCTTCTGAAATTTCATAATCAGGTTTCCAACCTTGTTGTTGAAATTAACTAGGATAGAAGATATAGGCTGGAGAACTGAAACCGGCGGAACAGCATTTGCATCCTTACGATACCACAAATCAAGAAGGGAAGCATCAGTGCCTCCAGCCACTAACTCATCCCGTAACATCTGCAACTCTGAAGATAAAATATAAGTTGGAATGGGCCTATAGCCATACTTCTGGCCCAAGAACACCTGTAAAGACAGAGAAAGTTCTATTACTTTCAACTACAAAAAGTAATCAGAATGATATTTTGAAATATTCATGGAGAACTTATCGGCTACTTAAAAATTATTCATCAATGCACCAACAAGAAATTACCTTGCATAACATGAAGTATTTTTAATTTGATCTTAGCTATGGCATTTTTACAAGAATACATAAAATCTTTTAGGTTTTTATTTACTGTATTCATATATTAGCATATCTGACAAATATATTGAGTTTTAGTAATGCTGGACAAGATGTTCCACCTCTCACTTTGGATGTCAACATTGCCTTTCAAATATTTGCAATCTTAAACAAATTCCTTGATTTTGCACTGCAGATTAGGTTCACAGAGCAAGGGAAAGAAAGATTCTGATATGGGTAGCAATTTCCAGATGGAAGGGTTGCTGGCAGTGGCAGATTTCAAGAGGGTAGAGGGGTGATCGCCTCTTTGGGAAATTTCTGGAACCGGCTCTGCTGGATTTATTTATATATTAGAATGTAAACTCCAAAAGAGTGAAAGAGAAAAATTCAGAATTTGACCACAAATCAAACCTGGGTCTCAATGACCATCCATTGAAATTCATATTTATTACTGCTTAATGCAACTGGACAATTTTTTAAAACAGATTAAGCAGGATACTTATGGCTTTCAAATAATATCAATAATCGGTATCCAATTGCAATTATTTTCATTAGGTTCTGAAATGCTGATGAATTTAATAAATTTACTACTCATTAGGGCTATCACTTAACTATAAAATGCTTATTTTCTTGGTCATTCTGTCCATAACGGCCAATATCTCAGCTGTTTCTTCAGCCAGTTCAACCAAGTTTGGTAGGATTGCTATGATCACATACCAATAGCGAATGACAAAAAATTTTCAAAAAAGGTCCCGGGTTTGACTCCAGAGGGTGATTTGAATTTCCCATAAGATAATATGTAAAAATCGATTTTTTGACTTACAGGCTTTTACACTTTTGCAAATTAAAATTAGAAATAATTGACCTATGATCTTTGGACCTGGACCATTTTAAAGAAAAATAAATACTGTTTCTTATTCTTATATTACATTTTGCCTACAATACAAATCACTCAAGTTCTACATTTAAATCATATTTATTGGAAAAATTTAAACTGTTTAACAATATGTTGCCTTTCCGACTGTATCCTTGTAATACATTTATATTGTATTGCCGTCATAATACTATATGTGTAAAGAAATCGTGATTTGAATGTTTTAATGTGAGAGAAAAAAGAGACAGGAAGAAAGGAGAGAGATAGGATGAGAGAGGGAGTGAGAGAGGAGAGAGAGACAGAGAAAAAGGGAGAGGGAAAGATAGAATATAATGTTCTTTATTAGGGCAAGATTGAGACTAGGAAGTATATTTTTCCAGATGAGAGAGAGATAGTAAGGAAGAGAGTGATAGTAAGGAAGAGAGAGATAGTAAGGAAGAGAGAGATAGTAAGGAAGAGAGAGACAATAAGGAAGAGAGAGATAAAGGGAGAGGGAGAGAGACAGAGGTAGTAAGGAAGAGAGATAGTAAAAAAGACAGAGATAAAGGGAGACAGAGGAGGGAGAGATAGATAGATAATGGTCTTTATTAGGACAATATTGAGACTAGGAAGTCTATTTTTCCAAAGGAGAGAGGGAGGGAGGAGGATTGGAGAGAGGAAGAGAAAAAAGGAAGAAGAATGGAAAGTACCTTAAATTTAATACTTAATCCACGCAACCAAATTTGGTAGGATTGCTATGATCATGTACCAATAGCGAATGACTAAAATATTTCAAAAAAGGTCCTGCGTTGGAGTCCAGAGGGTGATTTTAATCTCCCATAAGACGTTCAATATCTCAGCCATTTGTTTGATTACAAATCCCATTTTAAATGGGCTAATTCATCTACTGTACAAATAATAATTCAGCCATGTCCAAAATTCAGTGAAGAAAGTTTAATCCATTAGCTTACCATTTTTTGCCTCATATAATATCTATTAATTATTATTCATACCATATATACCCATATTTAGGACACACTTATCTTCCAAAATTCTTGGGCTTAAAAATGGGATGTCTCCTATATAAAAATACAAAGTACTTCTTGTTTTTTTCAGTTTGGCAAACTATAAATGCAGTAAAACTTGTCTATTTCAAACGAATTTCCAGTTCCATCACCTCACTGTGGCATAATTATGAAGGAGTGAGAGGGGTGACTTCGGATCATCTTCTGGGCTAGGCACTGGCCAGTTACCTCAGTTGCACTACCAAAGTTAAACTACTGACCAAGACTTTTTGCAAAACAAATACATCTTCAAGATGCCCAGAAATATTAAAAAATCTAATAACATTTGTTCCTTGCTATGCATCAAGTTATATATTCCAACCATACTCTTAAACAGAAATACTCAAAAGAACATTCTTGAAAGATAAAAAAATTGAATGTCTAGATAAGGAATGGATGAAACCAGCATTTCATCAATGTTCTTACCACAAAGTTAGGCCCCATAGAAAGCCTCTGACAGTTTTCAATTTCTTTCATGCATAGTTCTGTAGTCATGTGATCATCAGTAGCTTCATCTCGCACACCCCAACGCATATCCACAACCTACAAAACATGGACAAACGTAATTTTATTTAATTCAATTAATAAACTATTAATGTACCATGTAAGATATTTTTAACTTTCTTTTTTATATTTGTTTAATTCTTATAATATCAGACTGAATAACAGATGATGCAATGTGTTAATTTTTATGTTATCTATCATCAATGTAACTTTGATCTATTCATGGAACGTGCTGAGACTGAACACATTATAATCTAAGTTAAATAATTTAAGGACTTCTAATATCAAATATATAACAAATTTCATGCATTTGAAGCAGGTTTTAAATGCATATCATTCATGCTAATGTCTAACATTAACACATTATTAGAATGAAGGGTTATGGTTGTGAGACTAATTTTACATAAGCTTTCTTGATAGATGGTCACATAATTCATTATGGAAGTGTCACTGTTAACAATTTATTACAAGCATATTCTCATAATATCTATGCAGTTTATGCGCTATAAACTACTTGAAGGAAGATCATAACAATGTTTGCAGCTGCAAAAATTCAGCAGCGCTATGAAAAGAAAAACATTAATACATAAAATCTATAACATAACCAGTCTTAAACTTTATCAAATCACATTTAAGAATGGTACAAAATACATATGTGGAAAAATAATTGGGTGTTTCCATAACCGGGTGGAAGGTTAACAAAGCACTGTTGATGGTGAGAAAGCGACGAGAAATGGTACTAAAATGTAAAATGCTACCAGTACGCAGCATACACCTACTCGGCCCGTGGGTTGGGTAAGTTTGGTTAAGTGGTATTGGTTTCTTCCCATGATCACTGTGCTCTCCCCCCCTTTTTGGGTTGGGTAGTGTTCATCTTCTGTGATATTACTTGTACTATTTTCCTTCTTAAATTTACGTATGACCTTTAAGCTCCGCTTTTTCACCTTTCCACATGGTAGTTCCATTTCTCATTGTTTTCTCACCATCGACAGCACTACCTTGGCTTTGTTTACCTTCCACCCGGTTATGGAAACAATGTCAAATAATCTCCTAGTGACTGTAGAATGACCTTAGATACTTTTGAAATTTACCTAAAGAACATGACATGAGAAATGTGTATAAAGATTACTGAATTTTAAATATGTAATAACAGTGTTGTAATAAAAATAATTTTTCAAGAGCAATAAAATAAAATGATCCTGAAATAATACCCTACTGTACAGGCTAAGCAAACATTTTCAAAATTTCAATGGCTCATGAATAAACAAAAGTATTCTTTTTAAACATATGAATCAGTGATAAAAAACCAAAATTTCTAGAATTAAAAATTGCCAATTACCAACATATTTTTAGTGTTTATAAATGCAAATGGTGAGAAAAAAATCATTTTTAAATTTATATTAAGAGTATTAACAATAACTTATTTAAAAATTAGAGCACATTCAATGGTAGTAAAACAGAGGCCTACAATTTTGGGGACGAAAAGATTTAAAGTGTATTGTTGGCCATTTGTCATTTTAAGCAATAATGAACAAAATAAATTTTCATGAAAAAAGGAACTTAGTTACTTCCACAAATTTAATTTTAAATGACCGGTCTCACTACTATTGCAGCATCTTCAGGTGATAAAATATAAAAATCGTTCCATATATATAGGGTAAAATGAGGGGGTGGGAGAGGAAGACGAGAGGGGTTACAAAGAAAATGAATGGAAGATAATCGAATAAATGGTTGGGAAAAGGAAGGGGTTGGAAAGGAAGGCGAAAGCAACATAGTAGCAAAATGTTACAAAAACTTGGTAAAAGGGCCAAAGACAACAATGTTGATACAAAGTATTTACAAAATATTCGGTAAGCTAAATAGAGGAGAATGATTGTGGAAAAGGAATTCATTTACGAGAAGCGAGTCTTCACAAATAATTATCTCTAGCTGTTCAAGAGCATCCAATTTGCGACCTTTAATTTCAAAGTGGAGGAATTTAGGGTTGAAGGAACTATGATGATTGAGGTTTAAAAGATGTTTTTCAAATTGAGAATTCAAATTATTTAAACGGAAGTATCACTTATGCTCCTTAATCCTCTTGTCAAAACTCCTCCCCGTTTGGCCGATGTAGACTGCTCCGCAATCATCACAGGCAAGTTTATATATACCACTTCTTAATGGCAACTGTATCAGGTCTTTAGCATTAAGGAATAATTTGGAAAAAGTAACTGGGGAGTAGAAAGCAGGTTTAAGTTTAGGAAAAAGGTTGGACAGTTTATAAGAAATGTTTCCTAAAAATGGGAGTCTGCACCAACTAAGAGGTTTGGAGGAAAGATTAAGCAGAAAAGAAACGATTTTTTGGGAGGCAATAAGAAAACGTCTTTTAGAGATAATTTTATCGTTTCAACTAGTTTTGTAGCCATTATTGATAGCAATCTGTTTAATGCAGTTAAGTTCTATAAGGAAATTAGGTTTAGAAAGGGGTATACTAAGAAGGCGGTGAAGCATAGAATGAAAAGAAGCGTGTTTGTGAGAAAAATGATGGGAAGAGTGATTGGGAATGACCTGATCTGTGTAAGTGGGTTTACGGAAAATAGCAAAGGTAGGTGTGTTGTTCAGCAGAGACAAAGTGAGATCTAAAAAGTTAAGCAAACCATTGGTTTCAGATTCAACCGTAAAAGAAATGGAAGGGTGGAGGGAATTTAAAAGGGCTAAAAACTCAGAAAGTTGATCATCTGTACCACTCCAGACACACAAAATGTCATCCACATACCTACCCCAAAATTTGGAATAAGTTAATAAAGGATGGCCAGAATTAAAAAGGTTAACTTCTAAATTGTTGAGAAAGATGTCGGCAAGGAGAGGGGATCCCATCATGAGACCATCCGTCTGTTTATAAAAATTATTGTCAAAAAGGAAATAGTTTTGCTCAGAATATGCTTCAAGTAAGTTAGAAAAATCAGTTATCAAACTTTGATTGACACCTGCTTTGGAAAGCATATCTGCAACCAAATCTATGGCTTCTTTTACGGGAACAGAAGTTAAAATATTACAAACATCAAAGGAGACAAATTTTGAATTGTTGGGGAAAATCTTTCCTTTTAAGGTGTGCGACAACTCTGTGGAATTTTTAATGCCAAATTTGAGACTAATATGAAAATAATCACGCAGAAGTGTATTGAGTTTGAAGGCAAGTTTGTGAAACATCTTTTAAACCTCAATCATCATAGTTCCTTCAACCCTAAATTCCTCCACTTTGAAATTAAAGGTCGCAAATTGGATGCTCTTGAAAAGCTAGAGATAATTATTTGTGAAGACTCACTTCTTGTAAATGAATTCCTTTTCCACAATCATTTTCCTCTATTTAGCTTACCAAATATTTTGTAAATACCTTGTATCAACATTGTTGTCTTTGGCTCTTTTACCAAGTTTTTGTGACTTTTTGCTACTATGTTGCTTTCGCCTTCCTTTCCAACCCCTTCCTTTTCCCAACCATTTATTCGATTATCTTCCATTCATTTTCTTTGTAACCCCTCTCGTCTTCCTCTCCCACCCCCTCATTTTACCCTATATATATGGAACGATTTTTATATTTTATCACCTGAAGATGCTGCAATAGTAGTGAAACCGGTCGTTTGAAATTAAATTTGTGGAAGTAAATAAGTTCTTTTTATCATGATGAAAAAATTCCACAGAGTTGAGTCTCACCTCAATATTGATAAAATAAATTTTGCTGGAGCTTAAACATGCAAATAACAACTATGACTTTTTATTGTTTTAAATAGAAAAATATACCATTCAATTTTTTATATTAAACAGATTTAGATTATATATTTTAATGGCTAAGAGAAAATATTGATTACACTCTCCCTTGAATCTACTTACAGCAGAATCATAGCATTGAGGGCTGCATTTAACAAACTGAGAACTGTGCACTTGAGATCCATATTCTAGGAAAAAAGTGCTGTGAGGTGCAGTTGAATCTGATTTTAAAAAGTGGTGCAGTAATAGCTAAACTTAGTGGCTTCATTTATTTATGGCCGGTAAGTATTTCAAGTCATTAAAATCAGGAAAGTATGACCTGAAATTCAAGTCCATGCTTCTCTCGGCAGAAATCCTTAATTTTTGGATAGACTTGAGCCATCAGGGTATTCCTTTCCAGGGTTGTGTCTGTAACAAAGTATAACTTACATCTGCAAATACTTTTCAACTAATTTTATAGAGCATGGCTGACAAACTTTTCCAAAATGCATATTCAAGAAATATTTGGTATTCAAGCACTAATGTAATACTACCTAACATATGAAATTTCATTTGATTTATCCTTTAAAAGGTGTTGAAGCTGTTTCTTAAACACTACAATGCATAGTTGTTGCACATTTTCTTAGAACTTTAAGTAAATATTATTGCTTTTGTTGAAATTCTATGAAAATTTTCAATTTAATAGCATTTCTTATCCAGTGCTAACTAGTGCATTCATCATAAGCAAAATAAAAAATCATGATTTCATATAGTGCATCAACACATTTGTATCAAGCTTTATTTCTAGCGTCCATTTAAACCATCCCATGGATTGTATTTAGAATGCCTACAATAAAAATTTATAATTTGATTGTCTGGATTTAAGGTATTTGTTATCGCATTACATTGCTCAATAACATTTCGTAAAATGTTATTTTTCTTCTATAAGAAATAAATGTTTATAAAGCTTGAATATAATAAGAATTTGGTTATATAATATAAGTTAGGAGAGGAGACAAATTGCAAATAGAAAACTTTGTAAAATGTATGGTTTTCATGATCATTACTTATTATTATTATGCATTATATGTAAACAAAGGTATTTATCTCCTAAAAAAGTACCAGCGAATTAAATCGTTTTTTAATTTTATTACTACCTCGAATTATTTCAGGAATGTATACCTGTGAAGGTGGAGCTAGTAAATATCCGAACAATTTTTGAACTGACAGGTGGAAGACTTTCCAAAGAGCCTGCAAAAATAAGATCCACCGTTCGGTCATCCATATCGAATTAATAAAAAACTTCTTCTTTTATAACAGTTCAGCTTATCAGTGGGAAAGAGTTGCACCTCTTTGAGCAGTTTTTGCTCCTGTCCCTCTGATCCATTATTCCTTTCCTCCCTCCCATTCAAACCTTCGTAGAACATCGTGTCTTGGTACGCCTGGCACAAACCCCGTGACGCCGTGACCTCGAAATGGTTTACTCCTGTAAGAAAAATTCAGAGCAATATTTAATCAATACCAAGTAGATTCAGAAATTGGCGGGAAAATTTATTTAGGCCGTTAGTCATTTAATTATTAGTATTAATCATAATATTACCAATTTAAAACTATATCAATATTAAATTTTCTGTATATTAGGCAAAACGGTTCGTAAAAAACTAGTTTTAAACAATGTTTTTGATATATATAGTCATTTACCAAAAATACCTTAATTGTAATGTAGTACGCACCGATCGCCG
The DNA here is from genome assembly GCA_028673005.1 of Tanypteryx hageni. Taxonomy (NCBI): domain Eukaryota; kingdom Metazoa; phylum Arthropoda; class Insecta; order Odonata; family Petaluridae; genus Tanypteryx; species Tanypteryx hageni. The sequence continues at coordinate 21,481,624 of CM054112.1, read as the reverse complement.
TAATGGCGTAACGGTCTCCAAAATGTATCCCAGTTTTTAACTTAAGAACTTCCTTCTATATATTATCATCCATAACTCCATAATTTTCCTTGGACCCAGGGACAGCAGGGGGAGGGAACTCTTATGGGGCGATTTGGTTCTCGTCAGATACATCAAGTTGGTGAAGGCACCGTGAAAGCGAAAGGTTGAGCGCTGTCGTCGCTCTAATTTGAATGGTAAGACAGCCAATGAGTGAGCGCCAAGCCGAATTTGAAGTGATCATGTGATCATGTTGAGAAGTTGTGACTGTTGAACTAGGTAACTGCGTAACTGAAAGTTTATCCGCCATTACGGGAAATCTTGGGAAAGTGTTATTTTTTAGTACAGGTAAGGATGTTTTGACTATAGAGGAGTATATGAATGAATGGTTAACAACTTCATATATGCTGGTGATACATGTGACTCTCTGTGTGTGTTAATTAAGTTATTTTCTGTACGTTGCAACGTTTCCACTAGCTTGCAAAAATGAATCAACCAGAGAAGATGGTGCGTTCACGTAAGTGCTACGCACTAAACTGCAAGCATACGAGGGGAACGACCGGAGATCTAAAGTTGAAATTACATTCGTTTCCTCGCACGGAATCTACGTAAGTACTATTAGCTATATTTGTAAAAATATTTTTGTAAGTCGACAGAATTATATGCAGTAATACCTCGATATACGAAGTAGAAGCGCTCCGTGAGTTGCTTTCGAGTATTGAAACAATATATCGATTAATTAATGTACTTCTGTATTTTATTACCTACAGTACTACATATTGTGTAATAATATTACGTACCGAGAAAAATAAAGAATGAGTTACGTTTCTTTTTGAGATTAATCTTACTATGGTTGTGTTTACGTATGTGAAATTATATCCAGATTGCAATTTGGAACACACGAACCTTGTTCTACCGCCCAACTCAGCTTAGTTGTTATTTTTGATCCTTTAATAAGTGACTGAGAACCTTCTCTCGGATGTGTTTGTTTATTCCTAAGAAAGGCTGTGGCCTCATATCTATTGCATAATAAGTACAGCCAATTTGACATCCTATACATATATGTATATGTCCTGGGATGAATAACAATTATTATTGTTATGGGATTGCAATTTTTAACTTGAAACCTCTCGTTTCGAGATACGGCGAGTATATCGTGGACTACCTGTAGTAAAAAGGTCACTTATTTAGTGTACAGATTATTCGCATATCGAGTTATTACTGTAGTTAGATATGTATCTCAGCATTTTCAACTTTAATAATAGTAACCATTTAACGAGATACTTCACTATGGCTTGTTTTCATGTGATGCATATCTTCACTTTAGGAGCAAAGTTGTATTTGATGCATATGTTGAAGTGTTAATAATTCTGTAATGTTATCATTCCAGGTGCCGAGAATGGGTTCCTATGCTTATTGATTCATTGAGACTGGCAAAAGTCACTTCTGTTCATACTTTGTCATGACTTGTTTCTTTATTATTGTTATGATGTTTGTCTGGTGGCTGGCTTCTGCAGCTTTCATATGTTAATTATTCTTTCGTCTGTTACAAACATTCTACTGTATTATTTTTTCAATGTGTGCATGTTTCCTATATTTATTGAACAATAATTGATCTATGTGGTTCAATTCCATTTAATATCTGTTATATGTAAATATGTACAATATTTCTTCTGCAATAAAACTATTTAAATTTAAATTATTATTCTTTCTATTCTCACCCATTACTCCTCTGGTTACGTTATTCGTAAAAAGGTTTGATTTGCTAAATAAAAAAATTAGCGTCATTTATTGAAAAATAATGAATAAAACTAAATTGGTGTATGATTTTTGAAAATTGCGCTCGCCGTCTGTATGAAGCTGCAATTGGCTGCTGAAATTCGTCTGCTAGCTGCCTGTTCTCCGCTTCGATTGGCTGTAAAAATGACGTCATACGTCAACGCAACAGCAGCGCCAGCTAGCCAGTGCCTTCACCAACTTTTTGTACTAGCCAGCTAAGACCACGATTTTAACATGGGAGTTCCCTCCCCCTGGGGACAGTTAGTCGTGATTGTCGGGTGGGCATGTTTTTAGTTGATGGGTGACTGGCATAACTCGTATGCAATGGGACTGTCTACCAAACGTTTGTTTAGCCATATCGCCATATCTTCTAATATTTAGTCATTCCAGCGAACGCAGAATCGCCTATGTAGCCGTAGCGTTCACATCATAAGTATGCGTGGTACTTAACGACTTCATTAACATTCTAAAGGAATCTAGATAGTTCAGAAATATTTCTCTTCATTTAAAAATGGAATCTAACATTAAGTATTTGTGGATAGTCGCGTCGTTTTTAGTGCTGATAACTTATATTAGCTGTTTTACCGAAGACGTTGAATACGATGATCTCAGTTCTTTGGAATTAGTACATATTGTAAGTATTACTCCAGTTTAATATTATTAGCTGATTTACCGAATATAATGTTAATTTTTCTATATTCTATTTTCAGATTTTTAGACACGGAGACCGAACACCTGTTGAGCCATACCCTAATGATCCTTATAAAAACTTGAGCCTTTGGCCCGTTGGATGGGGTCAACTAACCAATGTAAGATAACGTATAGGTATCCGTTTTATTTTTATCAAGAATTTATGTTTAAGCAATATTTCAATCGATCTATTTGCATTATTTTGCAGTAATTTTACCATTAAAATTGAATTTTTTAAATTTTAGTGAAAAATACCAGAAGATTTTATCATTAATTCTTTAAACGATGAAGTAGTGTAAGGTCACGAAATAGCCTGTTTCATTCATTTATGCACGGTTCACGGTTATTACATACTCCAAAAATTTTGGATGAAAATTGCTTCAGTTAAATATATTTTGCATCAGCAACCTGTATTTTCTCACAATTTAAATGTAAAAAGGCATTTGAATAATTATAAATTTGGGATATCCCATCTCAAGCAATAATATTTTTCCTAATTCAAATTTTGTGAACATTTTCTTTGAAGGAAGGAAAAAGACAACATTATCATCTTGGTAAATTTCTCCGACGTCGATATGGAAACTTCCTTAGTGCGAAGTACTTAAAAGAAGAAGTACATATTCGTAGCACAGATGTTGATCGAACACTTATGTCAGCTGCGTCCAACTTGGCTGGACTTTTTCCTCCCGAGGGTTCTCAGATGTGGGAACCTGGAATAGTATGGCAACCAATACCAATTCACACATTACCGGAGTCTATGGATGAGGTAATGCTGAACTATTCTGGGAATACGTTTTTATTCTGAGATAATCTCATATTTTATCCAAACTAGAGGCAATGTATTAGGTACAGTAAGTTAAGCTCTTTTGATACTTATGTTGCACATTAAGCAAAATGCAGTTTTCTCATTCATGCAGATGTCTTGCTACTAGTAACACCAGTTCTAAGTAGTTTAAATGGAAATGTTACATTGATCATCTCTTTAAATTTAAATGTTATTACGTAATGGATTGTTCATTACATATTATTATATTATACATAGTATATGATCTTGGGGTGCACTTAGCGTGTGTTCCTCAACAAATGCTTTCGCTACTTACAGATTAACCCCCGTACCCTTGTGTGATGAGAAATGGAACTACATGGAGTTTGCTCTGCTTCGTGTACCCAATCTCCACTGGCATAGAGAGGGTGACATTCACGTAGGCAGGGCGCCACAGGTGCCCCTCACCACTTCAATCTCCAACCAACCCAACCTGGGTGTAGGAATTAGAACGAACCCACCAACCGAACTTATCCAACTGGTTGGAGAAAAAGCAACCACCATGGGTGCTCGAAGCAGAGCAAACTCAGTGTAGTTCCATTTCTCATTACTCACGGGTCCTGGATTAACCATACTTTATTATAATCATCTTGTTTATTCCCCATATAACAATCCTTTAAATAAAAAGTTGTCAACTTTCCTTTCTTAAAACATTTACTGTTTACTCTTTTTTGAGGTTATCTTTCATATGTTCACAAATGTGTATGTTGCACTTTATGTCCCGAAGTGATATTAAATGAAACCAAAACCATGCATCACATAATGTTTATTCATGGGCAATACATGTTGATATGTTTAACCCGGTGGTACTTGCGTACATTTTTGTAAGGTAAGAGATTGCACCGGGTGTCTGTGACTCCCCACAGATATTTTTGTTTAAAAAATTATTAATCATCGATTTTCAATAAATTTTTCATTTTATTTGTCTGTTGATGTATTTTCGATTAATTGAAATCCGGGAAAAAATAAAAATTATGGAAAATATGTTTGTTCTTACTTTTATGAAATTTTGTATTTTGTAATCAGTAACTTAACTGTTCAATAGTGATCCCAGATCATAAACAACAACACCAATGATGCAAATAGGAACAATTTCACAAAATGTATAAACCACTCACAAAACAAAAAACATGGAGATTTTTTGCATAACACTGTCGCACCATCTAAGAAAAACGATCAGACTCAAATAATAACCGTAGGATACTAGTTTTTAGGCGAAAATGGATGTAGGCACATGTCACTCCAGCTACTGAAGGGTAGGAGTCATAAAACCTAAAAGTAAAGGAACCCTGTAATAATATATAGGGGACCGTCCATATATGATGGCACGCACTGAGGGGGGGACTGACTTGTGTGACAATGCCTGTGTACAGGGTCCTGCTGCAAATTTCTTTATATTCTGAAAAATCACGTATATCATGAATTATTGATGATAAAATATTCAAATAAAAGCATTTTACAGTAAAAATATTGAAGAATTTTATGATTTTGTTTTATCGAGAAAAGAAACATTCCAAAAAAGCATTGAATACACAATTGGAATAACACAAAAAATGCAACTACAACAATATTTACTTTTTGGTGACATGTTTTCTACTCACTCTGGTGCACTAACATTTGAGAGGGATAAGCTTATCTCAAGTGCCTGTTTATCTCTGAGGTCTCCCCTCCCCTGAGCCTTTGACCTTTGGCATCTTTTGCTTTAAAGAATGGAAATAGGCTTATAGTTTTGTCATTGTGTCTGTCTGCCTTATCTGTATGTCCATCCCCCCTATTAACTTTTAAACCAATCGACCGATTTTCATGAAACTTGGTGGAAATCTCTTGCTACATGTGCCAAGCTCCTGAGAATAGTTTTTGTTGCGAAGGTTGAAGTCCCAGGTTCGATTCCAGGAACTATCCTTTCCATTTGATTTACATGGGAAATCTCAAATCCATCGTGCAGGGTAATTTTCTCTTTCACATTAAAATATCTTAGAAATGTGATAACATAGCAGGATTTGTACTATTCTCTGAGGAAAGGAATGAAGATTCTAATTGTTATCATAGAATTTTGCTTATCGATTGTATTTCTTAGAATTTTGCGTAAATACTGGCGATTGTGCAGTTTTTATCACATTACGAGAGTGTTGCCATAGCAACAACTATTGTTGGGCTCATTCGATATATTCTAATATGTACATGCGCTATTTTTGCCGCACAAATATGCGTGATCAATTTAATATATTCCGTTCGAATGTATTTGTATTATTTTATAATGCTAAATTATGAAATTTGGGAACACAAAGAGCTACATATCCATGATGACTTTAAAGCTATTAAAGCCGATATAATTATTAAATAAATGATCAAATGAAAAGTACGCATCATAAGTTCTGTTTAGATCATCTTGTTTCTCTTTCTATATCTCCGACAAATTCGACATCTGTAAGCAGTCTCACAACTAAGCAGAACATACATAGACAGTGAGCAAATACATTTGCCGATATATTTTAAAGGTAAAAATTTTGTTCTAATTTTACAGGTATTAGCTGCAAAAAAACCATGCCCACGTTATGAAGAAGAGTTCAAGAAAGCCAAGCAGTCACCAAAAATGAAAAATATCAATGAGATGCACAAAAAATTGTATGAGTACTTGACTGAAAATTCTGGAAAACATATACATGACGTTACAGGTGTTGAGTACCTTTACAACACCCTTACTATCGAGGTTAGTGAATCTTAATGACAAAAAGTAATTTTTATGCAAACCAGTTTTACTCAACACAATTTTTTTACTTGGCTTCCCATTGAAATGGTATTGATTTTTATTTTTCAGAAAAAATACAACTTTACTCTCCCAAATTGGACTCATTCTGTATATCCTAACAAGATGGAATATCTTGCAGCTCTTAGCTTTACACTTGCAGCTTACACTGAAGAAATGCAAAGACTTAAGATGGGTAAGTTTTTGGTTAGATTAAGGAAAAATCTCCTGGATGTTTCAAATGAAACAAGAATAATGAGAACTGTCTGAAGTTAAAAGCATAATACCCAGTTTGATAAATGGAATGTCTGCAACCAAAGGATATCTTCACCAAAACTGAAATGACCCTCTGTGATTTGGGTCATATATAACATATGGTGTGACAAGCTCTGCTACATTATGTAATCATTAGCAGTGTGCGTAATTAATTTGACTGATTGCTTTAAAAGCTTCCTTTTTATTTTTCCATTATGGTTTTCCTTCACAGATAATTCAAATGTTTACTTATATTCTGAAGATGCTCTAATTTTGTGCTTAATACTCCTTTTTCTTGACTTGAAGGAGAAACTTTTTATATTGCAGGACCCTTGTTAGGAGAAATTCTGAACCACTTTATTAAGAAGCGGGAAGGTACTTTGTCTCCTCCTCAGCAGAAACTTTATATTTACTCCGGCCATGACACCACAATTGCCAACATGTTGATGGCGTTAGGAGTGTTTGATCCTCCTTTTAGTCCTCCTTATACAGCAGCAATTTTTCTTGAGCTACACTATTCTTCAAATGGTGACCATTATGTGTCTGTAAGTATTTCCACATCATTTATTAAATTGACTCATTTCAAGCTAGTGTGATGTTGTTGATTTTATAACTTTAATCTTAAATGTTTATAATAATTATGAAAATATTATTTATATTCAAAGTGTACTGAATTAGAAGGGTAAGGATGGTGGAGTTTACGAATTGGTTTTCTTTTGTTAAAAGAATAAGTGAGCAAATTTTAATGATATATTCTTATGGTTATATAATACTGAAGTGCTTAAAAGAAAAATCTTTCATAGTTAATATAGAACATTTGATGGAGGTTAATAATTTGTTTACAAATCTGAAAAGTTTTTCTGAAGTAAGTTATTATGCAATTTTATTTTTAATTGACTTTTTTGTCTCATTCAAAAGACCTCAAAGAATTTAGTTTTTCTTTGTGCGAGTTATTTCACTTATAAACCTACTTGCCAGTGATATAAACAACAAAATTAAGGAAGCACATTGGCATGAACAGAATAATCTTAATCTTGACGATATCAATATATTGTTTGTTTGATAAATTGAAAGTTGACATTTTTCTCGTTGCAGCTCTTGTACAAGAATGGCACACTGAGTCATAAGCTTACAACTCTGACCATCCCTGGATGTTTGCAGCTTTGTCCTTTGGATCGTTTTTCTGAATTAGTAAATCCAGTGATACCAACAGATTGGAAGGGGGAGTGTGAGAGATCTTTAGAAAGTAATTCTGTGAGCAATGAAGACTTATTTGCATCATCTGCTGGGTTACCTTTACCTGACCTGGCTGTAATTGGTAAGTTCTATTTCCTCAGCATTTCATGAAAGTGAAAATTTCATTTAGTCAAGTCATTGTAACATACCGTAAATACCCGCATATAATGCACACTTTTTTCCGAAATATTTGAGTTAAAAATTAGGATGCGTGTTATACGAGGGTACATAATATTCCTATTTTCATTTGACCCCATATTTCCACAATTTCGGCACAGTAATTACTGCCCGGGTATCCTCATATTTTTATTGGTGATTTTTACGAAAAGTAAGATAGATAATAGTAAAAATTTATTAACTAATTCTATAAACATACATTAATTAGATATGAAAAGAATGAATTCAGTATTTATTCATTTTAAAAGCCAAGAAATTCTTCGTCACTGGACCATTCTTCTTCGATGTTGTTATCGGAATCGTCATCTTACGCATGACGTCACCCTACACCGGCGCCCGGCCTGGTGGTAAGGTACTGGTACTACTTACAATTACTTCTTGTAGAACTAAATCAAGTTATCGTTCCTTACCTTTCTCTCAGCATTCATACATGATTTATTCTTAAAGTCTGTAGTTAATTATGGTTATTTGCTATCGTGTTTACATGCTCCCGAGTGTTCTAATAAGGGTAAAACTGAAGGTTGGGTGAACCTGTCCACCTCAGGCGTGACAAAAACGTATGTAAAAAATATAGGATTATCGTCATTCCTTCATTTTATTAGCTCAAAGAATGTCATATGTCATTCTATGAAATTAATATAATTCGATTTATTGTGTATATCCTAATATCACCTTGTGAACAGAGTATGTAATGATTGAGTTAGCTGACATTCTTTTGGAATGTTATTCGAAAATTTCATTTCGCACTTTCATTATGTTATACATAATACCAATAATTCGATCATTGCCTTAGAACACATTACACCATCTACTTTATTCTGGAACGGTAACGCTAAAAAAATCTGCGCACTATATGCGGGTATATAGAAAAATCATAGATTACGAGGCTGAAAACCCCCCCTGCGCGTTATACGCGGGTGCGCATTATATGCGGGTATTTACGGTATTAAAAAATAAAATATTTTTAGGACATATAATACGCTAGCAAAGTTTAGGTTGAACTATTACCATGTCTGTATTGTGTTATGTAGTCATTAAACTGTTAGCAGGCAAAAGTAAAAATTTATTTCACATTAACATACCTTTCATTTAAAGTTCACCCTATATCAGTGTTTCTCAAACTGTGGCCCACATAATTATTTTGGATGCAAGGTAAAATGCCAAAAAGTACAGTTCTCACGAATAAAAAAATTTGGAAAAATGATATAATATTATTAATAGTTACATAAATGAAATTTGCAATCAAGTTTCTTATTTTTACTATTTTCAATTCAAAGGGAGCCCATGCTATTTAAAAGGGCCGCGACAATTGAAAGTTTAAGAACCATTGCCCTATATCATGGGTCCCCAACCCAGAGCTTGTGAGTTATATGTGGCTTGCGCATCTATTTTATATGGCTCACATTATCATCTCAAGCAGATTTGCATGGAACTAGGGCTACCAAAAACCTCTCCATTTCAACGAAATTGACAAAAATGAAAAACAAGTTTCAAGAAACAATTTGTATGGTCGATGTAAAGCGATAAGGTACTAGACTTGAAAACTTAGCAAGCAATAAAAATGTGCTACAACCATAGCTACAGTTTACATTTTGTTTTGTGTTGTTGAGTGTAATGTACTACGTTGTATCTGTCAGTTGCCAGGTTGCAATCAAATCATGAAAGGCTGTTTAGGTGTGTACAGTAGTGGATTTGGAAATTTCCCGCCCCTAGGCCAAATTATTTTTCTGCCCCCTTTTTGGCATTTTTTTCTAAAATAATCACTCTTGTATATACCATATTTATTCATGTACCCCGCACACCTTTTTACCCGGAACGCCGGTGAAAAAAAGGGGGTGCACGTCTTACACAGGGTTTTCTGACCAAGTAATATAAATTTTACCAATAGTAAATTTTTTGCAATATGATTGCATCTACATCTATATACGCAGAAGACATAGAATTCTACGAAATATATGCGTATCTATGCGATCAACAAACGTTTAGGTCAGTGTTTCTCAACCGCTGCGGCCGATATGCTGCTGGTCTGCCTCTGGTCCACAGTCCGCTGCCAGTACGAGAGAGGACCTTACTGTACAGGCTATCGATGCTGAGCACCATATTACATCAAAAATAAGCAATACGTGAAGCTCCACATCGGTGCATAATTTTACTAAAGATAAAGCGCGTAATATGCCAAAGTTATCTTTGATATTACCTCAAAACGGTAAATTGTGGACAAAGTTGCATAATATTACATTAAAAACTATTAAGAGGTTAACAGAAAAGAAGACTATCAAAGATGAGGAGATTTCTGCTAGTATTGGCATAAAGAGATCACCCAATAAATTACGTCACCTAGTAGGGGGGAGAGGGAGATAGATACTTCACAACTTGGAATCTATTGCGGATCGGTGAATTTTATTTTTGAATTGAATTTTGAAGCCAAGATACTTAATTGGAGCGAAACTTGTTTCAGGGAGTGGGAGCCATTGAAGAGCCCAATTTTATTTTATTTTTTAACTTCATCATCATCATCATCCTGTCGATAGACAGGTCTGTGATTATTCATGGTTAAACCTGGTTCGCCATATACTCCTATTTTCTGCTGTCCTCTTCATATCTTAAATGTTTTCCTCAAGGCAGTCCCTGCCCAGAGATCCAATTGGAGGACTATTTTACCTCCAGATTGTTTTACGTTGAGAGAACCCATATTGTCCAACCATATAATCATTACTAGGAATTGTAATGCGGTAGTATCCCTCTTGCTTTCCACATCGCAGTACTATAGCCATTCAAATTGTCCCAATCATGCCTACAGCTGTATTGGATATAGACCCAGCCAACATCATTTGTTTTTGGCTCTATACCATACTGACAGTACTGCTGCCTGCCAGGCACCCATGAGTTTTTTTTATAAAAACTCTTTTCGCAGGATTTGAGCCCTGTAACTTTGTAATGGGAAGCCGACACGCTAACTACTATACCACCAGTGCATTTAACTTATTCCTGCTTAAATTAATTTTTTCCCTCTGGACCGGCCCAAAAATAGGGCTGCGCAGGGTACATGGGTGTGCGGGGTACATAGGTATGCAGGGTACATAGGTATGCGGGGTATAGGAATAAATACAGTAGTTTGTTTGTCCACCCATGCTTCTGCTGATCATAATAGTTACATTCATCAAAAGACCAGATAATAATATTTATTTTTATTCCCTACCTGAAATCCTGTTTTTATTGCTGCCCCTGAGCCATTGCCTACTTTGGCCTTATTTCAAATCTGCTACTGGGTGTGTATGTTCAGTTACCTAAACCTTATTTGCTGTGTTTGGACATGCATTCTAGAAGCACCATGTTAAAACAAGAAGTCCAAACCAGGACTAATGCAGGCTGGTTTCCCAAAGTTGACATGCTGAATTAATTACTTATATTGGAAATGTTTCAGTATGTGTTAGTCATTCCAAGGAATTCTCATACCATAAATACCATTTGTAATTCATAGCTTATCAATAACAGAGAAAAATTGGAAAACAAATTAATAGAACATTATCAGGTTTAAAATACTAAAAGCAATAAATAAGTAAAGATGGAGACTACAGTGAAATTGATGTTAAATAGAATTAACTCCTTTATGGTCAAGGAGTTAATTCTATTTAACACTAAAAGCAATGTCAAAATCTCTTTCTGACATTTTTTGCATATATTTTTTTAAATAAACGAATTTAATAAATGTTACTGTTTATACAATAATATGAATGGATCAACTGTCCATTGCTGAATGATAGTCAAGTGGAAAAGAAAATACCCCATTTGTTCACTAGTCTATGCTCAAGCCGAGTTCGGTAATAATCCTCTCCATGGCAACAATCCGATAAAATGTTATTCAAAATGCAAAAACACTGTTTTAGTATAAATTCAAGAAAATACAATCAATTATCAAAATTCTGTGATAAGAAATGTAATCTACATTCTTTTCCCCTTAGAAAAGTACAAACCTTGCTCCGATATAACAATTTTAAGATATTTAAAGTATTAAAGAAAACATCTCTGTATGATGGATTTGAGACTTCCTATGTAAAACAAATAGGGAAAAAACATTCCTGGAATCGAACCCGGGACTTCATTCTTTGCCAAATAAAATATAGCCCTGAGGTGGGCCCTGGCAGCACGGGCCTCATGATGCAAAAGTTGTTAGGGGAGACATGCATACATACGTACACACAGACAGGACCATTTCATAAGGCTGTGTTTCCTTTGGAAACCAGCCTAAAAATGGGTACTTGGGGGTAGAGGAGGATATCAGATATTCGTGAATAAAACATTTTGGTGAGTAATTTCCTATTGCACTTATCATAAATATCAGAATCACACATTCTTGACTTTGCATTCTATATAGGTATAGTAGGACCTCGCCATCGATGGCAGTTACATTCTGGAAAATCTCTGTGAATGGCAAGTCTACTAGCAGTGTGGTTAAAGGCTTTTGGGAAAAATAAGATTAGGTTCCCAGTTGGAAATATATTTTGGAATAAAATACTTTAGTTGTAAAATATTAATATATATTGTCATTTAAAATAAGACAATTTAATTAATATAAAAAAAACTGATGTGGCCTGCACATGACTTTCTCTATCCAGAGTAATTCCTATCTCACAAAAGCACACACACAGACATCATAACAAATAATAATAATATAAAATAATAATAACAAATATAATAAACAAAAGAAATGTTGTTGTACAAATCTAAATTATAACTCTGCAATCAAATTTTCAGTTGAAGGCAAGATCACAAAAAGATTTTTGCTCGCTGCTTGAAAAGGAAATATATTATAACCTTTGTTTGAAAGAAACTGTTGGACAAATAAGTACGTTTTGGATTGACTCATTAGTGTGAGAGTGGATTTTCAACATTGGAGATATTAAAGTGTAGATTGCAGTTGACCGATGCTCATCTCAATGACTGAGTGAGACTTGCTATATCTCCATACATCCCAAAATATGAAATATTGGCAGTTAACATTCATTGTAAAATTTTGTATTAACTTTTATTTGCATATAATATTATAATTACTTTAATAAAAATTATTTTAAATAATTGTTTTATAATGATTTAGTATGTTTATTATTTTTAACCTCATGCTTTTCTTATGTTTTCTATGTGGTTTGCCAGATATTTAGAATTTCAGATTTGGCTCACTGTCAGGAAAAGATGGGGGATGCTAGCCCTATATTATTTATTCATTTTATTATAGCTCTTATTGATTTAGAAAATTTGAGTGATAAATGAATTAATAAATGATAATTTAAACCAAGAAATAGGTTTTATGAATTCTGATGATGGTGAAGCTAACCAAGTATTTATATAGAGAAGGTTTTGTACTCCTGAATTTTCACTTAAATGGTTGACTTGAGAAGAGTGATGCTTTCATGAGAAACTGCATTGGAGTCATTTATATGAATGTTTCTCAAGTTTTTGGAGCCACAGACCCCTTACAAAGTCCCACAATTTCTGCGGACCCATTCCTCATGAAAATATCATGCATTTTTCACTCATTGGGTTGTTTTTTCACTTTAAAATATTAATCAGAGCTGTGTGCAAGATCTAACAAGTTATAAATAAAAATAAACATCATGACCTACTCAATTCTGGAGCCCCCAAGAAATAATGCTCTGACTCCTAGAGCCCTGAGTACCTTCAGTTGAGAAACACTGATTTGTATAACTTAAATGTTTTAATGTATCATGTATATATGTCAATATTTTATACATATCTAGAATAAATAACATTATGTATATTGAGATCCCAATGGCTACAAGAATGAAAAGATATGCCGACACTATTACCAATAAGCTTCAGGTGATTCAATACGCAAAAACACACAGAAACCAAGCATCAGCATGTCATTTCAGTCCACCTCCCACAGAAAAAATGATCCATGAATGGAGAAAACGAGAAAAAACTGAAGCTGATGGGATAAGAGCAAGTTTTCATAAGCTTGGTCCTAAATGACAGAACATTCTGTGGAGGGTGGACACTATGCTCCATCCGCGCAAGTAGTTCCAGAGACCAATGACTGGTTCATATGGGCAGCATGGTGTTCATTTGCCCGATTTATTAAATTTTTTAATAGCTTATGGTACTTGGTTCATAAATATGCATTTTTGTAAGGTTGGGTCCTCCTCTATTATTAAATAATTTTATTTTGAAATATATGCAGCAAGCTGACAACAAAGTCTCTTTAATCATTGTTTTGTATTTGCAGTGGTTTATGATGATTGTAGAGCATTATTTTTGCCAATGCTGATTATCAAAAGGGTCTTTCTATTGACCATCAATCTCTAATACACCACTTGCTTCAATGCATGTTATTCTACCCTTCACAGGATTAATTTTGACAATTAATTTTAAACAATTTTAAAATCTATCATGCAGCTCTCATCACCTCTGGAACAACTGCCCTTCTTTTGGTCATTGCTATTGTTGCAATTATGGCGTATTGGTGTAGACGCCGTGATTCACCCCACTGGTACTTTAGACTCAACACAGAGGGTCCATGAAAAAGTTTTATTTCATCGTTATTTGGCTGTGATTGCCTTTTTATGGGTTTGTGGTTTTTTTAAAAATATATTTTATCGTTTTACTTTCATTGGAAAAAACAAGAATTTATTATTTTTAACCATGTCTATGTGGAAGTGTTTCATTGTCTTTGAAAGTATCCCTAAGTTAACGAAATTTTTATTGCCTTTTTGACCATACATTTGTCTCTTCCTGTGAAGCTAAATCTGATTTCATTAGTGAAACAAATTCCTGATAACAATAATATACATTTTGTAAATTTTTCTTTCAATGACTTAAATTTTAATGTTATGTGATATCTACATTCCAATTGTTTACAATTTTGTTATTTTAAATGTTAATGATAATACCTCAATATTGTGAATTGGTCATGGTTTAAATTACCAATGTCATGATGATAGATATCACCATTTTAATGTTCACATACCAGATCTAATGAATAATTCTAGTTTTAATTTTAAATTAGTCTTGTTCAAGTCTAAAATAAAATTCAATAAATCTTTTTTGTATGCAGCTGATAATACTTTATTCCAAGTAATCATGATTATAAATTTTGCAATTCTTTTTTACAAAAATATTAACAATATTTTATTTGTTGAGATTTTCAATGATAATAATTTTTTAATAATAAGATTTTTAAAATGTTTCATACTAAAAGTTTTACTATTAAAATATTTACAAATTTTCCATATATGCACCATATTCATAATATGAATGACCTAAAAATCACATTACAGTTAAAATTTAATTAAATAAATTAACTACCTTTTCCTTGAGGAGACTTTTAAGTAACTCAGAAATAGTACTAAGCCACTGTGGATGCAACAAAAATTATAAGAATCAAATAAATAAATCCTCTTGAGTATTTTTCATAACATTAATGAAAAACTAGGCAGATCTATTAGGACATCTCATCCTGAACAGACATATTGGCCTGTTAATTTTAGATTCAGAGTTAAGAACTGAGAAGTTGTGAAGTTTCATACTTCCACAGGGTCTCGACAATAATCATTTTTAAATCTGAACTTGATAATAATTCCTCAGAACTGTCTTGGAACAAATACAGATTTATGAAAGCTACCAACAGTATTTAAAGGTACTATATATATATATATATATATATATATATATATATATATATATATATATATATATATATATATATATATAATGCAATAAAACGGAAAATCAGAACAGAATTTGTTATAAGAGTGAAATGTATGCTCACAAATTTCATAGTTCCAATCAAATAATTGAAACGTTTTACATGTATTTGATTAAATAATTTAACAAATAAAGCTGATTCTCTTCTACTGAAGCAACTTCTCTTTTATGGATCATAAAAATGGAAGATTCCAGGGATATGTTCATGGTTTACTTGAATAATCTTGTATGGTTAGAGATGAAGTGCTCCTGTTTGAAAAAGATAAAAATTAGTCAAGCATTTTTGTATGACATGTTGCTGTGGCAGTTTGATTCTCATGTTTACTACAAGTTTTAACATAGGTATAAAAAATGAAAGCAAATACAGTATAACCTCATAAATTTAGCTATCGCGGGACCAAGCATTTGCCGGACTTTTGAAAATCCTGATTTTTGAAACCTAAAATGTGTGCATAACATGAAATGAGAGATTATTAACACACAAATAACAAACAATCAGTTAAAGAAATTGTAATTTTAGTACACGCTTAATTATCCTTCTCACTTTTACTTCTAAACAAAATGTATATGGCCAATTATCATTGATGTAGTTAGTGGAGATTGAGAGGTTGTGGAAAAACTGTGGCTGAGGCAGCATCTTGTATAGTGGAAATGAAAGGCTCATTATTTTCATTGGTGGAAACTTGATGCATGATTTTCTGTGGAATTTATGTGGTCAACCTTGAGAATAATCAGTCTTTAGTAATTTTTAAGTCCTCATGAAAAAGGTACAGCTTCACTTCTTTGTTTCCAAAACCATTAAAATAATAATCTATTGACATAATTTACCCATTTTTTATGACTACTCATAGCTGTAGGTGCATCACTGACTATGTAAAATTTTAATAATTTTTTGCTTCTTAAATCATAGACAACTACATAGGTCATATTCCTTGCAGTCTCTTCACTGAAGTGCCTTTTTCAAGCTTTCATAGTAATTTGACTTTTTTTATTTGCGAGAGTTTTGTGTTCACATTTAGCACAGTGAGGGAGTTTCCTCCTGTTTTAAAAGCTATTTTAAGGTAATTTAGAACAAAAATATCAATTAAATGAACAAAAAATATATAATCGCTACGAATGTAAGCATTTCAATGATTATTGCCCTAAGTGACCATAGCCCAAATCTTATAAGTAGGGTATGGATTTTTCAGGTTTACCCAATTTTTACCCTTTCTTTTTTTTTAATTTTCGGTAAAACCCGAAATTATTAGTTTTCTTTAAACACAATTATTTTTAGATTTGGTCAGAGAATTTCTATTCTGGCGCTTGTAAGCACCTCAGCACTTGAGTGCAGTCCGAGATGTTTGTGATCAGTTTATTTTCTTTGTAAACAATTTATTCTTAAGCTTACTTTGTAACACAATCTTAATCTCCTTGGTTTGCCGCACCACAAATAGTCAAGGACGCACCTTAGCTATAGTATGTTTCTAGTCTTATGAAGCTTGACCTTCAAATAGCAAGTAGCCAATGAGAACCTTTTCCCTCTCCCCTTCTTCCCTTTTCCCTCTCCCCCGTCACCCGCGGCTTTCGAAATGCATGGAAAAACCTAACAGCATTGCCAGATATCCGCTCTTGAAATGATCTGCTTGCGAATGAAAGGCGACGCGTCGCAGATAAACTTACGGTCATTGTTTATTACTACCGGCCATTTTCCATTGCGTTAAAATATTTCCCATCCTTCTTTTTAATAAGGATAACAGAATGATAACTTGCGTTATCCATAACAATTGTCGCACCTTTTATTTCTCTCTCATCGAGAATATCTAAAAAATTCAAAAACCAGGTTTTGAAAACACTAGCATTCATGTCTGTGTGATAGTCATCACTGGAAGACTTGACTTTTGGCCGGAACACAAGTTTGCATCCTTCTAAAAAACCAGTCTCTGCTGATCCCACATGACACACAATAACTCTCCCACCCTTTCCAATCGGGACTTTCAATCCACCCTCACCATCTGCATTCTGCCATATCTTTTTTGGGGCGTAGTTCTGGTTGACCCACGTCTCATCCAAATAAAATGTGATCCTTTTGTGATCATTGGGGTTGATTTTGTTTCGGAGGTCATTCATTGTACGTAAAAACGTAACTCGAGCCATAACTACGTCCATTCTTTCCAGAAGGAATTTCCTTCCGTCGTTAGTCTTCCTATATTTAAAGCCCATTGATTTTAAAATCCTCCATAGTGACGTAATTTGCCACTGAAAGTTCATTTCTGCTTTCATATCTGCCAGTATTTTTTTTAAAGTAGGATATTCTCCCTTTTCGTAGTAACTCAGTACCTTTCTGCGAATAATGTCCTTATCGAAGTCGTCAATTCTTAAAGCGTCTCTTTTCCTCTTCATCTGTTTACGGGGAGACCTGAATACGGTGGATCCCGAGGCTTCAAAACTATCGTGTCCTTCTTTCACAATCCGCTGCACAGTACTTCTACTCACTGAGCAGGCCTCTGCTACCCTTTCCTGCACTTTCGTGATGTTAGTTAGCGGCCCGTTGTTTTCTGCCTCCCTTTTAAAATAATCCTGAACACTGTAAATTATTTTGCGTCCTTGCCGGTGTAAAACTTCCTTCCTGTTTGCCATTGCAGATTCTTAATAACACTAGCAGCAACAGATAAAGAATGGTAACAAGGTGAAAAGTGAAAGCGATACAGAGATCGCAACGTAAGGGTGGGCGCAGTAGAGCTGGCAACACAGTCAAACTAAGAGAGATGTTAACAGCACGATGGCGAGAGAGAGACTGAGCTTCTCCCCTCTCCGTCGCCCATTACTCGAGCGTTGATTGGATACAGAAATAGTCACTCACAGAGGTTTTCAAGGTCAAGCTTCATAAGACGAGAAACGTACTATAGTCGCTGTTGGATCTTTGATAGGATAAGGAAAAAGAGCCCAAGTGTCTATTAGTTCAAAACACTGTAAGAAGAATTATTTCACTAATATCTGCTGTTTTCAAAAGAAGTTGAGCAGGAAGCAAGGTATTTGTGCAGCCTCTGAGGTGTTCCTCTCCACCTGAAGGCATTTAAACCAAGATATCACACTCAACCATACTTCAAGTATAGTAAAAAGTTTTGATTGTTGATAAAACTTTTAAATTTTTGAACAAAATTCTTATTTAAAAATCATTTTATCTGAATTAGAAAATAATATAACCCAAAAATTACCCAAGATTGAACTTTTTTTCAAGCTTCAAAAAATCTAACTTATTTATACCAGATTTTAACCCGAATGAAAAGGAAAATAATAAAACCCAATATTTACCCTCCGAATGAAATTTTTTTTAAAGTGAAAAATCCATACCTTACTTATTAGGCAGGCAAAGCAATGGCAATTGATGAAACACTGGACTAACGAAGTAATTTCTGTATTGCTGCAATTTGTTCATATGTAAAATTTTCAAAAAGTGCCGGATTTCTGATTTTTGAATCCTGAATTTATGAGGTTTTACTGTACATAAAAGATAGAACATGCTGATATTAGAACTTTCTAATGCTTGCTATGCTTGTATGAACGTGCACAGACAAAAATAAAATCTTTAATATCTAAAGTTCACTAATCATTAGATAGATACTGACCTGTTTCTCACTTTTAAATTTTGTCTTCTCTGTTATTAAATATACTAGCTAATATTTTTTTGCTATGATACGCAAGAATTTTGGAAATCTTGCTTCAACTTTATTAAATAGCGTTTCTCACAATTTTCACTATTTCTTCCAATAAGAAATATAAACATGATATGTGTAGCACCATAAAATTTTAGCTGCAATTTATAAATATAAATAATTCAATATTTAGGTGGCCAAAAATGCTTGCTGATATGACATTGAAGAGACACTGGCTAGGCCAGTTTCACTTTTATGTTATTAAATAATATGTTAAAAGGAGTTATCATTGTTGTTCTTTTTTCCTAAATGAAGATGCATAAAAAGCACTTCCACACAGCCATAATATCACACCTCATAACTATTACATCAAGCCATCTTCTATTGGTCAGTTCACATCACCAACATCTCCCAAAAGGTCTTCACTGAAGGAAATAAAACAAAGCCCATCATAAAAGCACCAAAGGAATAGGAAATGATGTTAGAGAAAAACTTGGAACCCTTAACAAGAATTTTAGACAACAGACACATAAGCAGTTACACTAGTTGACTCAAAATGTTTTATTATATAAAATATTTCTGTAAAAATTATTGAAAGGCTTTAATTTATTTCAATAAAAAAATATTCCAATGAAGAAATAAAACTATTAATTTACTGTTGGACATAACATCCATCTGACACAAAATAAAAGCTTTTGTTAGTTTATATTTAAATTTGAGTTTCTGTCATTAAAAACACTAGGATTAAAATTTATTTAAGTTTTAATAATGCACTGACATCAAATTTTTAAATTTATGGCAATTTAATTTTTGGCAATGTTCAAGACTTGGTATAATGTACATTCAAACTTTTCGAGTGCACCCACAAAAGTATTGTACTCAAACAGTGCTGTAGCTAGCTTCTACTTCACCTGGGGCAAGTCACAGAGATGCACCCTCCTCCCTTTGCTCTGTACAATATTCCAGACAAATCTAATGTGGGGAATGTGATGGAAACCTAAACATACTATACTAGCATTTTAATTTGGCATATATTATAATATTATTATTGTTTATAAAAAGAAACATTAATTTTTGGTCCATGAGTTTGTGCCCCTTCAGCCCTGCACCTGGGGGCAACTGCCCTCCCCCTTGTTACACCACTGTATTCAAAAGGTAATCAAATAATAACTAGGCACACTGCTTGGCAGAATCTATCTTATATATCTATAAAAGTAAGTGTTTGCATGTATGTGTGTGATTCTATAACTCAAGAACTACAGAATGTAGAAGCAAGAGAAAGGTATCATTTTAATTGCAGTGCAGAGAAAAGTGGTGTAGCAGGGTTTTTAAACTGATTTGATTGGCCCTTTTATTTAAAAAAATATCAAGTTACAAAGGTTTTGAAATTACATATGTATGATCACATAAAGCTGAAACTAAGTTTAAACGTTTTAGAAGTAGAAAATTTTTGTACTTGACCGGGAATCGAACCTGGGTCTCCCTACTTGCCGATTCCCGGTCAAGTACAGATTTTTCTCCTAAAATGTGTAAATTAAAAAAATGTTTTCTCTTCTAATTTTTCCCATTTGAATAACACAGGAATGAGTGTGGACAAATTTTTATTTGTACTTTAAAATTACTAATAACAAGTACGAGTTCTACACTTGAACTCAGGAACGCAGAAATGAAGTTTTGTTTCCCTGCCGTCGAATTTCAAATACAGACCAAAGATTCCCTTACACTTTTAACAGCAAAATTTCAACATTTTTAATCGAAAACTTATGGTTGTTGCAGACTTCTTGAACTAGGAAAACCGGGTATGCGAGTTTGTTATTTTTAACATGGTAACAAATAAACTTCTGTTGTTGGTATTGTGAGATAAAGATTGGCACAAGCTATATGTGAAAGCGATTTCATAAATGCAAGAGGCATATTTTAAGGTGTATAGTGAGAAAATTGAGGAAAAAGTAGAGAAAAATGTAAACATTTAAAAAACTTCATCAGAAATGTCAAAACTATAGTTCAAAACTTTAAACATTTGCCTGCATCAAAATAATTAATATTTTATTAAGTTGAGTGTAACATTATTAACAAAGTATCAAAATTTTTTTAAAGTTACTCAGTAATTAAAAAAAATTGTTTAGTTTAAAAAATTAGCATTTATTAACGGAAGTCAGTATCAAATTTGCAAGATTGGATTTCAAAAAGTTCATTATCTTTGACAGTGAGCCCAACTCACTCCTGTTGTACATATCTTATGCTAGAAATGCAAAGTCTTGTGTCTGTGATGGGTTGGGTGTTGGTGTTGAAATCGCGAGCTGAAATTCTTCAATGGGAAATTCAACTGGCCCAAACTTATACCCTTAATTATTTAATGGCATTGTGCAAGTGAAGACAACTTGACTTAAATTTGCAAGAAAATGTGATGTATGATCCAAATAAAGCCCACCCGGACCTTCATGAAAAAATTCCTTTTTTTCGTAGCTTCCATCTTCACTGTCATAATTTGAAGCCTTTTTGTTAAAAGAATCTTTGCTAAATTTCATATATTGTATTAATACAGGGCTGTTATGTAATAGAAGGTTGAATGATTAACACTCAAATATAATTTTCTTATCAATATTGAATCAGAAACCCGAACAATGTTAAATTGACTCAAATAACCTGCAACTTTTTTATACTTCAAGTGTTTCCGTATACTCTGCATTGATTATTTGTTCTTAACGTTAAACCCGAGCAAGACTGGGTACTTCTGCTAGTATTATATAAATTACATCACCATTAGAAATGTAACATCCAAAACAAGCATAAAATAATATTTCAGATATATTTAGGTTAAGTGACTTAACCATAAATAAATGAAGGTAAAACCATTGATGCAGAAAGAAATAGAGATATCCATTTTAAAAACTTTATAAAATGTTTTGCATTGGCTTTGCAGTGACAGAAATAACATCCCCATTTTAGTAAGACAGAAAATAAGCACATAATATTGAAGACACACTCCTGTCACAAAGAAATCAATACATTTCACATAACAAACATAATAATAACCTGTAGCATTAGTGTTAATATGATTGCAGTGATGTGAAATAAGATGAGAAGTTGGTGCTACCACAATAGATGCATTAATGGAGAGTAGCAACAGTAGATAATGAAGCATGAGAAAGAGGAGAACATATGGTTGAGAAATGGTGAAAGCTCTCCATGAAAAAGTGATTAACCCTGACAATAACCTCATATGAAAAAGATTTCTTTCCACATAGAAAAAACCATCATTAGCATGGATATGTCCTCAATAATTATACTCATGAAAAAATAATAATTTTCTTTGTAACAAGAGGAGTATATTGAACTTTTTATTTTAATGTCAGAACTTGTCCAGAATGTGGTTGAAATGATCACTTAGTTTTCGTGATTTCCAAGAGCCATCATATATTGCCATCCTGATTATTTGTATAAAAGCAGCTTTTTCATAGTAATTTTTTATTACTTACCTTGAACAGTTAACACCATTGCTCAGGTCAAACTCTCGAGCAACTGGACCACTTATATATTTGGATATGAACTGTAATTAAATTATGGTAGATTAGCATAAATTACTATTTATAAGGTGAAGTTTTAGAAAGACAATTTAAATGTCAACCTCACCCAAGGAATTGTTGGTTAGTAAATCCAAACTTGGGATCCTGAATTAACAATGTGATAAGCTTGTAAAGAAAAAAACCAACTAATATAAAGCAACCAGCTAGAAATTTGCTGATTATACTGTTGCTAGCATTACAAATTTACAAAAATATATTATCAAGCAAAAGAACATTACTATGGCTAAAGTATGTATAGCAATATGGTATGGAGTACATTTAATTAATATCTACTTGATGATTCAGTATTATAGCTGTTTCTATTACAAAATAACACTAATGATTATTCTCTACAAGCTCTGTTTAACGTAAATGTTTAATGCATATATTAAAAGCACACCAATAAGTTGAAAGCAATATTTAATGTAACTGAAAATGTCGAGCTACTTTTTTTAAAAGTAACACACATTACAGGTAAATATGCCTTAGTAAAAGATAGTGAAAGCTTTCCTCTTTAAAATGTTGTTCCCTTGTTGATTAATAAACAGCATATAATTTATCAGCTGCAACTTAAATTGTATTTAAACAAATATGTATAACTACTCTGTGATGCTTGGTTCACTTAAGATCATATACTGAATTATGTTTGTTTTTGTCCGATACAGAAATAATTTTGGGATGAAAATTTTATGATATCATTTATTAAACGCCTTACAAAAGATAGAATTCAAATATATTTAAAATTACATAAGTGATAATTATAATCATTAGTAGTGTGAATTAATTTACTCACCCTGTTATTAGCTAAGGATGTTGCTCCCATACTGATGGCCATGTGTATAATGAGGTATATGCAAAATGCAATATAGAAAACTGAAAAAATACCTACAGCAAGTAGGATTGCCCAATGGTGGGGCACTTCGTACACAATAGAGTGCACCACAAAATATATGTTTATTGCAATTACAACTGTAGAGAGTATAACAGCCAACACTTTATTGAAGCTGAAATAGTAAAATATATGGATTAATTTATTCCTTCCTATTTTATATATTATCTAATTAATTCTCATACAAATTCCCATACAGGAAAAAAATTTGAGTACTGAAGTGATTCATAGCAAAAGTTTCAATACACAAATGACGTTGTTTGCAAATATAAATGTTACAGCTATTATGTTAGTATATGCTGAACACCTAACAAATTTCATATTTTTTTTATTTTAATGCGTCAATGATGTAATATTAACCACACAAAGATAGAATATACATAAAGCTTTTTCTGTTATTTAGTTAAATTACATCCAGTTTTGGTAAACAAAACAAATGAGATAAAAACTATAACCTAGATTAGTTATTTATTAAACTCCAACATACATTATTCATGCTCAACAAAATTTTTATATTAAATTCATAGTCATTCATACAAAATGAGTACAATAAGTATAATATACATATACTCACATTCCATTTTTGAAATCCCCCATTATATGCTCACTAGAAGTAAAGGCAATTGTAGGCAAGGTGGCAAAAGGTAACTGCAGGCTCATTACAGCATTAAGAATGTCATTCATGCCAGACAAATCTTCAATTCTTGTGAAAAATGCCACACAAAATGTGGGTACAATGGCTATTAGACGTGTAAATAAGACTCGCTTCCACCGACTCCACTGCAGATTCAGAAAACCCTACAATTACAAAAAAATAATTAAATAAAAATTAGAATTGAAAGTATATTTGAAAATTGATGCTGCATATTCACTAAAACCTAAGCAAAATATTTGATCCATAGATATCCAAAAAATATTGAACATTTCTCATCCTTTAATTTTAAAATAACATTCTTCAGCTTCATGAGGCAGTCTATTACATTTTTTGGCTTGATTTCAATGCATTTGGTGTTTCACTTTGACTGCTCTTCATAATGATTTTGTTGAATTTGAAACTAAAATTCCTTATAAACAGCTGCTTCTTATGTATATAGGATATATCATATAAAACCTATGGTACTTCTAGAAGTGCTACAGAGCTATGGTTTTCAAATATGAAAAATATTAACTACAATGGCAATGACTTCAATGCCTTTCAATGGGAATTGATTTTCCATACTTAAAGAGATTTAATGCTTAGACTGCATTATAATCCATTTTATTTCAGCCAACAACGTATACTACATATGATGACAATAATTTCAAATTAATTTTTTTATCTGTATACATATTTAAAGGCATGGATGATGATGCCATAATCCTAACACAGAAGATCATAATTTTTACATGAATTTTAGTGTAACATCTCGGCTATTATCTTTATGTTGATTATAGTTATTAGTGAAACAGGGCGATCTGAGCCATGAAACTTAAAATTCGAAAACTTGGACGAAAGCTGATTGCCAGAGAATTTAGAAATTCCGGATAGATGCATTAATTTTGTGGAAAATGAAGTTTTATTTACATGGGCTCTACATAGTTGAAATGCTGCCACTTGGTTTTATTTACGAGTTTAGATCTTGGTGTATGGTGAGTTTTTAAGCACT
The DNA here is from genome assembly GCA_028673005.1 of Tanypteryx hageni. Taxonomy (NCBI): domain Eukaryota; kingdom Metazoa; phylum Arthropoda; class Insecta; order Odonata; family Petaluridae; genus Tanypteryx; species Tanypteryx hageni. Next base: position 21,456,442 of record CM054112.1, on the reverse strand, counting down.
TGCAGTATGCAAGCACCAAAAACTCTTAATAATAGCAATGATAAACTATCATTCAACTTTTATCTAGTTTTCCTTATTTTTCATGCCTTGCCTAACTTTTTTTAAATGATAGATTAAATTAACAATTTTGCAGCTCAATATGCAATTGTTATTTCTGGACATATCAGAAATTGCTATAGACCTAATATTTTCCATTTTAAATGTCTGTAAAATGTCGGGAGTCTACATACCAATAATTTTTCCAGCCATAAAAACCAACTCTTGCATAACACCATAAAAATGACGTGTAATATTATTTTTGCCAAAAATATCAAATTTAGCAAGTAATGAAAAAGTGCCAATTCCTGAATAAGTTGTCTACCACTATTTTGTAATTTGAAAGATTTTATCCAATTAATAATTTGGAGGTCAAATCATCATTTATATACAATAGGGATTATGAAGACAAATTTTTTGTTTCAAAAATTACATTTACCAATAATTAATAATCTTTTATAAAAAATAGGTTAACTTATTTATTTTAAATGGATGAGTAAGTAAAATTTAATGATATGATAGAGAAAGTGAAAGTATTAGAACTAATATTCTAACATATTCATTGGGTTACCTCCATTGCAAATTGTCCTGCATAAGTTCCTGTCATGGTACTAGACTGTCCAGCAGCAAGTATACCAATTGCCCAAATGTACATAGCAGCAATACCAAACTTACACCCAAGAAAAACTCCTCCTTTGTAAATATCTGCATCCACCAATTTAGTATTATTCTGTGGGCATAACAAAAATTATCAACCAATTTAATTTCTATGCCTCTTCACTAATAGTGTACAGAGAGTAATATTTTACATTAGAAGATATGATTTTATGTATACAGGGTGGACCAAAATGAATGGGACGATTACAATTTTCATTATTTAATTAACTGGAACAGTTACAACAATGAAATACCTTGTGTAATATATATATATATATATATATATATATATATATATATATATATATATATATATATATATACTATTGTTCATTGCAAACTTAAAAGAACTAACTAATACAGTATAATAAAAAATATCAAAATGAGAACTTACAGGAAACACATCATGATGCATATTTTTACTTGCCAAACAGATATCCAACTGAAATAGATTATACAATTCTTATCAAGCAATATAAAAAATATTGAAGTCACTGTACATGAAGTATCATTTACACAAGAGAAATTTTAAAATGAAAGTGTAAGAAGATGTGTGTAAAAAATTAACTGAAACCACAAAAACGGCTTAAAAAATACTTTAAATTCAGAATATAAATTAATTGTTGTAGCATTAAACTACAATCACCTACCACTTCTTGATTGGTTTTTTCAAAAAGTCCATGAGCAAATACAGATACCACAAATACATTGATTATGAATGAGATAAAAAGAGCAACTCCAGCTTCAACAAAGAAGTAAAAATTTGCTTCTCGGATGTCTTCCTTCTTGCTTCGATCCACAGCTCGAGACTGCAAACGATGGCAGAAATAATTTCACTGATGATTCAAAGAATGTTACAGATTAATTCAAATAAGATGAGACAATAATTCATGTGCAAGTCAAGAATGTATTATTAAATACCTTTACAAGAGCGGAATGCAGATAAAAATTATGTGGCATCATCGTCGCACCCACTATACCTATTGCCTGTAAGACAGCTGAGCTAGAACAATGCGAGCACCAAGGAATGAACATTCCCTTAACAACTTCACCTTGTTCAGGAGCTACAACAACATACTGCAACAAATAAATGCATTTGCTATATAATGCCAACTGTGACATAACATTAAAAACAAAGCCCAAATGTATAATTCCATGCAATGTATCCAAATTAGATATATTGCAACAATATATAAGTTACATGAAAAACATTTATCTTACCCAATAATTTTACAGTTTCATAAAATCTAGGCACAAAAAAACTTATTTATTTATAAAAAATTTTGAAATGTTTTAATAGAGGAATACTATTCTAAATGTTTATTAAAATCTAAATTTTTATATATTGCAGTAACACTTCAAATTAATTGCACCTTTACCTCATATCCAAATGTAAGTGCCATCACAGTTATAAGGAATCCAAAGAGCAGTTCTAACTTTCTAAGTCCATATTTGTCAAGGAGCAAGAAAGTAAATGTGTCTAGCACAGTAATTAGGACCCCTGCCCATAGTGGGATTCTGCAAACATATTAAAATTAAATAAAGATACATGAGATTACTTAACCCAATTTGATGCACATTACTCAGAAAAATTATACTCAAAAGTATTCTAAATCTAAAAGTAATAAATTTCCTTACTGGAAATTCAAATGCCTTAATAATTACAAAAGGATTGTCAGCTTTTAATCATTGGGATGGATTAATCATGATACGATTGAATTAAATGTGGAAGTAGAGACAATTTTTTCAATATTAGGAAAAGGTTACAGCCATGAAAACCACATAGAAATGTAATAAAAGTTCAGGTTTTGGAAGTTAAGCAATCCTCCTAACTACAATTTATGTTATTCGTGAAATAGCTGAAACAAAATGACCATGAAATTAAATATTTCTATGTCCTTACGCTTTGTTTGACAGAAGGTAAAGTGCTATAGCTGTTCCAATAACTTCTTGCATATCTGAGCCAATAATTGCCACTTCAACCATTATCCATAGAATAAGTCGTGGAACTTTGCGATATTGCCTGTAACACATCTCTGCCAAATGAAGTCCTGAAACAACACCTAGACGAGCTGCCAACCTTTGCATGGAGAGTCCCAAGATGGTGGCCCACATGAGCAGCCATAGTAGCTAAGAGGAAATAATAAAAACTAGTATTTCATTACATCAAATTGGAGGTCTTAATCATTAAACCTGAAATTCACTTTAACTGAAATGATATATTCTAAGATTAACTAATAATGCAACAGGAAAATAAGGGACTGATTTGAGTCTTGAATTAAAATTTGTCAAATAAAACTAAAAACTTGCAGCAAGGTAGTAATAAAAACAAGAATAAATTCACCAGACTGAAAAGTAATTGAAATTACTGAAAAATAATTTAGCCGAAGACAAATGGTAAATTATGTGTATTTTTTAACAATGAATGGACTAATTAAATCAATGCCGATGGTTGTCAGGGATGTAAATTTCCTTCTGAAATGAACCCTTAAAAGCATAGCGTGGCCACATGGTCACACTAGGTTACATTTATTTCAATTAATTATGTAGCTGAGGTTAATGATCTAGATTCAAATTTCCTGCTTTAAGCCAGGGCTCAACAAATCCCGGGTGCCAGATTGCCATGCAGCCTAAGATTTTCAAGCTGCTGCCTAGATATTGTATATGCATGCTGTAGTGAGGTTTTGTTTATGCTGTAGTCATATTGTATTGTCAGGCTCAGCAGTATGAGCAGCAAAATATAATATATCTGTCGTAGGCATTTGAGTTCCTGAAAGTAAGTGCAATTTTTTTATTCTTGTTTTTAAACTACGTTTTCAATATATCATTTGACTTTTTCAGATGCATAAAGCTCATTTTATTATGTTCTGCTACATAATGTGACAAATAAATGTGCATGGCTTAACTATTGTAGCAAATTCGTGTCTAAATTATTAAATGTATTTTTCTGACGATAATAAAAAATATCCGCCAAGATTATGTAACATCCCCGCTGGCTCCTAGATTTTGGAGCTGGCGCCTAGATTTTTAGAAGATTTGTCGAGACCTGTATTAAGCAAAACTATATAATCAGTTCTTTGAATATCTGCTGATATACTGAGGGTTAGCTGAGTAATTCTTTGGTGGGATACAGCTGAAGACAAACATTTCTTGCATAACATGAAAATGGAACGTAGCAAAAGTTAAAATATGATCTCTGTGCAACATTTTTGCTAAAAAAGAATTTATTGTGCGGCTATCATGTGCAAAAATGAACAATTATCATATATATATATATATTTTTTTTTTCTTACTCTGTATGGAATAACTTCCACCACGTTATTTTAACAAACTTCCCGAATAGCTAGAAGGTTGAAATTTGATAGGAATGTTTGTCTCTTATAATGAAAGCCATTTTCAAAACAAATTCAAAAGAAGACCCGAGTTCAACTCCAGTAGATAATTTTTATTTCTCATAAGATTTTTGGACTTACAGGCTTTTCCACTTTTGCAAATTAAAATTAGAAACAAATGACCTATGATTTTCGGACCTAGACCATTCTAAAGAAAAATAAACAAAGTTTCTTATTCTTATCATCGCATTTTGCCTACAAAACAAAATCACTCAAGTCTTACGTTTAAATCATATTTATTTGAAAAATTTAAAGCTTTTTAACGATATGTTGCCTTGCCAACTATGCCACTGCTTAATCTTGAGATTATATTGTCATCTTAATCCTTATACTACATGCATAAGGAATGTGTGCTTTGAATGCTTTAATATGAGAGAGAGACAAAATTAAATGTTCAAAAGATTAAAAATAATTCTGGATATAGAAAAATTGTATAGCATAATGTATTTCTTTGTCAATCAATTTCTATTCGCCCAAAACTATTTTTACTCTCTGGAACACTCAATTATGTGAATTTTATATTTATTGCTTACTTTTTAGAACATATAAAAGTTGGTTTCATTAATTTTTATTTCAATTTTAACTTAATACTTAATTCACATATACCCGTCATATTTGATTGGCAATTACGCTAGTATCTATATAAAATGCATTTTTACTTAGTCATAGCAATGCTGCAGTAATTGCACATGTTACAATATGGTTATGCTAGGCTCTTGCAGGACAAAATTTCATTCCAAGCCAAATAGTTGCAGCTTAAGTAACATAACTTATTACATAAATTGATGGAAGGAATGCAGCAAGGCATAAGCTAGGATGTTGAGAATAATTTGAAAATGGAGAAAAATTTTGCCATGATCAGGAATCAAACCTTGGTCTTCCACTTGCTGGATGGATATTCTACTACTGAGCTATCATAGTAGAATGCGGATGTTTTTCTATAACAGGAGAAATAGTCTACTATGATAGTTCAGTGGCGGAATATTCGGCCGGCAAGAAGACCTGGGTTCAATTCCTGGTCATGGCAGAATTTTTCACTTGTTTCCAAATTACTCTTAACTTTTAACATTCAAAAATGTCAGTCCATAAGATTTTGGCAGAAGCTGAAAATAAAGATGCTGATGTGGAACGCATGTTTATAGAGCCCCCAGAGTGCCTGATGAAGACTAAGCTTATGAAGATGAAAGCGGATTGGTAGATAATTTGAGTGACAGACAACCACAACATTACTCTGTAAATTATATTATAACCAACATTATAGGTCACACACACAATCAAAATAAAACTTTCTAGAGGCAATGCAACTTCCTTCCTTATTCTAAGCTATTGCATATAATGACTCAATCAAAACTTGGTCCATAATGTTAGGATGTTTCTAAGTATTTCTAAGTATTTTGCAAACAGGCACAGTAGGAATTAAAAAAAAAAGTTTTATGACTCATGATATAAAAATTTTATGGTTCAGCCTACTTCTCAATGCTATAGTTCTCTAAGGAAGGTTTTTGTTTGTCTGACTGAAGAGGGATTGAAGGAAGTGTAGTATTCACCTTCTTCGGAGGAGATCAGGAAGTAAAAAACAGAGAAATGGTAGGAAAGGGAACTCTCCAGTGGCATATACAATGGATCTTGGTCATTTCTAAGCTTTGGTCATAATTATAAAGAGAAAAAATATCTTTCTGAAAAAACCATTACATGGCGTAATTTATCATAGCCTTTTTCTTTAAAATTCTTCTTATTTGAATGTTTTCCATTGACAATTTATGTAACATAATGAATAAAACCTATTTTCTTCAAAATAAAAAATGGAATTTGGACAGACAATGAAAATTTCTTCATGTCACATTAGACTTACATCTATAAAGATTTTTATTTTACAAGATGAGGTTATTTTATCACATTTCATAAGTGGTTATTGCTCTTATTGCTGATTTACATGATACACTTAGTGTTGTGATAATTGTTATCAGTTTGATTATTCACATTGCATTGAATAAATATATTTGATATTTAAAGCAAATGTTATTCACTTCAACAATCAATTCATGCAAATAAAGATTTCAACATGTTTGAACAAGAAAAAATAGGTCAGTGAAAGAGTGGTGATCTGAAAAATGTTTAAAACGTTGGGGCAAAAAAGTGAAATTACCTTGTATTTAGCAACTGTCCCAGACTGCAAATCAGATTCAATATTTCCAGGATCCAGATATGCTATACTCATAAGAAACCCTGGTCCAGTGAATGCCCAAAGTTTTCGAAAACTGAAGCTAGTCTAGAAAGTAGTCAAATTAATATTTTGTTCATTATGCACTATTAGGAAATCAGCACTATAACAATTCTTGGTTCTTAAAATATACATAACGTAAAATTTATTTTTATAAGAAGTCAAGGCTAAACACGAATGGGATGTGCAACAGACATACTGTGAGAACTTAAAAAAAACTATTCTCACAATCACCTTATCCGATTATGAAACCTATATTCTTGGGTTTTAAAGAAATGACAGGAGAAAACAAAACATTAGCTCATGATTTACCTAATACACAGATTCAGACGCAGAATTTTCATTCCCCAAAAACATATTGCGAAAATAACTTAGTAATTCCTACTCATACGAAAAAAAGGATGAATACCATTTCACGATGATAATTACAATAAAATTGTTAATACTTAATAAAAAAATTGTTTGGAATGCAGTTTGGATTTTAGATACTTACATTTTCCACCACAGGAATATGAACCTTCTCATCGGCAAAATATGTCTGATTAGATGCAGGAGTTAGGGCAGTATTTTCTGTTAAAAAGGAATTTTCACTTGGAGAATCATTTTTTTTGTTTCTTCTCCTTTCCTCTTGGAAGTCAAGCGACATCGATGAACCCTATTACCGGAAACAGCAAACTTTCACTTATGCGAAAAACATACTGAGCAGTATTCTTATACACAAAGTCCATAGGAAATATAAGCACATTGTTATAGATGCATATACGCGGTGACTGCGATATTTTCACGTCAGTCTTAATCAGAACTTTAAATGTAGTTCCATATACGTAGGAAAAATGCACACTACAGAGAATTAACAACTACTAATCCAGATCAACTTATCTAACAATTTCAACCGTAACTCGCAACCTTACCGGTATTGTTTCACTCATTGTCAAACTATATTTTTCTCAATTTATCACAATTTTCTTCATCACCCGTGTTCCCCTACTAAGTCATATGGTGTCCCGTGAAAGACTGCGCGGAACGTTTGTGTTGTGTCACTATAGTGCAATTACTCAACCAATCCCCCTCCATTCCTTCCCCTCCAACTTCTTCAAAAATCTTACGTGATTTTAATCAATTCTCCTTCGTTTTGTTGCCCATCAGAGCAACTAAAACTCCCTTCTTTCTTTAGTTATATTATAGATACATGGCATAATTGCCTTTTTTGTGTTATATAAACAACAATGGGTCGAGTGAATAAAAATTAAGCAAATGCTTAAAGCAAACAGTAAAAGCAAAAGCAAATGCTAAAAGCATTTGCTTCATATTGAATGAATAAAAGTTTGCTTTTGCTTATAAGCATTTGCTACTCAGTTTTAAGCAAATGCTTAAATTTTACGGAAGAAAGCTCTTTGCAACTCTTTCATCACTTGTTTTTGTTTAAATTTAAAGTTTTATATAGTTGAATTACAAACTAAAAACATAAATATATTGGGTAATATTTTTTAAGAAGTTAATTAATAATTTTTTAATTATAACAATTCGATAATATCACAAATCATGGGTGCATTTTTATTCAATTAGTTATTGTAATTTTATCGTCATTTGCCTTTATAGTGATTTTGGACGCCACAAATTTTACTGTCTTACATACAGTTGTGCATTGTACGTGGTGTTCTTCCCCGACTCCTATCTGAAATCCGGGATCACTTAAGTACCTTAAAAATATTTCTATCTTCTGTTTGGAAGACAGTGCCCCGCCACGTCTCTCTTGATATTCTCCGAGTAACAGATTTGAAATACACTTAACATTTTCTTCAGAGAAACGATATAAATTTTCAAAACCGTTGGTTGTTGAAACTTTTCTCGTATATTTTAACCTTTCGCGTCACCATAAATTACCATATTTATATTTAGGATCAATTATCATGAAATAGAAATATCTTAGCAAGCCCTTTACCTCACTTAAAAATGTTTAAGCATATGCTTAAAGCATTAAGCAAAGGCTCGGTTTATTCACACAATTTTAAGCAAATGCTTAAGAAAAATCCTAAAAATAAGCAAATGCTTATTCTTTATAGCAAAAGCAAATGCTATTTTTTATTCACCCCAAATTAAGCATTTGCTTAAAAAGTGATAGAAATCTTAAGCATAAGCATTTGCTTATTTGTTATTCACTCGACCCAATCTTCTGATGCCTCCTAAAATTAATTAATTTTAGAGAGTAATGTATTAATTGAAAATTAAACAATAATCGAACGCAAAGTTGTTCTAAAAATATTATTATGGTATTTGCTTCCAAATGAAAAATTCACTAAGGGCTGCATTCTTGCGGCCTGCCATTTGCCTAAGTATGAAAATTACCATGCAAACAAGTAACAGGTTCACAACTAGGTAAATAAGACGACTTAATAATGTGTCTTAGATAGTTAAATCAACATCAACTACGGTGCTTTCATGCAAAGGTTTAAATTTCCATACACCTCTCCCATACACGGACAAACCAAAACTAAAAACTGAATTAATCAAAATAGAGTTAAAAAATAAATTAATAAAGATTATGCGATAAGACCATTGAATTTTGTACAAAGGATCGTCGGCAGGGATGGACGCAAGAGGGGAAGGGGAGCTCGCACCCATCCCTGTGGAAGTTTCTGGATCCGCGCCAGGATGAGACGCAACTGTAATTTTTGAATTAATCTATAACATCTTACTTTGAAAAACACCAAACACTCTCTTGTTGAGTATTAGCGTTTTGCGAGTATTAGCGTTTTGCGAGTATTAGCGTTTTGCGAGTATTGTATTACTAGGATATGTAGCTACAGCAAAAACCCATAAATTAAAAGGCTTAAACGCGATTCTGTTCATGCGTGAGCATCTATAACCACGTGACAGTTTCACATGCTAGATCCAATTCCACCGCCAGAATAAAGGAATCATAGACGGTGATTCCCCCAAACCTTCATGACTCATAGACTTGAGGGCTATGACGGAACTTCCTCCTTTGATAAAAATCCACCATTTAAACGAATACTTTAAAGGAATCGCTCATTTACTCTGTGTTACTCATTACACATAAATAGCCAAAACAACAAGCAGCTAAATATTTCAAAATAAGTTTTTTTCCGTTAATCCTAATACCATAATTAAAATAAATTTCATTTGTGGCACTCTATTTTCAAGAAGAGATTTACTAAGTTAACCAATACCACAATTTAAATACCTACATAAATTTAGTTTACTTTTTAACAACTCATGAGCACTTAAATAAATTCACCATAAACACGCTACTGTCATGTCCGTCCTTATATTCGGTAAACACAGTGGCGGATTAAGGTAACTGAAGGTCCCAGGCGCAAAAGGTTCGGGAGGCCCCCAACTCTCCGTAAAGGAGGGGGGGGGGGGGGGAAGAGGTACTCAAGCTACAAAAATTTTACAACTTACGAATGGAAAAAAGTATGCAGCAGGTTAAATAAATTGAATTACAGACATGCATAAATAGAAATTTTAATATTTATTATATAAACTTGCATATATAGAAAAATAAACAAAAAAATGAATTATAAAAATACATGTTCTTCTTACCGTATTTAACAAAAATCACATTATATTTGATATTAACTATTAATAAATACAATAGGAACAATATTTACGTAAGTAGTAGATTATACCGATTGTGAAATATTTTACGAAATAAAATATTGAAAAAATCGACTTCTGACTGTTTTGAGGCCCACGTGAGGGCGAGAGCCTCATGCGCCTGTTGCGGTAATCCGCCACTGGGTAAACATTTGAAAATATTCCTCCTTAACGTCCTAAAAAGTTGGTCACCTTAACCTAGATCCAATAAAAAGTTAGTGCTAATAGAGTCAGGAGCTTAGTGCGAGAAGGAAGAAAAATGTATGCATTGTCCGTAAAAAGTCCTAACACAAAGAAGCGGCAATACATCCTAAATGATGACGACGTTCAACGTAAGCGATAATGAGTGAAAACCAGTCTCAAATTACGGGTATCACTGAAAAAATAATCATTTCTTATTCGAAGACTGTTGGCTGCGATTACCATCGACCTCAAAAGCCCACCGGCTATATTGTGATACCAATGCCAATAATTTATTAAGGATTTGATAGCCTGTTTTGCTCCATAATATTTAACCACGTTTTCAAAAATCGCGAGTTGTGGACTTCGCAAACAACTATCGCTTGGGGCCTCGCACCTTCTAAATCCGCTCCTGTTAGCTGGTATCACCATATGGGATAATAATTGCTCATAGAGATTAGTTTTTATTAACTATTTTCAGAGTTCCGGTAACTTCTGAAATAGTAAAACAATGTTTTCACCGTATAAAGATCCTCGCAGTCTACGAAGATATATTTCAACGTATTACCTATGATAGACTGTATAAACGCAATAATATCGCTGAACTATTTTTCTACTTAAAGCATCTCAATTCCCATCATTGTGCCATTACGATCGGTGAAAGTTTATTCGTGTGCTCCAGCTCAACGGAACATGACATCAAACCTTCCGAGCTCCTTTTAACAATCAGGAGAACTGGTGACCGAATCAATTCGCTTGATTGAAGACACTTGTTTCGGTTAGCGCAGAAGGGTGTGGCAGAAAGGTTGGCTGAGATGCAACCCAAGGTTTACACCTCAACACGGTCGCGAAAAACAAAGAATCTGCCATCTTGAGTGATCCTTAAGAATTTTAGGACAGTTGCAGTTGATAACAATTCTGATACACATGCTTGGTAAACAGACCCGGTAAACTTGGTTACGCACTGCGTTTTGAGTGGGTTACAGATTAGTGGTGTAAAAATTAACGCGATGGATACCATTAGTTAAAAAGGAATATCATTCATTACGGTTAAAAGCGGAAGAAGTGTCTGTTGTTGGGTAAACTTAAAACCTAATCTGCGTCAACATTATCTGAAAGTGAACCTGTGATAAGTAATTGTGTGAGAAGGGTCAGTTGAGTAAGAGGAACGCGATCGCTAAACAAACCTATCGCTGTTTAAGGCCATGTGGCCTAAGCCTATTATCAGATCGTGAAAATATAAGACTGTAAGACTTGTCAACATGGTAACCAAGGTCGAATTGAGGACATCGCATTTTCGAAACATTTAATAATTGAAAAACGTACTTTTCCCATTCGGTTCTTTCTTATCGCATTTAAAAAAATTTCCCGTAGTATTTATTCTCTAGCGATTTACAATAGGATACTATGACTTATGAGAACAATGCCACGAATTTGTAACTATGCAAACATTCACTCTCTCATCTTATACTTAAAACACATGCATCTCTCAAGCCGGGAATAGGCATTTGCGATGCAATGAACAATAGATATATTTCATTTCTGTGCCACTCGCATAAGACTAGAATATTTCCTAGTCTACGAAGGTATGAATGGAAAATGAATGGTATTTTTAAAAAATATTTGCTATTGGATTATATATTATTAGACATTTACCTAAAAAGACTATAAAGATAACTGTGTAATATTTATTGTTAAATTACATAAAATAATCTTTTCATTATGAAATTTACTATGAAAATAAAATGTATTAATTACATAAATTACAATAACTTCTCAGTGGAATTTTATGAATAATATTTTCGTCTATTTTTTAAAACTGTAGATAACTCATGTTAAGAAAATTTTTCCTTAAAATGCCCTTAATATATCCAATGCGGACAGTATCGATAAGTCATTTACATGTAAAGAGTTAAACACCGGAAATTCCAAAAACTGAAGACTTACTAATAATGACGTACTGTAATTCATCCCTGAATAAAATCCACTTGAAAAGGCTCCACTTTGTGGAAAGATTCCATAATAGAAATAAAAAAATTATTGTAACTTCCGCTAAAATAGATTTCTTCGACAGGTTTCGCCTATTCCCTTGAAGATGTGCTGCATTAGGCGAAACCGGTCGAACAAATCTTTTTAGCGGAAGTTACAATAAGTCTTTTATTTCCATCCCTGAATATGTAAGCAAAAGATTCTTTTATAATTTAATGCGACTTTGGTAGAATGTTTTCGCCTTCAGCTCAAGATCTGTTTATTTTCGACTAGTACTAGTAATGACTCACGTGCGTTAAATGAGCAACAATCACAAACTTCCCTAATGGTATCTGAGATGCAAGTCTCATGGCAAGTGCATCATTCCTTGGCAACAAGTACTGCATTATCGAAGAAAACGTGCTTTAGTGGATAAAATAAAAAAGAATACATATTACCTCATATTTTATTGGTTATTAGGAAATAATCTTTGTTTCATTCTGAAGATAAAAAGAACTGCTTCTTATCACAAAGCAGCAGTGATTAATGTCATTACAACTAGTACCTTAGTCGAATGAATCCATCCTTTGCCGAAATTCTCAAAGAGAATGGGAACCGATTGACTTTTTATCTCCATTCTTTACAAAAAACCAATAGGGAAAATATGCAGCGGTTTTGAATTTTTGTACTTTTACTAGATGAATTATTCCGTTTAAAACGGGCTTTGTAATTAAACAAACGGCTGAGATATTGAGCGACTTATGGGAAATTGAAATCACCCTCTGGAGTCGAACCCGGAATTTTTAAATTTTTTTATGTCATTCGCTATTGGTACGTGATCATAGCAATCCTACCAAATTTGGTTGCGTGGATTAAGTATTAAATTTATTTTTAAATATTTACAAAGATTCCTTAATTTTCGAATGAAAAAATATGAAAGTTCTGTTCTCAATGATTCATGGGCGGTATGCGGGGGTGTCACTATATAGGGGGGCGCTAAATGGGGGTTGGCTGTATATTCATACATATAATTAAAAATAAAACGAGAAATTTGTCTTTTAGACCCTCTGAAAACCTTTGGAGGTCCCTTAGGAGGTGGAGACCCATAGTTTAGGAACAGGGCCGGTCCTAGGCATGGGCGACCGCCCAGGGCGGCCCTTCACTGAGGGCGGCCACCCTTACCTAATGAAAATGGAAGGGGGTAGCTGGGAAAACCGGGGCAACCGAAAAATTCTCTCGGTTAACCCGTTGGCATGGGTTTCTCCATGTTGTTAGACACATATCTTGGAAAGGTCACCGCCCAAATAAGAAGAGCGGCAGAATTGTACTTTGGCGTCTGTGCTGCGGGTCGCTCCTGGAGTTCTGACCCATTTGCACTTCTTCCAAGGGCTGATATCTATTACAAATACATTGAAACGGAAAACTAAATTGATCACGCGTATTTGTATGGCAGAAAAAACGCGTGTTTGTACTAGACCAGTGGTGCGTAACCTGTGGCCCGCGACTCTCGATTTCATGTGGCCCGCGGTGCCTCCAAACAGTTTTCACTTTTAAATTTTATTAACCATCAGCTTACCTAACCGTCGAATCATTAGAGAGGACCATAATTATCGAAAACTGAAAATGATGGCTTTATAATGGAAATTCAACCTACCATAAGTACCAAAATTGTCTATAGATTAATATGTTATTCATAAATTGCGACACTTCGCAAATTTATCCGTGTTTGTGTGGCCGGCGAATAAAAAAGGTTGCGCACCACTATACTACACTATACCGTATCTGAGTCCAATAATGTCGTTTCAATGGCAACACTCTCGTAATGAGTGATAAAAACTACATAAACGCCAGTACTTACGCAAAATTCGAAGATATACGATCGATAAAATTATACGATCAAAATTAAAATCTCTATTCCTTTACTCAGAGAATAATACAAATCCGATCCGATACTAAAAGTCTAAGATATTCTAATGTGCAAGACGGATTTCAGATTTCTCATGTAAATCAAATGGGAAGGATAGTTCCTGGAATCGAAACCGGGACTTCAATCTTCGCAACAAAAGCTATCCTCGGGAACTCGGCCCCAGTAGCAAGAGATTTTCATCAAGTGTCATAAAAATCGGTATATAGGTTCAAAAGTTAATATGGGGGATGGACAGACACAACGAAGAAACTAAAAGCCATTCTAGAAAGTAGGCTACAAAGGGCACCCCAAAGAGCCTAATCAGATTAATTTCTCCAAAGATCACAATAAGAAATGTTTTCCACAGCACATTTTAAGCGTGTAATGAGTAATGGAGAAACGATTGGTAAACAATTGTTAGTTTATCCTCGTTCAAAGGATTCAGTATTTTGCTTTTGTTGTGAGTTGTTTAGCAAAATAAGGACTCCATTGACATCAGAAGGGAACCGCGACTGGAAACATTTACCATCAGTGCTACATCGACATGAAAGAACTCCAGAGCAGGGGCGGATCGAGAGAGAATATCGGCCTGAGGTTTTTTATCTGAACCGACCCTTATAGTTATATTATATTTTTATTTAAATATTTATATATACTCACAAACGAAATTCAAAACATTATTCACTTAGGAATTAACATTGTTTTATTGTTTTTCCATGTCGCTGCGTAAATATTTCAACAAATATACATTTATACACTTTAAATTTTGCTACTTTTAGCGTAAATGTGAACGGCCCATCGGTGCCTGCCCGAATGCCCGATAGGTTGATCCGCCCCTGCTCCGGAGCACTATAATTGTTTCCAGAATTGGATGGATTTAGAAGATAGTCTCCAATCCAATACAACAATAGAAAAAGACATTCAACGACTAGTAAAAGCAGAGCAAAAGCTCTGGGAAGATGTGGTGAACCATAATAGCCGTACTAAAATTGCTTGCTACGTTCAGAGGCACAACGGAGGTTTTTATGCGAAAAACAATGGAAAATTCTTAAAACTGATAGAATATTTGGCAGAATTCGATAGTGTAATGAACAGTCATTTGTCGAGAATAACAAAGAGACGCATATATATTATTTAGAGAAAACAATACAAAATGAAGTTATAAGCATACTGGGCAATATAATTAAAGATGTCATTCTTGAAGACGTAAGAAAAGCAAATAAATTTTCAAAAATAGCAGATTTTACACCAGACATATCGCATACTGAGCAAATGACTTTAATTATACGGTACGTTAACGCATCTGAAAGAAGCAGAGATGTGAATGAATCAGTGAAAATAGAGGAAACGTTTCTACAGTTAATACTAACAAGGGATACTACTGGCGTTGGCCTTGCCAGAGAAATCTTGAAAATTTTAAAACAGTTACATTTATAGGGAGACGATATTCGTGGTCAGGGGTACGACAATGGAGCCAACTAGAGGGGAAAGAACAGTGGAGTCTAAGCAATATTAAAAGATATCAATCCTAGGACATTTTTTGTTCCTTGTTCTGCGCATTCGTTAAATTTAGTCTTCGATGACGCTTCAAATTGCAATATTGAGACTGACGCCTTTTTCGACATTATTTAACGTCTTTACAATTTGTTTTCTTCATCCACATATCGATGAGATGTTCTTCTACAAAATGTTAATAATTTAACCCTTAGGTCTTTAAGTCAAACGCGTTGGGATAGTCGCGTGGATGTAGTAAAAGCAATTACATGTCAAATTGTCGGTATATATGAAGCACTGATTTCAACTGCTTAGGATGAATCATTAACTAGTGAAAATGGAATTAAAACGAAAGTTGAAGCCAAAGTATTAATATTTTTAACAAGTACCTACAAGAAATGTCAGTCAATGTGGCTACAGCACTGGAATCATTAAAATGTATGCAGTTGTTTCTTGAGTCATAGAGACAAAAAGATAAATTTGTAAGTTTTAAGGAAACAAATACAAAATTTGCTGAAACAATAGATTTGAAATCTGAATTTAAAGTGAAATGAATCTTCGATCATGCCAAAAAAATACAATTTAAAAATGATTCTCCACTAAATAACCTAGAAACAAAATGTAGTTTGTTTCTATAACACTATCATCGATACCACTAAATCTTCTATAGGTGAAAAATTAAAGTAATTGCAGCAATACAATATTATTTTTCGTTTCTTGATCAATTCTCATGATTTGATGAAATGAATCTACTCAAATGTTATAAAGATTTAGAAGCTGCTTTGGCATACAATGAAAACAAAGGTATAGAAGTGGAAGATCTCTTTGATGAAATAAGAGAATTATCGACAAGAATCCACAAATCGAACATCCCTAAGAGCATTTAGAATTACATTTGTAGTAATCAGCTCGTGTCATTATTTCCAAATTTATATGTTTCATTGAGAAGTATGCTTACATTACCCGAAACAGTTGCGTCTGGAGAACGTAGCTTCCCAAAACTTAGATTATTAAAGAACCACCTCCGTTCTACAATACTTGAGCAAAGATTGAGTGAGCTCGTGATTATTTCACTATATACGACTATATCACGACAATCTGGATATTGATGCATTGATCAAGAAGTTTGCTTCCATTAAGAAGGATACATTTTTAGATGTATAATGAGACATATTTAATGCTTATTATTTTCTATAAATCTTGTTAAAAGGAAAGGTTTCAGGTTCTCAGCAATTTAATATTTAATTTTAAATGAAATTGTCTTTTTATATTTTGTGTTTTAAAATTTCATCTTTAGATGAAATAGATTTTTAAGAAAATTTATCATTTTACAAAATATTTATTGTATATTCAAGTCTCTTTAATGTGTCAAATAAAAAGTGATTTCCTTTATTAACACACTTGCCATATAACGCCATGGCGGTGTTAAAGGGGGCTGAGGTTAGTGCTCGTATGGAAAATAGTGATAGGGGCAGCCAAATCAATCTCGCCCACACCTAATAAATCTCACGGACCGGCACTGTTTAGGAACCACTATTTAGATGAACTTTCCGATGTGTAACATGGACAATGCTTTATCTTGATGCATTATATTTCGCAAAAGCTGTTCTGTGCGATTTAAGACGCATTCAGCCCAACAAAAGTGACTTTTTGTTCACGACACGCCTGCTCGGAAGAATAAAATTTGAAATTATCGCAGCGGCGCAAAGTTATCCAACAAAGGGTGGATGTGCGCGAAAGAGAAGCAGGGGCGGCCCGAGGAATTTTGGCGCCCCGGGCGAGATAGCACTCCGGCGCCGTTTTTGTTTGTTGAGATATTTACAGAGTACATGTTAATTTACTCATCGCAATGTTAAAATTATTAATAGTGAAAAATTGCAAGGAATGCCATAAAGATTCAAGCCATTTCCTCGATATAAATTAATATCCAATATTTATACACTTGAAATAAATGCATAGATAAATGATCGCGATAGCGCCTCCAAAACTTTGGCGCCCGGGGCGCCCGTAGCTCGGGGCAGCCCTGAAGGGAAGGTTGGCAACATTGCAAATCGACGCGAAACAGCAGGCGTCTATTACTAAAGGATAAGGGAAACAGATAGTGCATTTTGAGGAGGGGAATATTTTCCAGCGACCCAAAAACACGTAGGCAAGGATTTAGGCATTATATTCCTATTTCATGGATTAATTTAAGGAATTTTTAGAATAGTTTTTTTTTTTTCAATTTTTGTATCGGGTGGTCGGACATTTTGCTCTCGAGGCAGTTATAAACCATTTAGTTGCTATGATGCAGAAATAAATCCTTTTCACAAAATCAGAAAACAGTATTTAAATTCGCCTTTTTTCCATTTGCTCAAAAAGTTATTTTCATCGTTTTGTCGTCAGTGTTTTCAATGGTAGCAGTTATGCTTGGATATTTACAAGAAGTTTTCCGTAAAATAAAATGGTAGACATGCGTACCTCCGCCTCGGAAAAGGATCTTGTTGTATAGAACCAGCAATCTGGCCATAAAACAATGAGATCATCTGTTTGCGTCTCATTTCAGGCGTTATAGTATACAAGAAAGCCGCCTGCTAGTTGCTTGAAGAGCAAACGAAGTGAGCTTTTGCAAACTCGTAAATAAGAAGACGCTTACAGCAAAAAATGCCGTTTCGCTTTAACTAAAAGTTAATCAATCGATCAGTAAATTATTAATAATCAGTTGCTAGTATCACATTTACGGCTTTCCCCAAGCGAATCTGCTAAGTTAGCGATATATTTCTGCACGTGACCCAGCGTGCCGACGTAAGTTTTGCAGTAGTGTGTGTGTTTTGAAATTCAAACAGCGAGTTCCGATACGACGTTCCCATTATAAAATTCTAGAGTAAAAATATTTCAATATACAGCAGCTTTATCAGGTACCTAATGTCGCTATTGTATAGTAAAACCTAGGTCGTATTAATAATAGAAAACACTAAAAGCGGCATTTAACAAAATGCTTTTATTTGATAGTCTCGAGTAATGAAGTTTTAAAAATGTATTTCTTTGACCGATGGAAAATGCTCTGCTTAAGGGGAGCGACAGAGAAAAAATTAAATCTTTTAGATTTAAACGTCTGAAGCTTGTGTTCGAATCTGACTTCAACATTGTAAATATCCTCGATAGCACTAGAAGCAAACCGGCAGCTCACCAGACGTTAATGTGCATCTCCTTGAATCTTTGGACAGGCAAGCGGTGACGTACTTCACCAGATAGCTTACTTAGTATATTAAATGCAAGAGCGCTGGAGGATGCAATACTTTTGAAGTAAACGCCAAAGGGGCAATTGTGCCAGACGAGGCATACTCCCCCGACAAAATGTATTTTTTTCACCTGCTAGGTTAAAAGCAGAGGTCAAAACTGAAACTGTCTGGTTGGTGATAGTATATATGTTTGCGTGTAATGATGTATGATATCCTACACACACCTATGGGCAACGTACCTTAGTTCTGCATTCGGTTGGCCACCTCCGTACTAAACACTTAAATTTACATTCCCATTTGTTTCATAAACCGCAATCTTGAAAGTTTAAGATGGACATATCGTAGTTAAATTAAGAAGATGAAAAACACGAGCGATATCGCAGAGAACTTGCGGATAATAGCATTATTTTTTAATAAACCATCATATAATTTTCCCGACTTAGATACCATTTCTCAATTTCCTTTTCAGTTTTGCGATCACGAACTTTCCCAACGCTAACGCACATCGGCAGTCGCCGCTCATTCCGAGGGAATTTTGCTTCAATAAGTAGTGCTCGACATTTTACGCTCCAATTAGCCGTTCAAGTGGGGAGGTGTTTTAAGTGCCGCAGACTATTTAGTATCACTTTGCCTGTCAGAGATACATCTCGAATGCAGTTTCTCACGTCCGCTTTATCAATCGGTGGGATCGCGCACGTGTATCGATAAGGCCGATTAAAAGATTGGACGATCATCCACGGGCGATTTCCCTGAGTGCCCCAGACAAACGCTTTACACCTAACGGCAACGTGAGATTACGGGCAGCTCTTATTTCCGAAGAAACCTCTCATCCGAGACCTAATCTTACGCCATCTGATACTTTTTTGTGATGCTTTGTCCCGCACAATGCCTTTCACCATGTGCCAATCCCACGCTCGGGATAAAGTCCATTTCCGATTAATGAGAGTTAATTAAGATGCGCAATCGGTCAACGAGCTCTGACCTCCGATTGGAAAGAAGTGAAATTTAGTGATAAAGCCGATTGCTAGATTGTTTGGTATTACCAAATGCACCGAAAATATTTTCTCACAAATAGATGGTCGAAAAAGGAGCACATACCTAGCATTCACATTTGTAAGCAAGAAAAAACATGCTTATTTGTCCGTAATCTTACCTCTGGTTTTGAAATCATAACTACACGTCTAGTTTGGGTCACTCTGTACGACGAAAGATCCATTAGCAGATAAAGTTCCAAAACCCGTCATTGAGATTACCAAATGGCTGAAATTCAATTCATCTATATTAATAAAAGACAATGTATGTATGTGTGTGTGGACAGCATATTTCAAAAACCAAGAAACTTATAGACTTTAAACTTAGTACACTTATTAATGGGACCATGAGGATGTGCACCACGGGGACAGAATTATTATTTTTGCGGGGAGGGGGAAGTGGAGGGGGGGTGCAATTTCCCATAAGATAACACGTAAAATCGATTTTATGACTACCTACGTGTACCGTTTTAAAGAAAAATAAACAAAGTTTCTTATTCTTATCGTCCCCTTTTGTCTACGATAAAAATCGCTCAAGTTCTACGTTTAAATCATAATTATTGGAAAAATTTAAGCTTTTTAACGGTATGTTGCCTCGCCGACCGTGTCATTGTTAAACCTCAAGATTGTATCGTCGCCTTAATCCTTATACTATAGTAGCGTAATTGCCAGTCGAATATCACGGGTAAGCGTGGATTAAGTATTAAATTTAAAGTACTTTCCATTCTTCCTCTCTCCCATTCTCCATCCCTCTCCCCTTCTCTGGTGAAGTACATATACTTCCTAGTCTCAATCTCGCCATAATAAAAGAACATTATCTATCTATATATCCCTCCCCTATTCTGTCTACCTCCCTCTCCCTCCTTCTCTGTCTTCCTCCCTCTCTCTCCTCCTCCTTCTTTCTTTCTTCCACTCTTTTTCTCTCTCAAGTGTTAAAACAATGAAAGCACGCTTTCCTTATAATATAAGGGTTGAGACGGCAATACAATCTCGAGGTTTAACAATGAAACGGTCGGAAAGGCAACATATCGTTAAAAAGTTTGAAATTTTCCAATAAATATTATTTAAACGTAGCACTTGCGCGATTTTTATCGTAGGAAAATGTGACGATAAGAATAAGAAACGTTCTTTTTTTTCTTTGAAACGTTTTAGATCCGAAGATTGTAGGCCAATTCTTTCTCATTTTAATTTGCAATAGAGTAAAAGCCTGTAAGTCGAAAGAGTTTTTTTTAACATGTTATCTTGTGGAAAATACAAATTATCTACTGGAGTCGAACCCGGGCCTTATTTGAGGATTTTTTTGTAAATGGCTTTTACTGTAAGAATCAAGCATTCCTACCAAATTTAAATTTTCTACCTACTCGGAAAGTTTGTTAAAATAGCATTACAGTCAGTCGCTCTTTTATAATGACGTCATGACTTACATCATGACCGTTATACACAGAGATACAAAAGCACAGAAAGAAATAACTGGCTTTTTATATTAGTAAATGTGTAAGGAATGCGTGTTCGAATGCGAGAGAGAGAGAGAAGGAAGGAGAGGGAAATGTTTTTCATAGCAACGAATCTAAACAACATTCGTTGCGTTAATTAAGAGAAGGAATATATTTGAATGTAGAACATTAATCATTCGCATATTAAAATTACTTAGAACCATCGTAGGAGTTCGAAAATTGAAAATACGAACGCCTAAAAGAAAGAAAGTTTGTTTTCCTGCCAACGATTTTTGAATACGCGTCGAATCGATCAACAGATCTAATTTTTAACGCGAGAATTTGACGCATTGTTGCCTGTTTCGTGTAATTGGGTACCATTGGCTTGGATAATAGCTTCGCGTCGAATCTATTCACGAAATTTCATTTTCAAAACTTTCCTGTTGAATTTATACGGCCATCTCCCTAGTTCATAATATACATGATTTCCATAGCGATCGAGGAAACCAGAAGAGAAATTTCGACCAAAAACAGTCGCCCTCAGCGGCAATTCCACACTTCTAAAAAAAACCACCTGCAGTATTATTATATCGCTTTCAGGTTCATTTTATACTAAGAGTAAAATAGCGCTTAGTATCACTGGATTCGAACCTAGCCAACAGCTTAAGATTTCAAACTACAAACAGAATTATCATAAATGCAGACACAATTTAGTTGTTTTCGCGGCGAATGATTAATTTAATTTTCTATTATTTTTAAGGCTAGTTGTCCGTTTTATTCGATTATGTGAATAAGTTTATACAAGTGGCTGATATCTCAATCGGTACCTCAAATTTTGAACGACTTATATCTTCATCCGTTCATTCCGTACGAGAGGTTTTCTTTTAATTAAGTGAAACCTCAAAACGAGAAATTGTTTATTTTGGATTATTTGAGGAACGCATAAGATGTTTGATGAAATTTCTCATATAAACGTTTTGGTTCACGACCTTAGGAATGCTAAGCCAAGGACTGGATAAATACGGCCACGTAGCCCCTTGGCGAAGCGACGTGCTACACGGCGTCCTTGAACGGTCGAACTCGTAAGCTCGTTAAAATTTTGTAAACACGTTTCCACGTTCAAAGCAAGCAATCTGAGAGCCTATAATTAGTCCCATTGTCCTAAGAAGTGGGATCACCCTTTGAAACTTCCATAAAAGAAAAAATATTTACCTTTAATTAAAGATCGTGTAATTCGCAATGGTGCACACCAGGGGTTCCTCAACGCGGTGCCCGCTAAGGTTCGCTGTGACGCCCGCCGAGGTTTATTCAGGTGCACTCCCTAAAACTTTTAGCTGTTTTGACTTATAGTATTGAGTGTCTACAGAAACTAGAAAGTACTAATCTAAAAATACTCAATGACTTTATCTTATAAATTTACATACAATGTCATACACGGCATGATATGATTTCATTCGAAGTCTTGTTCACAAATTCGTCGACCTCTCGGATGTTTTAATGTAGCATTTTACCTTCAATCGGTATCATAAGGTATCCCAGACCAACGGTAGTCATACTTTCTTTGTTATTTGACGAAGAAGTATCACTTTGTGTTTGTGCATCAGTCACATACTTTATCTCTATTCATTGATAATAAGCATAATTTTTTATAAAATACTCGAAGGGATATTTGCTTTTACGTCATAATCTAATTTAAAATAAAATTGTTCGAGATTAAAAAAATATTTTTCAACTTATGTATTCTTTTATGTTTAATGAATAATATTATAGTACTATATATATATATATATATATATATATATATATATATATATATATATACAGGGTGTCCCAGAAGTCCGGCCACATAGGACAACTTTGTTATTTTGCAGAATATCTAAAAATAATAAGAGATCAAAGTTGTTTGCAATAGGCTATTTTTCGGGAGAAATATTGATTTTTTTCGTCTAGGGCCTTACGTTCGATATATATCCGCATACTAGTAAAAGGTGCTTGCCTTCTGCAATCATTTCATCTCACCTTGAAAAAACTTTTATTTTTCAGAGTGATATTTCATCATTGGTAAAATTTTTTTAATTTTAAAGATTTCAACTCTGCACTGATTTTCGTTTTTTCCTTATGTAAAGATAATAGAGTAAAAAAATGACAAAAATTTGCAATTTAAGAATATTATACTTTTTCCACAGTAGGGTAATAAAGCCACACATTTCTGCCAAATTCTAAAGTTGTAGCTTATCTAGAAGTGAAATAATATTTACCTATTTGTTTCAATTTTAAAAAGGTTTAACAGCCGCAACAACATATTCATCGATATTTTCAAATGTTTTTTGGGTATTTACACAAAACTCTAAATAACTTAAAATTTTCAGCTCCAACATGACATTACTTTTTCACAATTCTCTAATATTTCCTGTTATTTGGATTCTGACGTCGTTATTAGTTTACGCCGTAGTTTTAAATCAATTGCATTATAATACAATCCACTGATTCTCTTTAGAAGCATTAAGTTAAAGCTATTATTATATACAGTTCATCAACATCCATAATTGAAAGGAGTAACGTTCTTTAATTTAATAGCATATATCGCGTTTTAAAATTATGACGTCATCATATGAATACGTCTGGTTGAAATCAATGGGACAATAAGAATTTCCCTATTAAAAAGCATTAAAGCAATGCTATTATAATACGGATTGCCAATTCCCATTGAAAAGCATTGTCCTGGTTGCTATGGTAGCTGAAGTTTTTTATTGTTGAGCATCTAATTTTTTCCGATTAAAATTATATTTCTTCGTCAATTCGGTCCGGATTTGAATTTAGTCTTAAAAAATAAGAAACCCCATTCTTTTAGCTATAGCACTGTTTTCGTCCCGAGTTTATATCTGAATTATAACTAATTTTAAAATGCAAATTTGTGAAGCATTGCACAGATTTCAATGTTTTTCTTATGGAGTATCGAAATGGAACATTGGGATCAAAAATACCCCACAAAAAATGAAACAATTTGGAATTTTCGATTTATCTGGTTGGTTGTACCTAATAACCTACCATCCTGCCCAATTTCAGGTCCGTGACATATCTAGAAGTACCTTAGGTTTTATATATATATCCTATATATTCGAGTATATCCTCCGTAAGAAGCAGCTATTTATAATAGACTAGATGAAAGTACCCGGCGATGCCCGGGCTACGCCAGACGTCTTCGGCGAATAAAATTATGTGCCATATGATAACACAATCATTTCAACTTTTGCGCATTTTTTCATGTTCATAAAAAATACTTTCCCCTATACTACATATCATCATCATCATCATCATGCTTCTGTCCGAAGACAGGTTTTAACTGAATCGCTGCCTCCATTTCTCTCTCTCCCTAGAAGCCTCTTTTATACCTCTATAAGTATTATATCCCTGCTTTATATTATCTAATATTCCTATTCTTTTTCTCCCTCTTCCTCTTCTTCCACTAATTTTTCCTTCTAAGATCGTCCTTTGTAAACACTGTCTTCTCAGTATGTGCCCTATCCAATTTGCTTTTCTTTTCCTGATTGTTTTTATTAGCGTCCTTTCTTCTCCCACCATTTCTAATACTTCTTCGTTTCTCTTCCTCTCTGTCCATTTCACTTTCATCATTCTTCTCCATACCCACATCTCAAAACTTTCTAAATATTTTTCCTCCTTTCTCCTTACCGTCCGCGTCTCTGCACCATAAAGAGCTATGCTCCATATGTAGCATTTTGCTAATTTCTTCCTTGTTTCTAAATTTATTTTCTTGCTTGTGAGAAGCTCCTTCTTCTCGTTAAATGCTGCTTTTGCCATTGCAATCCTACTTCTGATGTCCTGTGTACTACTTCCATCCTGTGCTAAAATACTGCCGAGATATTTGAAACTACTTACCTGTTCCAATTTTTGGCCATTTACCATTATATTTAATTCTTTATGTTCCTTTGAAACCACCATGACTTTCGTTTTTTCTGTATTGATCTTCATTCCATATTGTTGGCCAACCTCCACTAGTCTGTCTGTCATCCTCTGAAGCTCTTTCTCGCCTTCTGCTATTAAGCCCTGATCATCTGCGTATTTTATGGTGGTAATACTTTCACCTCCTATCTTAAATCCTTTCTCTTCCATCAACGCTTCTTCTGTTATTGTTTCTGCATAAATATTAAATATTGCTGGTGAAATAGGACAACCCTGCCTCACTCCCCTCCCTATTGAAGTACTTTCTGTTTCTTCTCCTTCAACCCTGACTCTAATCTTTTGATCAAAGTAAAGGTTTTTAAGCAGTCTTTTATCTTTCCAATCTATTCCTATTTTGTTTAAAATACCCAGCATTTTATCCCATTTCACTCGGTCAAAAGCTTTCTCCCAATCTACAAAACAAAAATACATACCTTTATTGACTTCTAGCGCTCTTTCTATCATCATCCTCATACATCCTATAGCATCTCTAGTCCCCCTTCCTCTTCTAAAACCAAACTGATTATCTTGCAGCTCCTTTTCTATTTTACATTCAATTCTTTTGGTTATTATTCTGGTTAGAACTTTAGCTGTATGAGAAATCAAACTAATAGTTCTGTAATCCTTACAACATTTTGCATTGTTCTTTTTCTCCAGTGGTACCATCACAACATCTAAAAAATCTTCAGGCCATATGCCAGTATCATATACTTGGTTAAAAAATTTTGTGAGTTGCTTAACTGCTTTTGACCCCAAAACCTTAAGAACGTCCACGGGTATATCATCACTCCCAACAGCCTTCCTTCTTTTCATGTCATCAATTGCTCTTTTAACTTCAGACTCGAGAATACTTGGTCCTAGCTGATCTTCTTCCACATCCTCTTTTTCATTTAATTCAATATTTCTTGGCTTTCCTTCTTTGTCATACAGAACCTCAATGTATTCTTTCCAGACATTCTTTACATTGTCTGGCTCCGATACTATTTTACCACTTTTGTTCATGATTCCTTTACGTCCTATCTTTCTTGCTTTTTTCTTGAATAGTTCCCTTGCTTTGCTATACATGAGGTCTGTTCTACAAATTCTTTCACATTCGACAATCTCCTCGCATTTCTCATTTATCCACTGTTCTCTGGCTTTATCTGTTTCCCTTCTTAAAGCATTATTTAACTCCTTGTACTTTCTTTGGCCTTCTTCAGTGTTTATGTTCTTCCACTTTCTCCGCTCTTCCATTTTTTGCAGCATGGCTGCTGTGATCCAGGGTTTTTTGTTTCTTTCACCCGTTATCTTTCCTACCTTCTTTTCCATTACATCTTTAATGTTGCTATGGATGTATCTCCACTCCTCATCTACATTTTTCCTCTTTTCTTCAGCTCTCTCCCCCAACCTTTCCTCCAGCTCAGTCATGATAGCCTCCTTGTTTTTAAGGAGTTCCTCTAAGTTCCATTTCTTGTTAACTCTTATGTTTCTCTTAATGCTCTTCAGTCTACATTGTATATTTGCCACCAAAAGGTTGTGGTCAGAATCGATATCTGCCCCTGGTAGTGTTTTCACATTTTTAATGCTATTTCTAAATCTTTCATTGACTAGTATGTAATCTATCTGGTATCGTCTCTGGTCTCAATTAATCTATTTCTATGGCAGAATTCCACAAGTTTATCCCCTCTTTCATTTCTCTTCCCTAGTCCATATTTTCCCACTATGTTATCTTCCTGTCCCTCTCCGACTACACTGTTCCAGTCTCCCATTACTATGGTGGTGATCCTTCCTTTTCCCTCCTCCTCCAATATCTCCATAATCTGTTCATACATTTCATCTACTTCGTCGTCGCCAACATTAGTCGTTGGCATATACACTTGAATTATAAGCATTTCCACTGGCTCCATCTGAAGTTTTACGGCTATTAATCTATCATTAACTGTCACTACCTTGCTAATTCTTTCACCTATCTCTTTTCTCATTATAATCCCCACTCCCCTTTCCTTTTTCTCCCCTCCCGAGTAAATAATCTTAAATTCGTCTGAATTTATCTCGCCTTCTCCTTCCCACCAAACTTCACTAAGACCTACTATACCTACATTATTCCTTCTCATTTCCCTTTTTAAGTTCTCTAGTTTACCCCCTGAATTCATAGTCCTAACATTCCATGTGCCTATTTTTAATTTCTCACTACTTGCTTTCTTATTAATGTTACATTTCCTCTGTGCATCCCCTAGGGTAGTCCCCACCCGGAGATCCGATTGGGGGACTATTTTACCTCCGGAATATTTTACCCCAGAAAGATCCATAGAGGTATTTTCAGCTTTTCAGCCTATCATGGGAAATATAATGAGGTAGTTTCCCCTTGCTTTCCTCATCGCAGTTTCACAGAGTGATTACCCATCTGTAGCTGTTTAGATTCACATGATCACCACCTACAGAGGTACTGTGCAAGCTGCTGCCCTTGCACAGGGGGATGTAAAACCCCCAAGACTGCTTCTTAGTCTGACTCTTCCCCTCAGACCTTTCCGGCTTGGATGGTCCTACCAGGAGAATTATCTCCCGCCGGCATAGCTCTTTGGTTCGTAAGAGAACACAAACCCTCCCACCTCTGTAAGGTTATGCAGTCCTTAGGGACATATAGAGAAAGTAAAAATTCTATCATTTATAGACCGACAAACACAGACATCATCGCGAAAATAGTCTAAACGTGTTCAGAGGACCTCAAAACGTGTATTTCCGTTGAAACCTCGAATTCGAATTTTTTCATGAAAGTAATACTCTCTCTACACTACGTGTATAGAGAAAGTAAAAACTAATTCTGAGATATCTCTGATACCTATGAATTGGGCCGGGAGGGTCCATGGAAGTCCGAAGGGAGCGGGAGCATATGTGAGAGTAATAGGATTTCGAGTTCAACAATGCAATCGGTTGGCAAGGCGACTTCTCCTTAAAAACGCTAAATTTTGTCAAAATATCCTTATATAACAATTCTCAAGTGTCCGTCTGTCTGTCACGGTACTTTTGTACATTTCCCAATGGAATTAAGAGCTGAAACTTTCACAATCGTTAAACCCTTATGAGGTGGTCTCTAGAAAAATCAAACATCCTGGAAAAAGTCCCGGATTCGACTCCGGGAGACGATTATATTTGCCCATAAGTTTACACGGTATTTTCGATTTTTCAAGGTGCAAGGTTTATTTCCTTCATTCATTAAAATATGTAAATATGGACCGAATTTCTCCATTTTTCTTTTATTCGATGGCTAAAACTATACAATATCTTATTCTTGCAATGTCTAGATGTTACACGGAATAATTTATCAGAAACACGATTTTTTTTTCAAACTTTTATGGCTTTTTCGTACTCTTTCCGGGTGTTGCCAAGTAGAACCTCATTGTTACCTAGGGTTGCCACCTTTCCAGCAAGCAAAGTCGGGACATTTAAACCTTTCAAGTAAGCAAAGTCGGGACAAAAAATAGTATATATTGCCGTCGCTGAACGCGTCCGAATAACTCTTTTTTTAAGTTATTATGACAAAAATCTATAAAATATAAGTTATAAAAATCTATTAATTAAAATTATGTAAATACAATAGTAAAAACTCAATACAGTGCAAGTTAGTGGAACAGATAATTTCTATTGACTAAAAAAAAATTGATAAGATTTTATTATTTAAATTGTTCTTTAAAAAGTATTTACAATGTATGAATCTTCAGAATATTAGCAATATAATTACATTAATTTTAGTCTTAAACAACCATAACAATAATATTTATTTTAAATAATAATATTCCTTCTACAAAGTATTGCCATAGATGAGGAATCACGTATAGTAACTTATTAACATATTCTACGCTTATTAACATAAAATAAGATTTCAATTACAATAAAGTCAGATCTTAAATTTATATTTTTTGTTTGATTTTACACATTTTAACAGCTCTGGTTATTTTTGTACAAACTCAAAAAACTCTTGACAAGTTTTGTTTCCCCTTGGTGTTAATGCACCCCCTGCCACACACCCTTGCGGTGGCTTGCAGGGTAAACTGTAGATGTACTGAATTACGTTCAACAAAATTAACAGCTGCATTATCTGCTGCATAAGAATTAATAAATTTGGTTTCTAAGCCATTAGTTAGTAAAATATTTTTGGTGATTGCTGATGAATTCTCTTCTGAATCGTAATAGAAATCTAACAAAAACTCTTTAATAGCTTCATTTGAGTTAATAAATCTAAGAATTTACAACATTTTATATTACCTTTGTTAGAAGCATGTGAAGCTACAGAGAAATATTTTTCTCTACACTCATTCTGCAATAATTCACAAGAATATGGAGCCATAACGTTTTGAGCTAAACATTCTAATTTAATATGACCACAGTGTATTTTTGCTTCCACTTTAGACTCAGAAAATATCTTACATGATAGCTTTATTTCACACTCTGAAGACAAATAACTGTGGTTGTGTATTATTCCATGACAAGCAAAACATAGTTCAGCAACACTGCTGCAATCTATTCCCTTGGAAGAAGGTGTGTGAAAGAAGGAAGAAATGGTCTTTGAAGTTTTTGTTATAAACGAATTTTGAATATGCTTCGCAGTTTCCAAATGTTTCTTCAAAGTTCCAGCACCTTCGCTTTTTAAAGATATCAAAGAGGGACATAAAATGAATTTTGCAGTAAAACTATCATCGGTTTTTGCAATCCATGATGAATAATTTGGATCTTTGAGCCATTCGTCTTTGAATGCTCAAAACCTTTTCTTTGGTGGTGGAGATGATAGCCTTTTACGTGATTTAACAACTTTATATTTATCCAATTGGGCTGAACGATCATCGGAATAGTCACCATTCATTTTTTCAATACCCTTTTCATAAAAGAAAATTTAAAAACAAAATTTAATTATACTTATTATTTATGAATTTTAAAATATTACTGATAAAATACTTCCTTGAAGTTACTCACATTAACATCACTGGTTGATTTATAATTTCTTAGAACTTCAAACTATTTACTAGCACGCTTTAAACAAACTTCTGTAGGATTTATATATGAATATGAATATATTACATTCGTGACAACTTAATAGGTATTATAGATGTAAACAATCAAAGTATAATCTATATTTGTGAATAAAGTAAATATCGATAATACACATAAAAATGAATTCTCAATAAAACAAATACTACTACGTCGAACGAAAAAGTCGGGACAATTTGGGAAAGAAGCGGGACATGCGCCAAAAATCATTCAAAAGTCGGGACTGTCCCGCTGAAATCGGGACAGGTGGCAACCCTATTGTTGCCTCCGGTAAATTAGCGTCTATAAAGCCTTCAAAAAGACGAAAGAATTGTGTTATTCGCTTAGCGCAATGTCAAAATTAATAGATTGCAACGTTAATAATTGAAGAATATTATTATTCAGTAAACATACGAAGATGAAGAATAAAGGAGCCAAAGAGTGGCAAATCAAGTCGTGTATTGATGCCAGAATGTAATAAATTTCAAGCGCTTCGTATTCTGGGAGAATTCAAATGATTGTCAGGAATAAATTAATTAATCAAACAATTACATTTACTATATATATATATATATATATATATATATATATATATATATTAACTAAAGGAAAAGAAAAGGTAGTGATGAGGGTGGCAACAAGGTGTTGAGGGAAGCCCAGCGGACACTCACCAAGTTGAGGACCAAGCTGGCAGGCTGCTGGGGGCGTCGAAGAGACACGTAAAACACACGAACACAAAAACACACGCAAGCTTATCGGGCCTATGCCCTTCTTCAGCGAAAGAGTAACGTAAAGTGACACACTGGGCGGGGAATGACAGGGTGATGTGGGAAGGTTGATGATTGGAGGAGGTGGGGAGTAGGAGGGGTGGATAGCCAATAAAGAGGGAGTGTGATGAGGTAGAGTGCGAATAGTTACAAAGTAACAAGGAGACATTGTAAGGGGGCTAATAGGGTTAGCGGAGGTTGAGGCCAGACGGAGAGAAAGAGTCGAGAAGATGGATATGTGCTAGTTCCCAGTGTCGGAGAAGGGGGGCAGGAGTGTCATAGGGTAAAGCGCGAATAATCCTAACATTGTAGCAACTATTGAAGGGGACATTGTGGGCATTGGCATGTAATGCAACTGGGAGGGGGCGTCTGAGAGAAACGCTATTCCGGTGACCGTTCATTCGGATGTTTAACGGATTACTGGTGAGGCCTACGTAAAACGCGGGACAAAGGGTGCAGGTAAGGAGGTAAATGACGTTACGGGTGGTGCAGTTGCTTCTGGAGGTGATGGGGTAGGTGATGTTGGTGGAGGGACTCGAGAAAGAAGATGATGGTAGGTGGATAGGGCAAGTGAGGCAGCGAGGTTTTCCGCAGGGGTGGGAACCTATTGCAAGAAGCGTGGTAGAAGTGGGAAGTTCCTTCCTCCACAAGATATTTCCCAAATTTGGGGGCCGGCGGAAGGAGAGGAGCGGAGGATTGGCAAAAAGGTTGATAAAGAGGGACTGATGGGAGGAAGAGGTAAGAATTGGGTGGGCAGCATGAAGGATTGTTTTGAGAGCTTCGTGGATACCAGGATGGAAAAGTGTCGTAAGAGTGAGTGGAGGGGTAGATGCAGGAATAGTGGGTGTGTGAGGATGAGATCCAATGTGGGTAGGCGTCATCGCCCTATGGATCTGTTCGCGGACCAAGACTGGAGGGTAACCACGTTTGAGAAGAGCATCCTCGAGGACAGAGTAATACTCTAGAAGGGATGCTCTATCGGAACAAAGCCTCCATCCTCGACGAGCAAGGGCATAGGGGATAGAGGTTTTGGTATGAAGGGGATGGCAGCTATCAAAGTGGATTGGTGGGTGAAGGACACTGAAGGATGGGAGGAGAGACGCGAGAGAAAGGAAAGGAGAGAGTCAGGTCCATGCGTCCAAATGAGGAAGACATCGTCGATGTATCTCAGCCACAAAAGTGGTCTGAGTGGAACGTTGAGGAAGAGTCTTTCCCATTCTCCAAGGTAGCAATTGGCGTATGAAGGCGCCATTCGGGTGCCCATCGCAGTGCCTCTAATTTGAAGGTAGTGACGACCATCGAAAGAGAAGTTGTTCAATTTGAGCACCATTGCTGCCAAGTCTAATAAGAAATGGGAGGAAGGTCTTGCGTCGGGTGGTCTTGAGTCCAGGAGTTTACTAAGGGCAGAGAGTCCATCATCGTGGGGGATGTTTGTGTAGAGGGAACAGACATCGATAGTGGCCAAAATGGTATTGGGTGGGAGAGGAAAGGGGAGGTGTTTGAGACGTTTGAGAAAGTGGTTAGTGTCTTGGATGAAGGAAGGGAATTGACGAATGAGAGGTTGTAGGTGGGAGTCAACGAAGGCGGAGATGCGTTCTGTAGGGGAATTAAAGCTGGCAACAATGGGGCGGCCGGGGATGTTGGGTTTATGGATTTTAGGGAGAAGGTAGAATGTGGGCGTGCGGGGTTTGTTGGGGATCATTAGAGCAATGGCGGAATCGGAAAGGCCTTCCTGTTTGCCTGAGGAATGAAGATAGGACGAAATTTGGTAGGAGTGGTGGTCTGTGGGGTTGGAAGTAAGGTGATGGTAAGAGGTTTCGTCAGAAAGTTGGCGCTCGGCTTCCTCGTTATATTTGGCGCGATCCATCACAACCGTGGTGGTGCCCTTGTCGGCAGGGAGGATGATGATATGGTCAAGATGTTTGAGTGTGGAAATGGCATGCCTTTCACGTCTGGTAAGATTATCTGTATGGTCGATAAGATCGGAAAAGTTAGGTTGGGAGATTCTGGAAAGGATATAATTGAGGTATTGTTCGATCGGGTGTAGGGAAGGAAGGGTGGGTGGAATGTATTGGGAAGGAGGTTTGAAGATGGAAAAGGTAGGTGGGAGGCCGGGAGGGAGTTTTGGGTTGGCAGAGGTGAGAGAGTCTTCTTTGGGAGGGTTAGTTTTTAGACGTAGTGTGCGGGCAAAGGACTGGACGTCGGCAAGGAGGCGAAAATGATCAAATTTGGTGGTGGGACAAAAGGAAAGGCCGCGTGAGAGGAGTACATTCTCGGCAGGGGTAAGTACGTGGGAGGAAAGGTTCAAGACTTCATCTGGTTGGCAAGATGAAGAGGTGGTGGCAGGAGTGTGCGAAAAATATGAGCGCTTCAAAGGTTTGCGGGTTAGGAAAGTGTGGGTCTTTTTCAGGATATGAAGTGATGGTGGCGTTGGGAATCCCAGGAGGTCCGCAAGACAGGGAGTTTGACCGATGAGTGGCGGGGAAGGAGGTGGTTTGTTGACCTCGCCAGCTGTTATGAACGGAAGGGGAAGACCAAGTTTGAGGTGCCGGACGCAAAGCAGAGAGAGTTTACGGAGAAGTCTGTTGCGATGTGCGGTGATATCATTAGCCGCTTGAAGGAAAGCGGCACGAAGGTCGGATATGGATTGCGAAGAATGACGAAGATAAAGAACGAGAGATTTACAATTAGCGAAGTGGGAGTTAGAGAGGGTGGTATAATGGTGTATGGTGGAACGGATAATGTGGATAGAGGCGAGGTGATACGTGAGGGCTAGGGAAGCGCGGATAGGGGGAGGAAGACCTGAAAGAGGAATTCTGATGGTGAGGCATTTGGGGGTGAGTCCAAGTGCAAGGCAGGAGTTGAGGAATTCAATCTGGCAGTTGAGGGTAATGTGTCTACGGAGATGATAACGGAGACGGGTCAGTTCCATGGTGGAAGAGAAAGATAAGAGGAAAAGACGACAGGAAAGAAACGTAAAGATATAGACAAAAAAGGAGAAAAAAGGACGGTATATATATTAACTAAAGGAAAAGAAAAGGTAGTGATGAGGGTGGCAACAAGGTGTTGAGGGAAGCCCAGCGGACACTCACCAAGTTGAGGACCAAGCTGGCAGGCTGCTGGGGGCGTCGAAGAGACACGTAAAACACACGAACACAAAAACACACGCAAGCTGGGCTTCCTTCAACACCTTGTTGCCACCCTCATCACTACCTTTCCTTTTCCTTAAGTTATATATAATATATATACTCCTATTTTCCGCTGTCCTCTTCATATCTTGATAAGGGATTTTTTAGGCTAGAGAGTAGGGCAGGGTGTAGGTCAGTTTTGGGTCAGGGGATAATCGATGCATTTGTAGAAAATAAGAATCCCGCAAGATTATCTAATGATAGAATATACACCGAGCGTGACATGCAGCACCAATTTCGCGATAGGTCATTGATAGAATGTTCCGTTAAGGGCGCGACGGGTCGCAATTCCAATTTTGATGCGACGCCATACAGTCGTGGGAGTGATTGTGGTGGGAGCGCATGTAGTTTTAGAGTGGAAGAGAAAGTCAAGGGTGAGATTAGCATGCGAAGTGATAGTGAGAAATTAAACGTCGTCGTACTGAACTGTCGCAGCATCCGTAGGAAAATTGCTGAGTTCGAGCATGTTATTCGCAGTCTGCATGCCGACGTCGTGATAGGCACAGAAAGTTGGTTAACGGATGAAATTCAGAGTCAGGAGATATTTCCTAGAGACTATCGTGTCTATAGAAAAGATCGCGCTAATAGATCGGGCGGGGGAGTTTTCATAGCGGTTAGCGATAAGTACGATAGCAGTGAGATTCCGATAAGTGACAAGGATATCGAGAGTGTTTGGTGCCGCATAGGTAAAGATGGCTCCAAAAAGGTGTTCATATGCTCGTTTTACAGGACACCTAACGCTGGTGTAGATTGTATTTTAAGTCTCGAGAAACAATTATCAAAGCTTAGACTGATAAATCAAGATGGTATCGTTATAGTCGGTGGTGACTTTAACTTACACTCAATTGATTGGGAAAATCTATGTTTCGAATCTAGAGGTAAAGAACGCGAATCCTGTGAGGCATTAATCGAAACATTCTGCGAGCACTCTCTCCTTCAATTAGTCAGAAAGCCAACGCGATTGGGAAACATATTAGATTTATTAGCAACTAACGTCCCAGAAAGAATAAACAAAGTCACCATTGAAGATGGGATAAATGATCATCAGGCCGTATATGCAGAGTGTAAGTTGAAAATCGAGAGGCACCCCAAGCCTCAGAGAAAATTTTATATATTTGCTAGGGCAAACTTTTCAAGCTTCAGGTCGCGCCTACGAGAAATACTACCTGGCTTCCGTGATATGACCGAACGATCAGGTGCTGAGTCGTCATGGAAACTATTCAAGGATATAATGCTAGAGAGTATCGATAAGTACATTCCAATTAAATCGAAGGTCGACAATAAAGAGCCACGTTAGTACAATAAGCAAGTTAGGAGTGCGCTTAGGCGTCAGAGAATATGCCACGCGAAAATAAAAAATATGCCGTCTACATCATCCGATGAATATAGAGCAACTAAAGTTAAGACGTATAAGGAATCCCGCGCTAAAGCGAGAACTACTATGCGCGAGGCTTTTACTAACTTCCGGAATAAGGTATTAAATAATTATTTGAAGGAAGACCCTAAAGCGTTTTGGTCCTATGTGAGAGAGGTCCAAGGTAGAGGCCCTACAATACCTTCCCTGCGTAATGACTCGGGTGACGTTATTCATGATAGCGTAGAGAAAGCCAACCTGTTAAACGGTCATTTTGTAAAAGCGTTCACAGCCGTCAGCGACCATTGCGTACATTATGCACCCGCAATAAGGGGGGACCTGATGGACGATATAGTATTTTCTGAGGTGGGAATAGCAAAGCAATTAAGTTCCATCAGACATAACAAAGCCACTGGCCCCGAAGAAATTCCTGCTCGCGTTTTAAAAGAATTAGCTGAAGAAATAGCACCTTTTCTTCGGATAATCTTCGAGAAATCCATTTCTCGCGCAGAGGTCCCTAGCGACTGGAGGTTAGCGCACGTTACCCCAATTCATAAGGGCGGCGACAAGGAGAACCCAGAAAATTACAGGCCGATTTCTTTAACTTCGATATCGTGTAAGATTCTCGAACATATACTCGTTAGCAACATAATGCGATTTCTTGATAGTAATTTATTGTTAGATGATTGTCAACACGGCTTCAGGAAAGGTAGGTCATGTGATACTCAGCTCAGTCTTTTTGTTAATTGTTTACTGAGAAGCGGAGAAAAGAATACGCAGGTCGATGCCATCTTCTTAGATTTTAGGAAAGCCTTTGATAAGGTACCTCACAGGAAGTTAATAACGAAATTAGAAACCTTAGGCGTAAATTCTAAAATCGTTAGTTGGATCCGTGAATTTTTAAATCATAGGAAGCAGATGGTTGTTATAGATGGGAAATCTTCGAACTTAGTGGAGGTTGTCTCTGGCGTTCCACAGGGTAGTGTAATTGGTCCGTTATTATTTCTAATTTATATAAACGATATCAGCTCAGTAGTCAGAAGTAAAATTAGGCTTTTCGCGGACGACACCGTCATCTATAGAGAAATAAGCAATCCGGAAGACCACCAGTATCTCCAAAATGACCTAGAAGCTATTTCTGCATGGTGTAAGGAATGGCAGTTAGAGATAAACCAAAAGAAAAGCTGCGTCATCAACTTCTGGAGAACCAAGAGTATCTCGTTGAATAATAATTATTCGTTGGACGGAGTAGAGATTCCAGTTTCAGACTCGATTAAATACCTCGGAGTCACGATCCATCGTGATCTCTCGTGGGACACCCACATTCGCCGATTGATAGGTGCCGCTAACAAAAAGCTGGCCTTTATAGGGAGAATAGTTCGAAATAGCTCCGAAAAAGTGAAAGAATTATGCTATTTATCCTTGGTTCGACCGCAGGTTGAATATGCTTCAGCTGTGTGGGATCCTTACGAAAAGGGACTCACTAACGAGATAGAAAAGGTTCAGCGCAGGGCAGCTAGATTTGTAAAGAGGAATTACGATAGTAAACAAAGCGTAACATCATTAATAGAAAATCTGAAATGGACATCGTTAGAGGAACGTAGGCTGCAGGCTAGAATTAAACTACTGGAAAAATTTATGTCGGAGGGACTAGCGAATGAGGTAGTAGGACTTATCAGAAGCCCGACGTATTTCGGAAGGCAGGACAGTGAGGACAAGATTCGCGAGATTGACTGCAGAACGGAGAGATATAGAGGATCGTTTTTCCCTAGGACGATAAGAGACCATAATAGGAAAAGATAACGTAGGAAAACTATGGACCCTTGGTGCACTGCACCCCCTGCCATCCACCGAAAAGGTGACTTGCAGGGTATAATGTAGATGTAGATGTAGATAACTCTCTTTCCCTTTCAAATCGACTATCAGCTGAAATCTTTTCCTACCTCTTTTCCTTTCCCCATCCTGTTTTCCTTCTAACACATCTTTAATCATACACTTTCTCCTAAGGTAATGTCCAACCCACTTAGCCTTCCTCTTTCTGATAGTCTGTATAATCATTCGCTTCTCTCCTATTCTTCGTAGCACTTCATCGTTTTTCATCCTATCTGTCCATTTTATCTTCAACATTCTCCTCCAAGTCCCATTTCAAAGCTTTCCAAGTATTTGATGTCATTTTTCCTTAGCGTCCATGTTTCTGCCCCATACAATGCTATACTCCATACGTAGCATTTTATCAACGTCTTGCGGATATCTTCCCTTATATTCCCTGTAAGTAGTTGTTTCTTTCTCCTGAAAGCCGCTTTTGCTTTTCCTATTCTAGTTCTGATCTCAACCGTGCATTTTGCTTCTCCTGTTATGATGCTTCCAAGGTATTTATAATCTGGAACTTGTTCTAAAGGCTTTCCTTCAATACTTATGCTCAGATTCTCTTCTATGCCCGGTATTCGAATGACCTTGGATTTTTCTGCTTTGTTTCCATGCCGTATTTTTACCTGTTATTACTAGTCTATTTATCATTTCCTGAAGTTCCTCTTCCTTTCTTGCTATAAGAACTTGATCATCAGCGTATTTTATTGTTCTTAAAATCCTTCCTCCAATTTTGAAATCTCCTGTGCCTTCTAACGCTTCTTGCATTGGACATTCTCCATATATATTGAATAGGGTTTGCGATAGGCAGCAGCCTTGTCTTACTCTACCGATATTTATTCCGTAGGTGTCAACATTCTCAAACCTGACCTTTACAACTTGATTCACATATAAATTCCTAATCAGTCTCCTGTCTTTCCAGTCTACACCTATATCCTTTAATATCTTCATCAACTTTTCCCAATTTACTCTATCAAAGGCCTTCTGCCAGTCTACGAAACATACGCAGATATCTTGACTGTACTCTATTGCCCTTTCTGATACGATTCTAACTACCCCTATAGCATATCTAGTTTCACGTCCTTTTCTGAAACAGAATTGACCTTCCCCTAGCATTTCTTCTGCCTTTTTCTCCAGCCTTTTATTATGAATCCTCGTGATGATCTTCGATGTGTGTGACAGAAGGCTTATCGTTCTGTAATCTTTACACTGCATTGCCTTTGGCTTCTTCTTTAGAGGGATCTTTGTAACTTCTAGGAAATCCCGAGGCCACTCTCCCGTGTCGTAAATCTTATTAATTAATTTCGTGATCGCTTTTAGTCCTTCTGATCCTATGACTTTAAGTATCTCAGCCGGTATTCCATCGCTGCCCGTGGTTTTCCCCTTCTTTAGTTCTACTATCGCTTTTTCTACTCCGCTCTCCATAATACTTGGTCCTAAGTTGTCTTCTTCAATGTTTTCCTCATCTTCCAGTTCAATTTTTGCCGCTCCTGCCTCTTTGCTGTATAATTCCTTAATGTATTCTTCCCATACCTGTGCTACATCCTTTGTTTCTGAGAGATCTCCCCATCCGTATTCATAATTCCCATACCATGAATTCCATTAGATTTCTTATGTTCTAACTCGAGTGATCTAGTGCAGTGATTCTCAAAGTATGGTCCGCGGCCCACTGATGGGCCGCGAGGGTTCTCCTGATGGGCCGCGAACTGATCCAAAAATGCAAGTCCTTTCTTCGGTTCTTACGGGCGAATGACGCGCAATTCCATAGACTTTCAGTTTTACGTACGACTAAGGGCTACTTACTAGTAACCTACTAAGTGAGTTATTAAGGGATCTAATTTTTGAACTTTTTCAAATTTTTCTTGTTTTCTATGTATAATTTTCGACAAAATGATTTCAAAAACTCGAACCTACAGCACATAGTTCCCAATATAAAAATTATTCAACTTTAATGTTCAAATGGGGTTAAAACAACCCCTAAAATTACCAAGTTTGAAATTTTTTATTTTTATAGTTGGTTATGAGAGAAATTCAATAATTCTGTAAAATTTCAGCTTCCTAAACTTTATAGATTGGTCTACACACTTGGACAACTTTTCCCCATGCTAACTTATGGGAGATATTCCGGCGTATCTGGAGTCGAACCCAGGACACTGTAAGCAAAAGTAACAATAATTCCTAATAGATATTGCGGCCATCTAGCAACACTGACAATTTCATTTTTCTAGCTTACAGGCAAGTGCCCAAAATTAATTTACAAAAATGGCGCAATGCTGTTCTTATGGGAAAAAACGCAACTTTCGGAATTTCTGGAGTCGATCTCATGTCACTTAGGTGAGTTGTCTCATTTTATCTGTGAGTTTTTCCATCATATCTACACAAACTGAAACTTTCAGCTCTCTAGCTCTTGTAGTTTGGGCTGGACATTAGTAACCTCCTATATGTTATCATTCTATATAGACGTTCCTTACAGAGGAGGAGGATATAACATACTAGTAGTTGGTGCCTGCATTCCGCAAGCATATCATCTCACCTTGAAAAGGCATTCATTTCTCAGACAGATATTTCATCATTACACATATGTTTTTATTTCTAAAGATTTCACCTCCGCAGCGATTTCCGTTTTTCCCACATGTTAAAATAATAGTTTAAAACAATCCCCAAATGTTGCAATTTTAAGAATTTTATACTTTCTCCATTATGGAATACTAATTTTACATATTTGAGCCAAATTTTTAAGTTTTAGCACTTCTAGAAGTAAAATAATATTTTTCTAATTGTTTAAAATTTTAACATTTTTAACGGTTGCCGCAATATATATATGGAGAGATTGAAATGTTTATTTGTGCAAATGCACAGTTCTGTAAATAATTTGAAAATTGCAGCTTCCTAGCTCATCCCGTAGTACCTAAATAATTATTAAACTTTAATGTTCAAATGGGGTTAAAATAACCCCTAAAAATTAACAATTTTAAAATTTTCGATTTTCATAGTTGGTTATGAGAAAAGTTCTATACTTCTGCAAAATTTCAGCTTCCTAAACTTCATAGATTGGTCTACACACTGGATTGCGTTTTCCCATGTTAACTTATGGGAGATATTCCGAGGACTCTGGAGTCGAACCCAAGACACTGTAAGCAAAAGTGACAATAATTTCTAATGGATATTGCGGCCATCTAGCAACACTGAAAACTTCATTTTCCTGGCTTACCGGCAAGTGCCCATAATTAATTTACAAAAATGGCGCAATGCTTTTCTTATGGGAAAAAACACAAATTTCAGAATTTCTCAAGTCGAACTCATGTCACTTAGGTAAAAAGTCTCATTTTATATGCAGGTTTCTCTATCATATCTACAAAAACTGAAACTTTCAGCTCTCTAGCTATTGTAGTTTGGGCTGGACATTAGTATCCTCCTATCTATTATATATCGACGACTCTTACAGAGGAGGAGGATATAACATACTAGTAGAAGGTGCTTGCATACTGCAAGCATTTCATCTCACCTTGAAAAAACATTAATTTTTCAGGCAGATATTTCATCATTACAAATATTCTATTAATTCTAAAGATTTCACCTCCGTAGCGATTTTGTTTTTCCCACGTAAAAATAATAATTAAAATCAATCCCCAAATGTTGCAATTTTAAACATTTTACACTTTCTCCATTATGGGGTACTAATGCTACACATTTCAGCCAAATTTTAAAGTTGTAGCACTTCTAGAAGTAAAATAATATTTTTATAATTTTTTAAAATTTAAAGATTTTTAACGGTTGCCGCAATATATATATGGAGAGATTGAAATGTTTATTTGTGCAAAGATTGGAAATTTTTTTCATAGATAGGATTTTGTGCAAAACCGACTAGAAAAAACGAAAATCTTCAAAAAGTGCAACAATGCGGCCGCTAAAAATTCGCAATTGTTTAAACAAATTTTCAAGGTTTATGTATTTCCTCATGTGCTACGGAATTGAAATTTTTTTATAAGTAGAATTCTTAAAAAAACGAAATAGGGATTATACAAATTTTGATATTTTAATTTGTTTGGCAGTTAAAAATTCTTAAAGTTTAAACAAATAGATAACTTTTTAGGTACTACGGGATGAGTTAGGAAGCTGAAATTTTCAAATTATTTACAGAGTAGTGAATTTGCACAAATAAACATTTCAATTTTACCATATATGAAATGTGACGGCCGTTAAAAATTATTTAAATTTAAACAATTAGAAAAATATTATTATGCTTCTAGAAAAGCTACAACTTTAAAATTTTGCTAAAATATGTAGCATTAGTACCCCATAACGGAGAAAGTATAAAATTTTTAAAATTGCAACATTTGGGGATTTTTTAATTTATTATTTTTACATGTGGGAAAAACAAAAATCTCTGCGACGTTGAAATCTTTAGAATTAAAAGAATATTTGTAATGATAAAATGTCTGTCTGAAAAATGAATGTTTTTCAAGGTGAGATGAAATGCTTGCAGTATGCAAGCACCAACTACTAGTCATTATATATCGACGACTCTTACAGAGGAGGACATAACATATAGGAGGATACTAATGTTTAAGCACTTCCAGATGTGCTGGAGATTCGAAATTTTTTTCATAGATAGGATTTTGTGCAAAACCGACTAAAAAAAACGAAAATCTTGAAAAATTGCAACAATGCGGCCGCTAAAAATTCGCAATTGTTTAAACAAATTTTCGAGTATTATGTATTTCCGCATGTGCTACGGAGTTGAATTTTTTTTTATAAGTAGAATTCTTAAAAAAAACGACACAGGGATTATACAAATTTTGATATTTTAATTTGTTTGGCAGTTAAAAATTCTTAAAGTTTAAACAAATTGATAGCTGTTTAGGTATTATGGGATGAGCTAGGAAGCTGAAATTTTCAAATTATTTACAGTATAGTAAATTTGCACAAATAAATATTTCAATTTTACCATATATGTATTGCGGCGGCCGTTAAAAATTATTTAAATTTAAACAATGAGGAAAATATTACTTAATTTCTAGA
This sequence comes from Tanypteryx hageni, assembly GCA_028673005.1. Classification (NCBI taxonomy): domain Eukaryota; kingdom Metazoa; phylum Arthropoda; class Insecta; order Odonata; family Petaluridae; genus Tanypteryx; species Tanypteryx hageni. Next base: position 21,414,124 of record CM054112.1, on the reverse strand, counting down.
AGTGCTACAACTTTAAAATTTGGCTAAAATGTGTAGCATTAGAACCTTACAATGAAGAAAGTGTAAATTTTTAAAATTGCGACATTTGGAGATTGTTTTAAACTATTATTCTTACATGTGGGAAAAACGAAAAACGCTGCAGAAATGAAATCCTTAGAATTAAAAGACCATTTGTAATGTTGAAATTTCTGTCTGAAAAATGAATGTCTTTTAATGTGAGATGAAATGCTTGCAGTATGCAAGCACCAACTACTAGTATAACATACTAGTAGAAGGTGCTTGCATACTGCAAGCATTTCATCTCACCTTGAAAAAACAATAATTTTTCAGACAGAATTTTCATCATTACAAATATTCTATTAATTCTAAAGATTTCACCTCCGCAGCGATTTTCGTTTTTCCCACGTAAAAATAATAGTTTAAAACAATCCCCAAATGTTGCAATTTTAAACATTTTACACTTTCTCGATTATGGGGTACTAATGCTACACATTTCAACCAAATTTTTAAGTTGTAGCACTTCTAGAAGTAAAATAATATTTTTCTATATGTTTAAAATTTAAACATTTTTAACGGTTGCCGCAATATATATATATGGAGAGATTGAAATGTTTATTTGTGCAAATGCACTGTTCTGTAAATTATTTGAAAATTGCAACTTCCTAGCTCATCCCGTAGTACATAAAAACTTATTATAATTTAATGTTCGAATGGGGTTAAAACAATCCCTAAAATTTACAATTTTAAAAATTTCGACTTTTATAATTGGTTATGACAAATGTTCTATAAACCTGCAAAATTTCAGCTTCCTGAACCTATTAGATTGGTCTACACACTGAGATAACTTTTCCCATGCTAACTTATGGGAAATATTCCGGGGTCTCGGGAGTCGAACCCAAGACACTGTAAGTAAAAGTGACAACAATTCCAAATAGATATTGCGGCCATCTAGCATCACTGAAAATTTCATCTTTCTATCTTACCGGCAAGTGCCCATAATTAATTTACAAAAATGGCCCAATGCTTTTCTTATGGGAAAAAACGCAACTTTCGGAATTTCTGGAGTCGAACTCATGTCACTTAGGTGAGAAGTCTTATTTTATTAAAAATTATTTAAATTTAAACAATTAGAAAAATATTATTTTACTTCTATAAGTGCTACAACTTTAAAATTTGGTAAAATGTGTAGCATCAGTACCCCATAATGAAGAAAGTGTAAAATTTTTAAAATTGCAACATTTGGGGATTGTTTTAAACTATTATTTTATATGTGGGAAAAACGAAAATCGCTGCGGAGGTGAAATATTTAGAATTAAAAATATATGTGTAATGATGAAAGATGAATAATGAATGTTTTTTTATGTTGAGATGAAATGCTTGCAGTATGCAAGCACCAACTACTAGTCATTATATATCGACGACTCTTACAGAGGAGGATATAACAGGAGGATACTAATGTTTAGGCACTTCCAGATGAGCTGGAGATTCGAAATTTTTTTCATAGGTCGGATTTTGTGCAAAACCGACTAGAAAAAACGAAAATCTTCAAAAAGTGCAACAATGCGGCCGCTAAAAATTCGCAATTGTTTAAACAAATTTTCAAGGTTTATGTATTTCCAAATGTTCTACAGAGCTGAAATTTTTTTGCAGATACGAATTGTAAAAAAACGAAATAGGGATTATTCAAATTTTGATATTTTTTTGTTTGGCAGTTAAAAATTCTTAAAGTTTAAACAAATAGGTAATTGTTTAGACATTACGGGATGAGCTAGGAAGCTGAAAATTTCAAATTATTTACAGAGTAGTGAATTTGCACAAATAAACATTTCAATTTTACCATATATGAAATGTGACGGCCGTTAAAAATTATTTAAATTTAAACAATTAGAAAAATATTATTATTCTTCTAGAAAAGCTACAACTTTAAAATTTTGCTAAAATATGTAGCATTAGTACCCCATAATGGAGAAAGTATAAAATTCTTAAGATTGCAAAGTTTTATGATTGTTTTAATCAATTATTTTTACATAAGGGAAAAACGAAAATCGCTCCGGAGGTGAAATATTTAGAATTAAAAAAATATTGTAATGATGAAATATGAAAAATGATTGTTTTTTTTATGTTCAGATGATATGCTTGCAGAATGCAAGCACCAACTACTAGTATGTTATATCCTCCTCTGTAAGAAACGAACAAACATTTTATTTTGAATAGGGGCACCAGCCTATCTTGTTCCAATATTTAAAAACATAATATTCCCAAAATTTGGTAAATTTTAGATGAAATTTAGAGGTTGCTACCAAAGTTTGAAACACTAAGTTTTTTTCATTTTAAACAAAATCCAATACAGTACAAAGCATATCAAATTTAGAGTTGGTAATTTCCATGCTACATTGTCACATGATGAACATAACAATACTGACACAGTGGTATATTAATTGTTTGAGGCATGTGTTCCCTTTGCAAAGTCTAGATATCTCCTCCGATGATCGCTGACAACCTGCAGAAGAAATTGCTTTTGCTGTTCACCCTGGGTGTGTAATCAATTGTATTTCTCGATCAGGGCAACTCTGCGTTCTGCCGTATCGTTAATGCAATTGATGGACCTGATGAACTTTTCTGTGACAATCAATTTCCCTCAGAAGCCCAGAGTTTGGGACCCAATTCTGTGAATTTCGAGTCAAGACCAAGTATGTCGAAAAACCTCAAAGTGTTGGCTGACACAAAATAGTCCAAATTTTTCTCCAAGATGCTATCCAGATGGACAGTCACTCTCTTTGAGTGATCCTCATTACCATCATTTTGGAGAGTTTGAATCAATTTGGCTTTTGTATCTATTGATACTTTTTTATCAAAGAAAGCAAGGGCAACCAGCTCTTCGCTGAGGTACCACAGATGATGAACAAGCTTCTTCAGAGCAGCGTTGGCAACTATTGAGTTTGTAGTCTTGTACTGTTGGAGGTTCTTCAACAGCATCAGGTCATTTAAATGCGCAGCAGTTGGAAGTGCAGCTTGAAACCACACCTTCAAATAGAATCTCACAACAAAAATTGCTATGTCCCTTATCCCAGCTTCTTCTTTTGTCTTCAATGGAATCTGTCTTTTGAACATCTACAGTTTGATAGCATAAATGGTTTTGGCCATCCAGCAAGCCTTATGCATTGCACCAGGAGCAAGAAATATAATTCCACGAGAAGGTTCACTTCCAAGAAAGGTGATAGAGATTTCCAGGAGTTCTCTGTAATCATCGGGAGGTTGCTGCTGATTCAGTTGGTCTGTAGCAAAAGTGATTATTTCGTCTTTAATATCGGCAACAGCACTGGTAGTGAACTCATCATCAAGTGCAGTTCTGTATTCGGACTTATCCAGTGACATCCAATGAGCTTGAAATCGCTTGAAGATTAGTATTTCTGGGCTTGCTGATGGACTTACGATGACAGAGAAGACAGCTTCCAGTACCAGCTCCAATATGTGGTGCCCGAAGGGAATGTAGAGAAGGTTCTTGTCTAATTTCTGTTCAATCCAAAGACATGCTCCATTTTTTCTTCCAGTATTTGACACAGTAGTGTCAAAACACATTCTTTTCACTTTCTCTGCTAGATTCCACAGTTCCAAAGCTTCAACCACAGCCTTGCCCATTTCCAATCCAGTTCCAGCCATAATTTTTGGAACACCGAGCAGTTGTTCTACTCCATCACCTGTGACTAAAATAGGAAGACGATCAACTACTTCCTTTCCAGTAAGATCTGGCAGCAGCTTGCCATCCCAATGCACAACTAGTGGAACTGATGGATTAAATTGAGAGATTATTTGTTTAGCTGTTGCTTCCCTTTGCTGAATGCAACTTACACGAATTGAGGAATGATTTAAGATCGTTTATGAAGGTTCTATAACGTTCTGGACAGTTCTAGATTGTTCCAAATGACCTGATATGGACCATTACAGAACACAAAGATTGCTCCTGCAAGTGGACTTATGCAGGATTTCTGAGGGGTATATCTGAAAGGTTATATCTATTGCAGTATTGCGTAACATTGACCAATGGGTGCTGCATCACAATTTTCAATACTAAGTAGTATCTACAATTCACAATTCAATTCAAATAAGTTTAAAATTTAAATAAATTTAAAAATGAGTGCAACTATGTTTAGCATTATGATATATTGCGATTTTTCAGATCTTGGTAGCGACCCCTAAATATTATTCAAAACTAAGCTAATTTCAAAATTATTTTTTTCATAATGGAACAGATTCAAAATGTGCCCCCTCCAGTTTCCTAAAACTTAAAAATAAGGACCACCCTAATATATATATATATATATATATATATATATATATATATATATATATATACAAATCGAGGCGTTTATACCGGGAAATGGAGTTTCGTGGTCGCGGTACGTAAGTCGTTTACGTTTTTAATTGGAAGCCAATGACATTGAGAAGCCGGAGAAAAGACGCGCCGTTTTCCTTAGTGTGGTAGGTGCAGCCATATTTGATACGATTGAAACACTGGTTTCTCCTCTATCCCCTATGAGTTTTCGTTCGAAGAATTAGTGGGAAAGGTAACCGATTACTTGGACCCACCTCCCACTCGAGTGATCAGCCGGTATCACTTTCACTCGAGGAAACAGCGACCTAAAGAAGGTTTTGCCGAGTTCGTGAAGGAACTGAGACGCTTGGCCGCGCCATGCCGCTTTCACGACTTGGACGAGGCTCTGCTGGACCGGTTGCTGTTGGGACTGAAGGATGAACCGATACAACAAGCGTTGCTGGCCCATGCAGCTTCGGCGGAGCTAAAATTAGCGGATGCATACGCGAAGGCCATGGCAATAGTGTCGGCAAGAGAGGACTTCCTAACATTGCGGAAGACGAACACGGCCGCTGAGGCATTCAAGGGTTCTCAGACAACATCCAAGGAGGAAGCACGGACTCAACAGACGCAGGAGTGCTTTCGCTGCGGAGCAAAACATTCACCCGCGTCATGCCGCAGACAGGGAGGAAGAAGCCGCTTACGCACACAGTACCACGTGAAGGATGAGATTCAGGACGAGAGGTGCGACGAAGAGGAGGCCGACTTGTTTCATGTGACCGCAACCGCGGCTGAACCGATATCGGTGAAGATACGTCTCAATGGGGAGCCTCACCTCATGGAAGCGGACTCAGGTGCGACATATTCTGTTATTAATGTGCTACAACGACCTATGGCCACGCAATCCTTCGGATATCGATACCACCAATGTCGTGTTGCGATCATGGTCCCAACATAACCTAATGGTAAAGGGCGTCACGACGGTGCGAGTAGATTATAAAAACAAATCTTCAAACTTACCTTTACTGGTAGTCCAAGGATGTACCGGAGGCAGTCTTTTGGGACGACAGTGGTTCAAGCCGTTGGGGATACGAATGGAAGGGATTAATGCTGTTAAGCCCGCAATGAGTATTTTGGAGGAGTTTGCTGATGTGTTGGACGGAGGACTGGGGAAGTCGCGAGGACCTTCTGTGTCCATTGAGATCGAAGAAGGGACAAAGCCACGATTCCTGAGACAGAAAGTGGTGGACGAACTCGAAAAACTTGAGAAACAAGGCGTGCTGTTACCTGTACAATATTCTGACCAGGCGACTCCAGTGGTGCCCGTACTAAAGAAGGATGGATCAATTCGACTCTGTGGAGACTACCGGGCGACTTTGAATGACGTGATCCGTAAAAACACTTACCCACTACCAAGGGTGAGTGATATTTTGGTGACTATGGCTGGCGGATATGTGTACAGTCGCATCGACTTAAAACAGGCGTATCAACAGCTGGTCGTGGACGAGAAATCAGCAGAGCTACAAACGATAAATACTCTGAAGGGGCTGTGCAGGGTTAATCGTCTATAGTATGGGGTATCAGCTGCACCAGGGATATTCCAGAGGTACATGGAAACGGCATTAGCTGGTATTGAAGGAATAGCCGTCTATTTGGATGATATTCTTGTGATGGGAAAGACACAAGGCGAACATGATAGGTGTCTTCGGGAGGTGTTGCGGCGAATACAGGGAGCAGGTTTGCGGCTTAAAAATGACAAATGTGAGTTCAATATCCCCCAAATAACCTACTTAGGTTTTGTTCTTGATGCAAAAGGTGTGCACCCAACTGAAGAGAAGGTGAAAGCGATTCGCGAAGCTCCCCCGCCCAAAGACAAGTCCGAATTGCAAGCATTTTTAGGATTAGTTAACTACTATGACGCTTTCTTGAAAGACAAAGCAACGGTGGCCGAGCCACTGCACAAACTCCTGCAGACTGACAAGGAATGGAACTGGGATGCAGCAGAAGAAAGGACTTTCACATTGCTGAAGCACCTTATCTACGAGAAAGATTGTTCAGTACCGTACGACGGGGAACGCGAGTTGGTTCTCGCATGCAATGCATCACCTTATGAGCTAGGAGCGGTGTTGGCACACCGACGGCCAGACGGAAAGGAAGAACCGATAATGTTCGCCTAGCGGACGTTGACGGAGACAGAGCGAAGGTACGCCCAAATCGACAAGGAGTGCCTGGCCTTGGTGTTCGGAACTATGAAATTCCACAATTACATCGCTGGACGTAAGATCACGCTGATCACTGACCATAAGCCTCCTCGGCATCCTGGCACCCGGGCGCCAAATACCGGAGATGCTGTCACCGCGTATGTTCCGGTGGAGCCTGACGTTGGCATCGTATGATTACGGCCTTGAGTACCGCCCAGGACGAGACCAAGGCCCTGCTGACGCCCTCAGCCGTCTGCCCATTGAGGGATCCGGTCCTGCATCCGAACAGGCTGGCATTTTTATGTTGGAAGAAGAGAAAGATGGTATAAATGCACAGAGAATTGCAGAAGAAACGGGTAAGGATACAGTGTTAACTAAAGTGAAATTTCAGGTCTTAAATGGATGGGACAATGGCCGGGAAGATCAAGACATGGAGCCATTTCGACGACGGCAAGCAGAGCTGTCAACCCATAAGAACTGTATCCTCTGGGGTACCAGAGTGGTGATTCCGAAGGTGCTGCAGCAGGAGGTTCTGAATATGATCCATGCTAATCATCCTGGCATAGTGCATATGAAAGCAATAGCGAGATCGCTAGATCAATAGATATCAATAGATGGGCAAATTGAAGCCCATGTACATAGGTGTGCAATATGCCAACAGACACGACCTATGCCCCCAAAGGTACCAGTGTGGTCATGGGAACCTGCAAGAGGGAGATGGTCACGCCTGCACATCGATTTTAAGGGACCATTTCAAGGGCATTATTTTCTGCTGGTCGTAGATGCATATTCCAAATGGCTGGAAGTGGAAGTGATGCCCAATATGACAGTCGAAGCCACAGCCACACGCCTGCGACGACTGTTAGCCACTCATGGCATCCCAGATGAGAATGTATCAGACAATGGGACAGCATTCACATCCTATGTTTTCCAAGTTTTTTAAAGAAAGAATGGGGTCAGACTCTTAAGGAGTGCACCATTCCATCCAGCTACTAATGGCCAAGTGGAGAGGATGGTCCAGTCAACAAAAAATGCGCTTAAGCATTTGAAGGGAGGGGATATCCATACCAGGGTGGCCAGATTCCTGTTGACACAGCGCACAACACCACACACCACCACCGGGAGGACCCCTGCAGAGCTGCTGATAGGATGATGCCTGAGAACTCGTCTCACCAAGCTGCATCCAAGCAGCATCATGGACAAGACTCCTGAGATAGACCAAAAGAAAAATATGGCCCGAACTCTGGCAGTTGGTGATCGAGTGCTGGCACGAAATTTCATGGGATTGCAGAAATGGATGCCCAGTATCATCTAGGAGGTTCTGCGGCAACGATCATTCATGATCCAGACAGAAATGGCCAGCACTGGTAGAGACACCTGGACCAACTGAGACTCAATAAGGACATACACCCTAAACCGAGTGCAGATGCAGCCAAGGAGAGAGATGGGACCAGGGCATTCCAGTGGCTACAAGAAAAACAACCGATGCTGACAGGTGCACAGGAACTGCAGGACCTGACAGGAGGAATACCAGAGACCACAGCTCCAGATGCCCAGATCTTAAGAAGATCACAGCGCCATCGGACAGCACCACCACCACCACTGTCAATGTTTTAGTAGTATAAACACAACATGCAGCTGTTCTCAATTTTAAATAGCTTAAATATAGAGTTAAATGTCATTATATTGGACCAGATGCATTCTTTATAAATTAGCGTTTTATTGGTACCTTCCGAGAAATTTATGACAATATTTTTTCTTTTGGAGAGGTCGCTTGATTTATTTCGAATTAAAAATCTTAATAGTGTACTTTAAAATAATATTACATTATTCCTAATAATGTGGATGTGGGATCTGTGCAATCTGTGTGCAAGGAGTTCGAGAGTGCCTGCTGAATGGAAGGATGGTGTAATTGTACCGTTTTACAAGGGTAAGGGAGATAGGACTGAATGTAAGAATTATAGAGCGATTAGTTTGCTGAGTATACCTGGAAAGGTGTATGGGAAAGTTTTGATTGAAAGAGTACAAAAGGTAACTATGGATAAAATGTGGGGAGTGCAATGTGGCTTCATGCCTGGAAGGGGTTGCACCGACCAAATATTTGCCCTACAGCCAGTGGTTGAGAAGTGCATGGATGTAAGAAAGAAAGTGTACTGTGCATTTGTTGATCTAGAGAAAGCATATGACAGAGTGAATCGTAATGAATTGTGGAATGTTTTGAGCAAGTATGGAGTGAATGGTTGGTTGCTGAATGTTATAAAGGTAGTGTATACTGGAAGTAGGGCATGTGTAAGGGTGAATGGCATGATGAGTGATTGGTTTAGAGTTGAGCAAGGTGTACGACAAGGATGTGTCATGCCCCCTTGGTTATTTAATGTGTTCATGAATAAATGTGTGAGACAGGCATGTATGTATATGGTGGGTGTTAAGGTTGGTGGAGAGAATGTTTGTGTACTTTTGTATGCTGATGATACTGTGTTAATGGCTGAAAACCCAGGAGAATTGCAGAGAATGTTAGATGATACGACAGTGAAAATGGACTTAAGGATAAATGTGGCCAAAACCAAGGTAGTTGTGTTCGATCGGGAGAATGAGGTGAACGACTGTCAATTTAGCATAAATGGTGGAACGATTGAGGTAGTGTATGAATTTGTATACCTTGGTAGAATGTTCAGTAAAAATGGTAGAGTAGATGGGGAAATCAAAAGGAGAGTGAATGCTGGTAGAAAGGTGGCAGGGAGTGTGTGGTCGATTGCAAAGAATGAATGGTTGTCAAAAGAAGCGAAAATATCTGTATACAAGAGTGTTTTAATGCCTATCTTGCTGTATGGCAGTGAAACATGGGTGTGTCATGAGAAGCAATAAAAGTAGTTTGAATGCGGTTGGGATGGGATACATGAGAAGAGTTTGTGGAAAATTTAGGAGGGACAAAGTAAGGAATAATTGGGTGATGAACGAATGTGGTATGAAAGCTAGTGTGGCAGATTTGTATGAGAGAGGTCTGCTGAGGTGGTTCGGGCATGTAGAAAGAATGGAGGAAAGTAGAATCACCAAACAAATATATGAAGGAAAAGTGAATGGCGAGAGAGGGAGAGGCAGACCGCGCAAGACTTGGTTGGATGTGGTTAGTGAGACTGAGAAAAAGGGACGTGAAAAGTATGAGAAATAAAAGGAAATGTGTGACTCAGTGTATGAGTGTAAGTGAAGCAAAAGAAGTGTGCAAGGATAGAAGTGTGTGGAGGAAGCATGTGGTGATGGGTTGGTAATTGGCAGACATATGGCATGGCTTACCCCGCAAGGGAAAGCGTCAAGATGTGTTGCTGTTGTTGTTGTCCTAATAAGGTATACGCAGGTTTTACCAAGACATACGTTTGAATAATTCTTGTAGATATGCTATGGCAGCTTTCGGTTGTGTTTACTATAAAATCCGGAATCTTTCCACGAAAGGGGTTCGGCTTCGAATCCATACCAAGTCGGAATCGTAAATCGGTTTTCCTGCTCGTTTATCGGGGGAAGCGAACAAGCTGCTTCCGTCCTTGATGAGGGTCATTCCGTGTGACATCTCGATGCATTTCGCAAGAGTAACGTCACCACCGACTTTTCCTTCTAACTCTGTGTTATTACGTGTGCGGGGTCTACGAACGTTCACATCAGCGATCGTGGCTGCACGAGACCTCTGGTGAAGATTATCTGGACTATAAGTTGCTGTGTATGAGATCTCGACGATTAACGGCACTAAGGACGAATGAAAATCCAAAATCTGCTCTCTGTATATTTTTTTCGGACAGAGAAACTTCAGTTTTAAAAGCGAACGATTTATATCTTCTCTATTATGGAGACAAAATATATTTGGGCAAACGGAGCATTTTATTAAATGTAACTCAACTATATGGGATAGAAATCTTATTTTCACTAAGAGATAAATAATAAGTAGGACAGAGAAATAGCATAACGCTAGTTTTTCCAGAATTCACGCATGCGAAAAGGATAAGACGACCAGAAAGCTGAGAGCGCAACGATGAGGGTCTGTCTGCTCAGGTTTTCTTTTTCCCTCAAATTTCCTCTATTTTTCTCGATGATTTTGCTTTCCCTAAAATAAACCCTCTTAAAAAAATATTTTCTCTTGGCCATAAAGTATTATCATAAAACAGGGAATATGCAATAAACTCGTGGGATCAAAATTGCCTGATGATGACGACTTCGTTTACGATTTTTAGAGCACTCGTTCTTATCAGTGCTGGAAATGAACGAACAAACATTACTGCCTGGGCGACGATCGGATTTTCAGAACATGCTTTCAAATTCTTTCAGGTTATATTTTCAAGAGTCGGTCCACAATAATTATATAAAGGTGTGTTATATATATATATATATATATATATATATATATATATATATATATATATATATATATAGCCCGCTGGGCTTCCCTCAACACCTTGTTGCCACCCTCATCACTACCTTTTCTTTTCCTTTAGTTATATATATATATATATATATATATATATATATATATATATATATAATATGGGAGTAGAGATAGCAAATTTACCGACTTATTCATTTACCGGTAATTCGGTCAATGTTTTCCTAATTACGGGTAAACCGATAATTTTCGACATTTTCAGAACAATGCTAATTTTTATTATAAAACGATAATTATATGTTATGAGCAATGTGCGTAGTCCGGGAAATGTACACATTTACCGATTTCAACTTTTACCGTAACATATACATATATTAAAAATTAAATTAAAGATAATAATTAAAACAAAAGTTATTGCCTCTGATTCTCTTTTATTTATTGTCTCTTTGGTTGTTAAAATAAACTCGCAGAAAACATAATTTATCCAGACTTTTGTCTCCTAACCGCGACCTGATTTTTGTGCATATCAACCCTGCCGTAGAAAATGCTCTTTCTGATTCGACACTCGTTGGTGGAACGGTCATTAGGAAATCGAAAGCCATTTAAAAATATTTTCCATTTATTTTTTCTTCTTGAAAATACATCATTTCCTTTCTCACGACATGTTTTATGTCTTTCGTTTTTTGTTTTTGAGTTAGATCTTCATAGGCTACATCAGTTTTTTTCTTCATTGCCAATTGAAGTTTTTCCTTCATCGACAATGCAGACGATATTGATGGAACTGAATTTGCAACATTCACGGAATCGGAATCAATGACTTCAGTTGGCTAATTTGTAATATCGGTTTCCTTTTTATCACAAAAGCGTTCAAGTAGCTCCCAGATTATCTTCATTATTGTAGATGTGCTGGTTTTATTAAAAATTCCGTAATCTTCATAATTCGATTTCGTGGGATCATAAAGCTACTGCAGAACATCAGAATAAATTGTACGTCTTTCCTTTATACGGGCAATCAATGCTTTTTTAAGTTCATTGCTTAAAAGTGTGTTTTGGTTTGTTAGTTCATCGAGCATAAATTTTAACGTAACATCAGCGATATACAGATTTACATTTTTGTTACATAGTGCCTCTACTGCAACTTTTATCGGTTGCAATGCTAATATTGTATTAGAGACCAATTCAAGTTCATTTTATGTAAAATTGATTTTTGATTTTGTATCTATGAGACTTTCTAATACAATTTTTAACCATTGTGAAGCGCTCCAACATGGCTAGCAAATTATTCCATCTAGTTTTAGAGTCCAATGTCAATTGAAGTTCCCTGCCAAATTCCTCCTTTACATGTTTTTGGAGTACATCATCGTTTTTTGTTGGTGACCTGTGGAACATTTTAACCACTTTTCTTATCCTTGCTATCGCAGAAGTCAGCTGCACGTTTTGTATAGCATTTAAGTGAGAATCAATGGAGTCGTCATACAGTACCTCTAAAGCATCAAGACCATAATATCTATTCTATCTCCTTATTGAACATAATGAATTATTATTCATATATTTAGATCTATTCAAAAATATATTTTACAAAGATAATCAATAAGTAAAATTATTAAAATGTACATTAAATACGTTCTTCTTTTACCGAATTACCGGTTAAAAACCTGAATTACCGGTAAATTTAGTAAAGGATTTCGGGCCATTTACCGGTAAACCGGTTAACCGGATGACTATATGGGAGTGAGAGACCCAGAGATCCAAATAAAATTACAATATAATGGCCTAAGCAAATTTAGCAATCTTGTGGTTTGTTAAAAATAAACGATACAGGTAACTCCCATACTTCTATAAATTGAAAAAATTTGATGTGGCCACATGACTTTCTCCTTACCTGTAATATCTATAAAAATTCCAAATAGGTTAAATGATAATGAATATTTTAAGGAACAGCGAGAAAAATTTCAAGACTTTATAAAGAACAGAAATAGACTCATGCCATAGCCTTCTGATATTGGATATAGCCAGGAATCTCCAACAACTAAAAAAATAAAATAGTGCTTTACTAAGATGTAACTAAGCGTCAATTGTTAACAATAGTCGCCGGTAGATGGTGGCAGCTAAAATATTAGTTTTTAAAATATCTCTTAAACAATGCATTATATGGGAAAATGTTTCAAACAAAGGTTGTAAAAAATTAAATTTCCTACAACATTTATTCTAATACATTTTTACATTAATCAAATATAAATAAAAAACGGATGTGACAAGAGTAAACACCCACTTCCGGTTGACCGATCTTTACCAAAAACTAATCAGTTCTTGTGACTGTCGTAAAAATGTTAAATATAAAATTTCACTTTGACCTGATTAAAAGTTTTTGAGTTAGAGCACCCACAAAATAACTGTCACATGCATGCACACACACAGACACCATCGAGAAAATGAGGAACCTCAAAACGTGGATTTCCGTTGAAATCTCAAAATCGATTTTTTTAATGAAAGCAATACTGTCCCCTATACTATGTATGGAGTAAGTAAAAAACAAAACCCAATAACAAAGCAGACAGGTTATTCACTAGGCGTTAAATCAAATAATAAAGTCTTGTGTTATATTGCTTTTAAGGATAGATTATACTAGCAGGAAATATGGGTGAAGCCTTGTGACTGGATGCACGTCAAAAAAGGATAAAATATATGTAACTGTGGATTATTATTTTAGAGTTGTGTTAATAAAGAGTAAAAGAATCGTAACTTTGTTTCATTATGCATAACATCAGTCTTTAAAACTCTAATCATAAAGATCGGCAACCTCGAACTAAATGAAAGTATCAATATTAGGCAGGCGTACCAATGTTTATGCTGAATGATTTCCTATATATATAAACAAGGCTTTTTACTAAAGTGTTTTGAAAAAGATCTACTCATATTTTTAAAAACCTTTAAGAAAAGATTACCCCTGAGGACAACAGCTTCATAGCTGAAATGTGCATCTGGTTTTACTAGCTTATAACAGCAGTGTTCAACCTACTCCTATCATTTTGGGGTATGAAATGCCGAATTCTTTCACAGGCACTGTTGTTGGACAGATGAAGCCTTGTGCCATGGATTAAAACAAACAGGAAGAGCCATCTACCAATTCCGATGGGTTTAGTGTCATCAGATGAAAGAAATGGCAGCAAAATTCTCCCATAACTGGCTCAGCTGAGTCCAATTTTGAATGCACACTAAAGGCAGCAAAAAGGTTGGCTCATCTTCACATCTGGTGCCTTGATCCAGCCACTACTGAGGAAGAGATCACTATACTTATCATTTCTCACAAGTAAAAAGAATTGAAGATGTAGTAGTTGTGAGTTTAAAAGTAAAGGGAAACTATGCCTCTTTCTGAGTTAGTGTAAATGCTAAAATTTTGGAAGTGGTGAGAGATCCCAAATTATAAATATAAAAGTTAATAAGTTCAATTTTTTACCTAAGCCCAAAGTTGATTCTAGTGATACTCTGGTAGTTTTCAGTCTCTGTGATGATGAGAGTAACAATGTTGTTGCAGTAAACAAATATTACTACAAGCGATTCTCATAATTCAGGCAGTGATGTGTCCCTCCCAAGCCCTGTTGATCAACATGATAGCATAAACACTGTTGAGGAAAATCCTCTTAATGTCTCTGAAAAATGTGCGACCTGTTCGCAATCAGGTATCATCAAGCCCAAGAAGAGATGACTGGTCTCTACTAACACTTGGAGTGATGCGTTGGCTTTAAAGTTTCTCTTTGACAATGTTAAATGCCTTTGTAAAAAAGGTCACATATTTGAACTGCTATTACAAGATCTAAGTATTGATATTTTTTATTAGCAGAAGATGAGATCTCTGCCTTTTGTATTGATGGTTTTAACCTCATTTCTTCTTATTGTCACATACAATTTAAATGTGGAGGGGTTTCTATTTATTGTAGACTTGGTATTAATATGACGTCTTAATTTTAGTGACAGATTTGAGAGGGTTGTTGAATGCTCAATGGCTCTTCTAAAGGTAAACTTACAAACTTTTGCTATAATTTCTGTATATCACCCTCCCAATGGCAATGTAACTGAATTTTTACATGCCCTCAGTGATGCCTTCTCTTGTTACTTATAAAGATGTTGATGGCAAAATCTTGTTTGGGGATCTTAATATTTATCTCATAAATGATTCTTATAAGAAGACATCTTCTCTATTCATTTGGTCTTCAGTTAGTTAACAGTGAGCCTACTAGGATTGCTTCTCAATCGAGTATACTCATTGACCTTGTGATTTCTGATTTACTTATTTCAAATGTTTCTTGTTCAACTTTCAATACAGGCCTACCAGACCACTTAGGTTTAGATGTTACTATAAAATTTAATAAATTTATATTCTGAAAAGATTTTTTTCTCAGGAATCAGTTAACAACTTCTCCTTTTATTTGTCTCAAGAGCCATGGGATGATGTTCTTACTGCACCGGAAGTTGACTCCAAATTTAATGCCTTTATTAATATTTTCACTGTGTGCTTTGATGCTGCTTTTCCTCTTAAGATGGTTAAGCAGAAGTTACCGGATGGTAAACATAAAATATACTCCCCTCAGCTCATTGCTATGTCTCAATATGTGCGAGAGTTTCATTTCTTGAGTAGATTTGTTGATCCAAGCCTACATCTAATATCAGAGCTGCACCAGGAATATTCGCCACCTGGGTGCAAGCAGTTTAAGCCGCCTTTCTCTATAAATCCAAATTTTTTCGATTACAAGGATTTTTTAGATTACAAGGTGTTATTAATTTAAGGAAGGCTATAATAAACTAGGGTGTTCGTGCCTACCATGCCCAACCCAGATTAGTTACAAATTATTATTATGATTAGTTATAAATATTCTGTATTAACTGTCAATCATTATTATGTTTTTAATGTTCACATCTCTTTCAGGAAAAGTGCTTTCCCCTATACTACATATGGAGAAAGTAAAAATGACTTTGTCGTCATCGCAGTGGGTGGGAAAGTAGAACTGTAATGCTATTTATAACAAACTTTCTGAGTAGCTAGAAGACTGAAATTTGGTGGGAATCTTTGATTCTTTAAGTAAAAGCCATTTCCGACAAAAATTTTCCAAAATCGATTCGATTCCTGAGAATGATTTCCATTCCCCATAAGATAACATGGAGATAACCTGCAAGCTTATTTTCTTTTGCTTATTAAAATTCATATATTTGATCTTCAATCTCCAGACTAGGACTGCATTAAAGAAAAAGGGCAATAGCTTCTTATTCTTATCATCTTTTATCGCCTTCGAATCGAAATCTCTCAAATTTTAACGTTTTAATATAATATTTTAACACAATTTAGCCTTTTTAAGGAGAAGTTGCCTTGCCAACCGATTGCATTGTTGCACTTGAAATCTTATTACTCTCACATTTGCTTCCACTCCCTCTGGACCTCCATGGACCCTCCCAACCCAAATCATAGGTATATCTCAGATATATCATAGATATCTCAGAATTAGTTTTTACTTTCTCTATACACGTAGTGTAGAGAGAGTATTACTTTCATGAAAAAATTCGAATTCGAGGTTTCAACGGAAATACACGTTTTGAGATCCTCTGAACACGTTTAGACTATTTTCGCGATGATGTCTGTGTGTCTGTTGGTCTGTATATGATAGAATTTTTACTTTCTCTATATGTAGTATAGGGGAAAGTATTGTTTTTATGAACATGAAAAAATGCACAAAAGTTGAAATGATTGTGTTACAATATGACAGTTTTATTCGCCGAAGACGTCTGGCGTAGACCGGGCATCGCCGAGTACTTTCAGCTAGTACTTTATATTTGAAAGCTTTAAAGGAATTTAAGTCTTGCTTGTTAATTACTAGGAAAATTGCTATTGAAAAATGGATTAAAAATTCTAATGACATTGTTAAATCGACCTGGAATGTTATTAAGAACTTTTTGACCCAGTCGAAATCGCTGAGAGCTTCAATCTACACATCTGTAATAATTCTCCTAATATTTATTTAATATTAACAATTGCCATTCTTATTCAATTTTTTTATTCCCTACATGTCCTGATGAAACATAGTCAAATTAAAAAAGTAAAACCTTTCATGTTAAACAAGTGCTATTGTAGTATTGATGAATTTCTGGGTATGTAATTTTAAATATATGCTGGTATTTTCTGTGAAGGGTACTCATCTCCAAATTTGTTTTTTGCCACATATTGGGTCGAGTGAATAAAAATTATGCAAATGCTTAAAGCAAACAGTAAAAGCAAAAGCACTTGCCAAAAGCATAAGCAAATTCTAAAAGCATTTGCTTCATATTGAGTGAATAAAAGTTTGCTTTTGCTTATAAGCATTTGCTACTCAATTTTAAGCAAATGCTTAAATTTTACGGAAGAAAGCTCTTTGCAACTCTTTCATCACTTGTTTTTGTTTACATTTAAAGTTTTACATAGTTGAATTTCAAAATAAAAACATAAATATATTGAGTAATATTTTTAAAAAAGTTAATTAATAATTTTTTAAAACTATTTCTTTTATAACTAAATTCGATGATCTCGCAAATCATGGGTGCATTTTTATTCAATTAGTTATAGTATTTTTATACAGTCATTTGCCTTTATAGTGATTTTGGACACCACAAATTCTACTGTCTTACATACAGTTGTGCATTGTACGTGGTGTCCTTCCCCGACTCCTATTTGAAATCCGGGATCACTTAAGTACCTTAAAAAGATTTCTATCTTTTGTTTGGAAGACAGTGCTCCACCAAGTCTCTCTTGATATTCTCTGAGTAACAGATTTGAAATATACTTAACATTTTCTTCAGAGAAACTATATAAATTTTATAACTTTTCTCGTAGTTTTAACCTTTTGTGTCATCATAAACTTCCATATTGCAATTTTATTGACCTCAACGGAATAAATAAACATATCATATTATACTAAGTTTTTTATGGCTATTAGAGACAAATATGACGTCATTTTAATAAAGGCTACTATATTAAATCCATTGATATGCATAAAAAATTATGCTGTGCCAGTTTATAAAGGCGGTAATAAAAAAACTTTCATGTGAAATAAAAATCGATAAACTCGGCAACGTAATCTTTATCCATTAAACAATAATATTAATCTTTTAGGAAAAGATACAATTTTATACAAAGAAAATGAATGATCGAGGTCACCTTGTAGCTTTAATCCAATCCTCATAATCAACACAACTCTTATAACAAATTAAATGTTTGGCACTATTACAAATGACCTTTCAATGGAAAATCCCGCGTAAAATTGAACATACTCTAAACGTTATTCAATTTACTAAAAGCGCTAAACGTATGAAAATATTGTGAAACAGTCTTTCGAGTATTCCGTCGAAAAGCGTCCATGTTTAAAAACAAACTTTTTAAAAATTTTAGAAAGCAAGCTATTTATCATTATATTTCAGATAATACTTTTGGTACTATGTAACTCTTCTACCCTACTTTACGAGAGAAAAATTGATAGAATAGGTTTCATTTTCTCTTTAATGTCTTGAAGCTTTTAGTTTTGGCGCCTCAGCATTAAGCCGAAAGTCCGGTTAATAAGGGTAATTTTTAAGCATATTAGTTTTTATCCTCCATTTCAATTAATAATTCATCATTAACTAACCTAATGGGCAAACAGACTCTTATTCTTGATAATGGGGCATGCAATGCTAAAGTTGGATTTTCAAATGTAACGGAGGCCAAGTAAGTACATTACTATGATGAATGCACCCACAATTCACCAAGTATTATTAGTTAATTTATTTAAATTTACTTTTAGAGTCATTCCAAACTGTATAATGAAGGCAAAATCTGAGAGAAGAAGACCATTTATAGGGGATCAAATTTCTGAATGCAGAGATGCATCAGGGCTTTTCTACATTCTGCCATTTCAAAAGGTAACGTTTTATATGGTTCCTTATTATTAAAATATACTTTGAACATGTTGTTCACCGAAATTAGAAAAATATTTAAAAAAAAATTAATTGTGGCACCCATTATTATGAAAGCAATATGCAGATTTCTTGCATTTTGCAGAAAATAAGTAGAATTCGAGACACTATTTTTCACTCCAATTGACCTATTATTTTTATAATCTTAATTAGATCAAAAAAGTGTCACATAAATCAATGATTTGTTGTAAGTATATCAGAAACTAATATATAGCTTATATATTTTTTGTTAGGGTTACCTCTTAAATTGGGAAGCTGAGAGGAATATTTGGGAGTATGTATTCAGCAAGGACTGCTGTCCAGTTAGTTTTAACGAAACCTGTCTTGTAATAACTGAACCATATTTTAATTTTGCTTCAATTCAGGAGGCAATGACAGAAATATTATTTGAAGAATATGAATGTAGCTCTTTACTCCGGATAAATGGTTCGTAATAAGATTTTGTAGTCCTAAAAAATAAAGATTAATGCTGAAACATTAATCTGATTTCTTGTTAATTCAGCTGGAGATTTAGCAGTGTACCGTTATATGAAAGATAACCCTGGAGAAATGTGTTGTCTCCTTGTGGATGTTGGCTATAGCTTTTCCCATATTGTTCCATATATAAAAGGCAAGAAAGTCAAGGCAGGCATACGAAGAATTGATATTGGTGGAAAAGCACTTACTAATCATTTGAAGGATATAATATCATACAGGTAAGGTCTATAAATCATGTAAATGCCATATTTACCGTTAGTTAAATAGTTTATTCAGTAATACTTCACTCAAAAATGTAATCCCTTAAAATGAAATTTACAGACAATTACATGTCATGGATGAGACATATGTAATGAACCAAGTGAAAGAAGATGCTTGTTTTGTTTCTCAAGACTTCAACAAAGATATGAAAGAAGCAAGGGGGGGCTGTGGGAAAAATACTATAGTCAGAGATTACATCTTACCCGATTATACTACCATACGCAGAGGTTACCTACGAAAACCTGAGGAGTCTGCTGAAGATTCTGAACAAGTTAGTAGAATTAATGCTGAAATGTATATGAATGAAGGATTGAATTTTGTGTTGTAATTTATTTATTCACTTTTTACTTAATTTCTGAGTGGAATGGCCTCATTCATTCGATTATCCTGATTTTTATTAAATAGTTCTTGTTTCCATCCTCCAATATTTTTCTTTACTCTTTTTATTATAAACCAATATTTAATCTTAGTGAACATATTAGGTTATGATATATAAGAAGTCATAGTTTTGCATATAACTGGATCTAAAAAGTAGTTTATTGGTTCAATTTATCTGTACAAAATAAATATAGGACAGGTCTATGCATCACGTTTCACCTATCAACATTTCATTAATTTTAAAATTCATGTACGTTGTAGTATCAGTAATATAACATTAGTTCTTTTACAAATCCATTGAAATGTTTGGAATTTTCTAATTTATCATTTTTGTGAGTAATTTTAGCAATTATTCAAGATAAATTCAATGATACATAATTAACCAGGAACTCTTAATTAAGCTTATTGTAATATTTGTCCTATATCAAATGGTCCATTGCAATTTATTTTGTCCATGTATTAGAAGAGTTTCTGGTCGAGGGATAATGTAGCAATAAATTTATGATGAATAATTGCTAAAATTTCTCACAAAAATGATTTATTTGAAAATATACTTACATGGTAAAGTTAGGTCACTGTATTTCTGGAATAGATGTTTCCAGTAGCTTTTACTCCTGCAGTACATCTGATAGCCCTTTTCTATAATGTAGATTCATATTTTGTCTGGATGTTTGAGTCTCCAAAAATAATGCTTCATGCCAGTGCCTTTCAATGTGTGGTACCAGTACCACAACTGCTACCAAACATTACTCTAAATGTTATTAACAAAATTGTTTTTGTGTCTCAAGACAAGTTAATTAGACAGTGAAAAGAAATGTGGGCACCAGGAAGTTAATACTACTATTCAAGTGATACATGGAAGAAAAAATTGTTGTTTCCATAACCGGGTGAAAGGTAAACAAAGTGGTGGTCGCACTGTTGATGGCGAGAAAGCGACAAGAAATGGTACTACCATGGGGAAAGGTGGAAAAGTGGAACTTTACATCATACGTAAATATTAAAAACATTTCGAAATAAGGATGACAAGTAATACGGATGGCTCAAAAATATGCATACACATTTTAATAAAGAAAAATTCCCACTACATAAATCAGAAAAGGTCAATAATTGGTGTGTGCAGAAGCAATATTTCATGGCACATGGTGAACTATCGCAGATGTTCAAAATTACGACCGTTAACTTCTAGGCACTGTTGACAGTGGCAAACAACTGAGTGACAGACGTTCACCAAGGTATCTGCTGGGATGGCTGTGCATGACTGTTCAATTTCATTCCTTAGTTCTTGGAGTGCTGCTGGTTTTTTACTGTACATTAAATCTTTCAGGTAACCCCAAATAAAAGTCAAGTGGAGTTAAATAAGGCAAACGTGGGGGGTACTCAACACTTCCTCTTCAGCCTATCCACTGGTCTGGGAAATTGTCATCAAGATAGGCCCTGACATCAGGATCGAAATGTGTTGGTAGTAAATTTCCTCATCTCCATACAGCTGATGAATAGTAGCCACAATGGATACCTCAAGCACATTGAGGTACTTGGCTCTAGTAACTGTCCCTTCAAAGTACGGCCCCACAATATCCCTGAATGACACACCATACCAGACTTTAAATCCGATTAAATTCATTGCCTTATCCACATGAATGTTCAGATTTTCAGAAGACCAGTACAAACAATTACAGTAAACCCTTGATTTAACGGAGCCCGATTTAATGGACTTCGGATTTAATGTACTCATGGCTGTCCAGTCACTGAGAATCCACTCACTATTGTCGCTTTGTCCGTGTTTTCAGACCACTCACCATCCGTCGATGCCGAGGGCAGTCCATTTGCAAAGAGCATTATTGCCTGACATTTGGTTCCTGTCTGATTGTTTTCTATACTTTTCAGTTATCACCATAACATTTTGCCACTTATGAACTTCCTGCCCGGACTTTTGATGAAACTTCTAGGGAAAAGTATGTTTGGCGAGGGTGTCGAGCACCAAGCGATGAAATTAAAAGGAGGCAGAGTGAGGCAGTGGAAATATGAATTAATTTGTTATGCTGCACTTAGGGATACATTGGTTCAATTCTCTGTACCACATGATTTCCCACATGACTTTGTACTTGTTGCAGTGATGTTTTTCGTGCCTGTGCATTAGTAACTTACGAGACGGAAACATTGTGGAGTGGTATGTCGAATGAAACAAAAGGTGTGCTAATTAAAATTTCAAGCATAGTCACTAGATGAATGCAGTGCTTGCTCCGAAGGAGGAGAAACTAAAAAAAAAAACTTCCGGGCAATTTTGGATTGTCACATTTATGTTCCAAATCTTCAGGCTGCCAACTGTTCCAATCTATTAGTTTTTTGCACTTTTAGATTGATAAAAAATGTGATGTTTATAGAATATTTACGTAAATAGAAAAAAATACATTGATTGGAAGTCATTATATATCGATGTTTCTTACAGAGGAGGAGGATACTAATGTTTAGGCACTTCCAGATGAGCTGGAGATTCGAAATTTTTTTCTTAGTTGGGATTTTGTGCAAAACCGACTAGAAAAATCGAAAATCATTAAAAAGTGCAACAATGCGGCCGCTAGAAATTCGCAATTGTTTAAACAAATTTTCAAGGTTTATGTATTTCCTCATGTGCTACGGAGTTGAAATTTTTTTTCTAAGTAGAATTCGTAAAAAAACGAAATAGGGATTATAGAAATTTCGATATTTAAATTTGTTTGGCAGTTAAAAATTCTTAAAGTTTAAAAAAATAGATAACTGTTTAGCTACTACGGGATGAGCTAGGAAGCTGAAAATTTCAAATTATTTACAGAGTAGTAAATTTGCACAAATTTACATTTCAATTTTACCATATATGAATTGCGGCGGCCGTTAAAAATTATTTAAATTTAAACAATTAGAAAAATATTATTTTACTTCTAGAAGTACTACAACTTTAAAATTTGGCAGAAATGTGTAGCATTAGTACCCCATAATGGAGAAAGTATAAAATTCTTAAATTTGCAAAGTTTTGGGATTGTTTTAGTCTATTATTTTTACATATGGGAAAAACGAAAATCCTTGCCCCTGCCATTCCCCGCCCAGTGTGTCACTTTCAGTTACTCTATCTCCATCACTGAAGAAGGGCATATGCCCGAAAAGCTTACATGTGTTTTTCTTGTGTGCGTGTGTTCTGTCTCTTCGGTGCCCCCATTAGCCTGCCAACTTGGTCCTCAACTTGGTAAGTGTCCACTGGGTTTCCTTCAACACCTTGTTGCCAACCTCATCACTACCTTTTCTTTTCCTTAAGTTAATATATATACCGTCCTTTTTTCTCCTTATTTGTCTATATCTTTACGTTTCTCTCCTGTCGTCTTTTCCTCTTATTTTTCTCATCCACCATGGAACTGACCCGTCTCCATTATCATCTACGCAGACACATTTCCCTTAACTGCCAGATTGAATTCCTCAACTCCTGCCTTGCACTTGGACTCACTCCCAAATGCCTCACAATCAGAATTCCTCTTTCAGGTCTTTCTCCCCCTATCCGGGCTTCCCTAGCCCTCATGTATCACTTCGCCTCGCCCCACATTATCCGTTCCACCATACACCATTATACCACCCTCTCTAACACCCACTTCACTAATTGCAAATCTCTCGTTCTTTATCTTCGTCATTCTTCACATTCCATATCCGACCTTCACGCCGCTTTCCTTCAAGCAGCTAATGATATCACCGCACATCGCAACAGACTTCTCCATAAACTCTCTGATTTGCATCCGGCACTTCAAACTTGGTCTTCCCCTTCCGTTCATATCTGCTGGCGAGGTCAACAAACCACCTCCTTCCCTGCCACTCATCGGCCAAACTCCCTGCCTTACGGACCTCCTGGGATTCCCAGTATAAATAGAGAACTGCATACAGTAACCTGATGAGCTTTCACAAATTTTGTAAATTTTATTCCAAACCGAGCGTGTTTGCTCGGATTGTACTGTACATAACACAGTCTGCCCAGAAACTTCATAAGGCTCTCGTCAACTCCCAAGTTTCTCTCTGGGTCATACATCGCCGGAAATTTTCTGTTTACATAGTCTATCACAGTACTGATTTTTCTTACAATTAGTCTATTGTTTTGGTCAAGTTTTGCGTCGTCAACAAAAAGCAAAAATTTTGAAAGTAACAAAAAACGACTTTATGGCATAACTTTGCTAAAAAATAGGGTTTCTGAACTGATGCGTGGACTACAATATGTCTGAAGTTTACTTTTTTTTACTTGTGCCATCAGTACACACAAAGAAAAATATCCTTGTATTTCTTCTCTATTTGTTGGAAACCATTCTTTTGTCAGATTACTTTTACTTGTGCTAGGTGAATTCACATAGGAATCTGCAAACCTGTTCGTTTCATTGCTGATTGATTCCCAGAAGTCAGCTTCCAAAAAATTGAGAAAAATATCGCGTTCATTTGTCTCCATTCAATTTCCTCAGAACTCTTGCGCTTACACCTGGTGAGCCAGAAAAGTAAAATTCCTTTATGTCTTCGCTATTTTTATACCACTTCCACTCGTCCACTTCTGTTTTCTTTCTAAGCGGCCGCCGAACAGTAGAATTGTCGTCGTTATATTCGCCGTCACTAAAACTTGCGCTGCTCGATTCACTATCTAAACAATCCTCATAATCTTCTTCATCACTACTAGAATGTACACTATCTTTTTCTAAAAGAACTTTTTCTATCTAACGATCTTTTACACGCTTCCGCTTCATATTTGCCATTCGCCAACGACTGAAATTCGGAAGCACGGGTACAATTCTGTCTCACTAGAAAATCAACTAGTAACTGCTGGTCCCGGATTGCCTTTGGCTTCAGAAAGTGTTGGTGTACAATGCTTTGTTATCTCAACTTTGTAATAAGGAAAAAAGATTGTAATATAAGTGAATCATCAGAGATTAGAGTTCGAATACGTCTTCGCCCGGCGCAGAATGAGCTAACGCAGCAAAGTAGGTACTGTTTATTTCGTCATTAGAATGAAAAAAATTGATTTCGTTCATCTAAACAAACTTACAAGCAAATTAAAGCTTGTCTTCTTATCTTTGTAATAAAGAAAGACGCAGAGCGGTATCTGCTTTTGTTTACAAGATAAATGAATCAGAAGAAGATGCTGCGCGGGACCGGCGATTCGCCGGCTGTTTACGTTAAGGCCATTTTCGACTGGCCGGCGAATCGCCGTCTCTTTAAGCCAATGGGTGTGGAACGCGCAAGCGCAATTCAGAAAAATGTATTAAATTATTTTCAGCGTTAATGCGGAACAGCGTTAATCGGGACAGCGTTAAGCGGGGAGTGGGTGTACTAATTGGGGTTTTTATATCCCTCGAGATGTGTATCTTCGTTTTTCAGAACCTTGGGTTGATAATGTTTAACAGAAGGATTAAGAAGAATATTTATGGAATTTTAACCTTTTTGCTTTTTTAAAATCTGTTTCAACTTTGTTAGATTTTTTTATTTATATAAAAGTGAACTTTCTGAAGTTTTTGGGACAGCAAGATAAAGCTTCGCAATGTAGGTTTTCTTGCGACCTTAGATGGTGGTGAGGGTACAGGTGATTGTCATTAGGGTCATAGGGAGTTGGGTCAGTAGGGGCTTGAGGATGATTGACCCACGGCTCGCATAAGTGCAGGAGATTGAGAAGGACTTTCCCAAGCACCACTAATCCAACAAGAGGAAATGCATTCTTGAAACTATGAGTCAAATCATTTGATTTCTCCTATTTAATCAGTAAAATGAAGTGTGGTGAACTTGATGTGAAGTTGAAATAATTTTAGATGCATCATTATGTTTTTTAAAT
This sequence comes from Tanypteryx hageni, assembly GCA_028673005.1. Lineage (NCBI taxonomy): Eukaryota > Metazoa > Arthropoda > Insecta > Odonata > Petaluridae > Tanypteryx > Tanypteryx hageni. The sequence goes on along the minus strand of CM054112.1, from coordinate 21,388,340 downwards.
TAAGAACTTCATTCCAATTGTAGAAATTAAACTTTTACATTGTTTATTTTTATTTTAAATATCTTTTATTCAGCAACAAATCCTTAGATTAAACAACGAGAGATTTGCTGTGCCAGAAACATTATTTCGTCCATCTGACATTGGAGTGAATCAAATGGGTTTGGTTGAGGCTACAGTTCACAGTATATTTCATACTGCAGCCATACCTCAAGAAGCTCAACCGCATTTCACGAAAAATGTTCTCCTTGTTGGAGGCTCTACTCTATTCCCAGGATTCCATTCACGCTTCGAAATGGAATTCAGATCTATGGTGCCTACAGAGCAGGAAGTTCGCGTATTTTTACCTAAAGAGTGAGTGAAAACAATTTTTTTCTCTAAACTATAGGAAGTTGCCTAATTTTTATAGAATTGTGAATTACACACACAGAGATATTGTTGTGTAAATTTTTTACCTCAAGATATAATAATAATTTAAGCTTATATCAATCACATTAATTCATAAGAATTAATTCTCAAACCCCTTATCTTTTATATTTAGCCCAATAACATATGCTTGGAGTGGAGGGGCAATGCTTGCCCATGATCCAAAGTTCAGCTCGATGATTGTTACCAGAGAGGACTTTGAAGAAGAAGGCCACCAGTTATGTTATGATAAATTTGATGTATAAAGTTATGTTGCTGTTGTTATTATTTTTTAGTATTTGTCGACCAAATAGTTTGCCATTCATTTATCATAAGACTTTGTGATAACATCTCTGTCTTTAATTTCGCAATGTTTGTAAAGCATAGAAAAACTATGAGAAAGGTATATTTTTAAATATTTAACATTTGTAAAAAGATTGCTAAAATAAATAGTTCATTTTAATTTTTGGTTCTAGGATTAACATTAAATTACTTTACTGAAAAAATGCAGGTTTGAGAAACATTATTTATAATAATAATAGGTGTGTGTGTCTGTGGCAGTCATAACTCTTCAAAAATAAATGTAGGAGCTTCAAAATTTGGCAGCAGCTTTAGGTTGATCCTGAGAGTTGCAGAGCCAAAAATAATTCAAATCGGCCTATGGGGCCACGAGGGTCTCCATTGTTTGTCCAAATGTCGGTTTTTTTAAGATATCTCAGCAACCAATTCACTGATTTTGATGAATTCTCCACCAATATCAATGTTTTGATGAGACACATTTTCATGCCTAAAGTGGATAAAATCGGTGTACGGGGTCAAGGCTCGTAATGTAAGGGCAGATTCAAATTTCAAGATTTCGAGGGGTCCCCATGGAATGGTCGGCCCAAATTTAGGTGATGTCCATCTGCCCGTACGCATATATCAGGAGAGAACTGGCTGAACCGATTTCAACCAAATTTAGTAGGTACATAGAATCTTCACATAAATACATTACCAAAATGACATTTGGACTGGATCGACCAAGCAGGGGTGCCACAATTGCAAAATAACTTTTTGGTAGTTATGCTTTTGGAAGGAATTGGAAAAACCGATTTCAGCCAAATTTGGTACATAGAATCTTCACATAAATTCATGACCAAATGACATATTTGGACCGGATTGACGGAGCAGGGGTGCCACAATTGTAAAATAAATCTTTTCGGTAATTATGCTTTTAGAAGGAATTGGTCAAACCGATTTCAACCAAATTTGGTACATAGAATTTTCACATAAATTCATGACCAAAATGACATATTTCGACCCGATTAACTGAATAGGGGTGCCAGAATTGCAAAGTTAAATTTTTCGGTAATTATGAATTTGGAAGGAATTGAACCATTCGATTACAACGAAATTTTCAATGAAGTAGGTGAGCAACATAAAATAACAAAATCAAGATATTTAGTATAGATATAGAAAGCAGGGTTGCCACAATATGAGGAATAGAAAAAATTCTTTTTACACGTATTTGTGTTGAACTGTCCGCATCAATTTTAACCAAATTTAATACTTATAATAAATACTTATATACAAAATCATATTAGCATATTTGAACCGAATCAGCCAAACGGGTGCCACAATTAAAAATTAAACTCTCAGTAATTGAGGATTTGGAAGGAATTGGCTGAACGGATTTCAATTAAATTGTGTTTATAATATTTGCACGACATATAATAATGAAATCAAGATGTTTAAAGCAGAGCTAAAGAGCAGGGCTTATTGGCTGGTATTTTCTTCCCCTCACCCCATGGGTCTAACTGTAGACATGCCTCACCCGTACAAAATGCTGGAATGGACTATAATTGCCTTTTTGATGCCTATGTAAGTAGAAATAACTGGCCAATTTTTGTTGGTTATACCAAGATAATAATACTAGTGATTCAAGTTATCAATTTTAATTTCTTCACTAGTAATTTACTCATTCATAATTGTTTCTTTTTTAGAATCAATTCATATTCACTTCTAGAATTGCATCATATTTATATTTGTTAATAAGAGACAGTTTCCACAAGAAATCAAAGTGCAGTAGTTGATGTGTCTGGGCCCTTGACTGCAAGAATATTGTAACATTTTTCTATCCGAGTAGTATAAAAGCTTTTAAAAAGCAATGAAATGTTTAATTTGACTAATTTAATACCTAGGTATATTTTTCTAAAATATGCATCTTAAGTAAATTCTCTTGATTGATGACTTCAATGATCTGAGATGTAAATTACAAATGTTTTTATAAGACATCAATACATTGATGTTATCATAGCCACAAAAAGAGCAATTACATCACTAACCATTTCTTGCTCTTATGAATATCCAGTAATTTGCTTGTCAATCTCTTCTTTATTGGATTAATATTATGAAATATAATTAGACAAAATAATTTGTATGGTATGGTCGATCTTGGTTCTACTTGTCATTATAATGTGGAAAGTGGTTAAAATGAACAGGTTCTCATTTTCAGTTCACTCACATTCTAATTTGCAACTCTCTTACTACTCAAAGTTGGGCAAAATTTCTAAATTTTGCATGATTATTTTTATACTAATTAGCCAAGTTAACTGATACATTCATCAGTATTCTACTATCTGAAAGCTGATTATTCAGAGAACAAATTATTATAAAAATTTTCCATTTTCATCATCTTTTAAACTAAACAATTTTTGACAGGCTCAAAGAACAGTGATTTTGGTGATCTCATGGTATAGAGCGAATTCAAGCGGCAGAATGAGAGATCACTATGCCATCTAAAGCAGCATTTCTCAAAACTGCTGACCAGTGCAACATTTTCTGGCCTTCAATAGTACATTTTTCTCATAAAAGCAGCACTGATTAATGAGAGGCTTGTGTTTTCAGTTGCCAACTGTTTGCCAAATAACTGGTGATTAAAAATTGATTTTATTTGTCCTAGGTGAATATGTAGAAAATCCACTGGTCCATGATAGAATTTCAGATTAGAACTACTGATGCAAAGCATCTGTATCTCTCTGAATGTCTTGTATCTGTTCACCCTGTCTCACTATCTTTCAATTCTCAGACACCACTCACGTATTGGTTAGGTCCATAGGGCAAGGAAAAGAAAGATTCTCACATGGGTAGGGATTTTCAAAATTAAAGGCAGTGGTAGTTTCAAGAGAGGAAACTGGGACCATTCCCCTATTGCTAAGTTTCTGAACCTGCCATTCACCCCTTATCACGTCTATTATATTCTCTCTTCCAGCACTTAAAATATCCACTTTGTTTTTTCTCTGCTCAACTTTTTCATAGCATTTCTTAATGCATATAATAATATCAAAGTTAGGAGAGGGGTACTCAGTGCCCACCACTTACTAATCATAGATTTTTTCCTCTTAACAATGCAAATAGAATGCTTTAAAATTTGTATTGTCACTTATAAATGCTAATAATCATGCCTTTTTCTTAAAGAGGCATAATGTTCTAAATATAAAACCTAAGGTTGATTTAGATTACTCCTCATTTGACAGAGGTTGTTGTCATTGTTATACAGTAATCTCCTGGTCAAAAAGAAAAGTAAAACTAGATAAACAAGACAATAATCATTTACACTTGTTGTCAGCACTATGCAGTGGCAGAGAGCTGAAAAATAACGTGAAAATTGCATGGCTGATAAAGAGCAGAGCATGGATATTTAGAAATGAGCTAACAATCATAACTTCACTAAAAAATTATTGAGCTCATCCTAAGGCTGAAAACAAATTCAAGAATGTGCGCTAAGTATCAAGAGACATCACATTTGTCTAATTAACTACATCTATTTCAAACAAAAATACAGAAAAGCCAAATAATATATTTATTTTAAACGAACTAAAGACAATTTTTATACATTTTACTTGCTATGAGCAATAGTAGTGTGCATTACAAAGACATTTAGTAATGACAATTTTGTAAAAAAAAATTAGTTACAGCATTTATATCCCTAGTACTCCATGATCACTGCCAGAGAAGACTGGAAGAGAAAAGAAAAAATTGCATGGAAGATTTTTAAACAACAAATAGAAGTTTAAGTTTCACATTGAGTACCAAAAATCAATGGTGCACGTTTAAAGAAAAATCTCTAAACAAAAGTTGCATAATCCACAAATTTTTCCAAAGCACATATACTGAATCTAAATATTTAATGTAAATCCAAGGTTTACGATTGTATGATCAGTACAGTAAAACAAAAAGAGTCAATTGGATGTATTGTTTCGGTGCGGATCAAAAAGTAAACACTCGTACAATTCCTTTAAGTACTATATCCGCGTTATCAATGTTAAATATATACTTCACTTAGATAATAGGAAAAGTACAAACCACGAGTATTTCATGACGTGCTTCGTTTGCAGCGCATAAATGCCTCAATTTCACTCTCGAATTTCAAAGTAAATTTTTTACACTCCATGAAGTATAAAATATAATCATTTAGGCGAGGGAGATGTTTTTATCACCAAAAATGTTTCAAAAATCGTTAAATATCTAAATGTTATCAGAACTTATTTTTTATTGGATAACTCACCTCATTGGAGTTAATTCGGGCATGCCTGGGTCATTCCCTTTTCTGAATCCTAATAACAAAATATCCATTAGCCTGGAAATTATTACAGGACAGAATAAGCAATACAGAAACATATATTTACCTAAATATAAAACAGTTGGGATGAACCCCCAGTGGAAAACAAATTTGGTAATATTAAATACCGTTGATAGTCTTTGCTTAGTTTCTTGTTTCATTTTAACCATTTTATTTAATTGACTAAATGTTTAAAACGTTAAAATTCAACTACAGATTCACTTCCAAGTACGGCAGACAATCCGGAAGTACCTAACAAATAAATAATTAATTGATATATTAAATTGTCCTTAAAAAGTAAAATAAAATATACTTTTGATATATAATATAGTTATATAATTTTTGATTGTAAAATCTACATTAATTGTTTATTCAAAAGTGAATGTTTACAACATAGTATCACTCTATTGACAATTATCCATAGCAGAATATAATATTTATAAATGCAGTTTATTTATATAGTTTTAGCAAATAATTGCACAAAAAACTTAAGATAATTTTTACTTGTTTTGAATTCATTATGTTCTATATTTAAATGCAACAGTTAATTTCTCATAATTGTCTTTGTTCACATATGCGATAGTACTGCTCTCTTTCGAATGGCATCATGATTCGGTGGAGTGGTGGAGTGTCATGGTGCCGCACTTAGGTCCGCTGTTGTCGTTCCGAATGTTAGTTTGAAGTGATCCTTGTATCATTTGTATCACGATACCGGATTCCTAGGCGTAATCTTTTAAATCTTAATAATCGTGACTCGAGAAATTTATCACGCTCTAAGTGTAGCGATAATGCTTTGATGCTGGACTAACTACTTATAACGTGAAAACTCAATGAAGAGAGGCGCCATGAGTGCCGTCCAAGTATCTGGAGGATTAAGCAAATTAAAGAAGAAACACTTTCGTGTGAAACATCAGAAAGTGAAGCTATTTCGTGCCAATGAACCTCTTCTGTCAGTTTTAATGTGGGGAGTTAATCACACGGTAAGTCTTAGGATGTGCATCGTGGAAATGTCATCCTTTTATTGTTGTTATATTATGAAATTGTGATGATAGTGCTATGATAGTTTTGTTTGATTGTATCGTTATCTGCATCATTTCTAGCATATTTCCTTTATTCCGTTATCCTCATTCGTGTTTATTTTTTAGCCGTAAGTTATTCAATGCGAACCCATAATATTCTGAGCATTTTGAACTTCTTTTTAATCATTGTCTTTGTATGGTTAGTTTAAGTATAATTTAAATTATATAAAACACCCTAGTATCAAAGCTGAAATTTTCACACGCTGATTGTGTCGGGAATGATTTTAGATGATTTATCCCTAACCAGGCAGACCGGTAATATTTTGTCGAAGTAACGGAAAGCGTTAGTTTCAGTACATATTTGCCCTTATCATAATTGGTATTTTATTTCTTCAACGTATTAATCTACTTTACGATACATAGATAAAACAATTAAATAGACCGCATTAGCTTTTCCTTGTAAATATTTTGGTATATTCGGTATTTTGACTTGTGCTTTAATTCCTGCTATGTTAATAAGAAAAGACATTTTTATTGAAATTTGCTTTTTCTTCAAGTTTGCCAATTCATTTCCTCATGGCCTTAGAAAAATCGCTGTTAATAATTTCATGATAGCACTTGAATTATTCATACAGTTATTACTCGATTCATTACCGATGGTCGGTTTTTTCAATTACCATTCCATAATTCTTGTGTATAGTCATAATGATTTATCCGAAGATGCCGCAGAAGTATATCAAGTTCGAATGATTTTTAGATATTTTAATTTACCGATGTTATTTATAACTTGCAACATTTTTGTTACTACTAATTTGGTAGCCGTATAGTTAGTTGTGTTAGCTCTAATTGCGTTTTGCAGTATTTGCGAAGGATGCGTTTATGGAGTTGGAAAACAAATTTTGGGTCATTAGAATCAAATATTACACACTCGAAGCTTTAAAAATAATAACAATCAATCAGTTTAGTTAAAATTAAAAATTTTATCATTTTTTTCTGTAAATTGATCACATTAAGTCAAGTTATATTGAAGCTAGTCTTCTCAACCTTATTCGCGATTTCATTTTGTCCTTTGGTTTACTACATTATGACAACCTATAGGCTATAGGGAATGGAGTGTTAGAGATGTATGTTACCGTATTGTTTGTTTAATTATGCTACAAAATTTATTTTATTTCATGATTTTGATTTACGTTTTCGCTCGTAGTTTTGAATCTAATCCATTCTTGGATGGGAAACTACCAAGAATGACATTAACTTCGATTCAAATAATACTTAAAGACATCATTTAAAAATGTATGATGTTTTCGTTAATGTCATCCGCCACAGCGTGTAGTGATCGATTCCTGTCAAGACAGTTTCGTGTGAGGAATGGTTTCGGGGTGTAGCCAGCTGTAGCTCGCTCAGGTCTGGTGGTCGTCCTTGCGACCAAGAGTAGTTTTACAGGTACGGACATGTGAGAATTGCTGGATGACTCCTATCAAACTCCTGTCATTTGGGCGCCAATCTCTGTTTACATGCTCCTCTTCCTTCCACACGCGACCTTCCCATACTTTCTTCCGCTCCACGATGTTCTCTCCCCACCTCTAAACTTAGGCGCCGCTGTTAAAAGTAGACTCGAGCTGCGTTTCGGGATCTCCCGGGGAGATTTGTGGATAGGAGGCCGCGGAGTGTGTGTGGGTGCGGCACATGGCGTTCATTCGACAGGCCACATCAAAGCTGGAGAAATATTTTTTTGATGCGTTTAAAATGGGCCGATGTCTTATTATCCGTAAAGGCTGCAGGGAATTACGTCATCGGTTTTTCCTACGAATGCGTAATGCCGCCCGCTCTGACCTTGGGAACCATGACGGCCCGAATTTAGTTGGGTTCGATTCTCGTTGAGGTCGCGACCGTTGCTAGTTGATTCTGTCGAGGATCGTATTCAAATGCGCTCTCTTAGTGACAATTTAACAGGTGGGTTTAGCAGCATTTTTTCGGAACGTTCTCAACCGAAACATCCATGCAGTTCCTGCGTTTGTTTTTACGCAATAATCCGGCCATCGGTCAATTGCACTACCTGTGTAGCTAATTATTCTTCGTCTTGTGAGAAATCTTATCTGATCCGTGCAGTGATCTGTTCACATGATGTAGTGTTGTGGCGTTATTTTCTGTTATTACGCGTAGTGAAAACAAGCGCCATCCTCAACCACACTCGGTTTCTCCCTCATGCAGAAAATTGTGATTCTGGTGTATTTATATTTTAATAGCATGCATCGTAAAGATTTCACTATGAATTCGCGGCGTTTAAATTCGTGTCACGGTTCTCATGCGCGACTCTTATTGATTTTTCAAAATACCACGAATTGCGCATTAAAAAATAAATTGCGTAAATTTTACTGGCTGTATATTATTTGGAATGGAAAGATCTGGCTAATCAACCTCCTGGATATTATATATATATATATATATATATATATATATATATATATATATATATATATATATATATATAAATTGGGAAATGGCGAATTGCGTTTTATATTATTTAGTGTCCTATACATTTTTAGCTATGGAAATATTTTTATTAAAGCAGACTATATCTGTTGACGCAAATAGTTATTTAAGCTTTTATATATGTCATTGATTAGGTTTCCAGTCCGTTGCGCAGGAGTGGTTTGCATAGTTGGATTGGGATCGATTTGCCACTATTGTTGCAGATTGATCGATTCCTCCGCGCGGTCTGTTTATGCAGCCAAAAGTCGTCATCGATGCGACTTCTTTGTTATCCAATTCGACATGGTTTTGTTTTTCGTGTTCTACCTGTTGATATTTGTGTTTGGCATCGAGAGTAACCAACACATTTGAATTGTTTGAAAAAAAATATTAAAAATTTCATTCAAATAGCCGCAATTATTGAATTAATTATCCATTACACAAAGTCTAATTAGTCAACAAAATGGCCATAAATGTTAGAATCATAATATTTATTTACATTTAATATTTTTCTGAAGTTTGCAAATCCTTTTCATCAGATGCGGATAAGAATAAATGTTTTTATTTGGTGATTTTGCTTTGGTGTCTTGGTAACCATCAACCAATGTAGTCGTGCCTAATGTGATTGACACCATATTCGTTAACAACAGCATAGCCTTTAAAATGCCGGGAACGAATGTGGCTTCTTTTAGTGAGAATCACTTATTCCAACATAGGCGGCTCTAGTCCACACGAGCTCTCCTTTGCACGTGGTATCTCAAAGTGATTTTTCACCAACTCTTAATAATGAAACTAAAAGAAATGATTTTTTCCCATTTATATCCTAATCGGTGTTATTGTCCGAGCTGTTTTGAGAAAGATAACGCAACAGACGGCGGCGCATTTGTGAAGGGTTCTTTCTAGTTGGTTAATCCAATCCATAAGTTATACTCCGTTTACGAATAAATACTCCGTTTGACTGAACATCCTCGTCACTTGACTAATTCATTTCCGATATCTGTCTATCTCTATAATCGTGTAAAATTCTCTAATTATGGCTGCATTAACGGTTGTTTTTTTTACTTTTAGAGTTCAAGTTCCTGCCAATAATTTCGCTCTGGTTGTTTTCTATCGTATAAAATGTCCGAAAAAAAGGGATTTGCTTCCGTGTTCCTAAAAACCGCGGTGGCGAGTTGCCGTGTGCTTGGTACACCGCACCAAAATTGCGATACCAAGGAGTTGCTTTCTAGTTTGTCGTATTTATCCCCTGATGGCTTAGGTCTGCTAGCTGACTTACATCGGAGCGCTTGGCTTGACCGATCATCGTTTTGCGCTGCCGTCTCTTATGGAATTCGACCCCGTTCCCCCCCACGGCCCCATCCTTTTCGCCCCTTCCTCTTCCCGTATGCTTGTACCCCATTTCCTCTCCATCTTCCCTCTCCCCTCCGAATTCTTCCACTTTATTTGGTTTAGTCCAGTCAGCTTCGCGGTTCACCTCCGCGATCAATTCAGTTTCCTTTGTATGCTCTGCAAAACCTATCCACCGGTCAGCATGCATTATTTATTTGCCATTAAATGGAGCGTTCGAGAAATCGCAATTTTTTACCCCAGTTGAGCTGACTTATTCTCAAGTCTTTTGATTCGTTTGTATATGGAAGTATGAAACATCACGCGAGGCCTCCAGTTTTCGCTCGCGATTAAATTTTTACGCGAATATTCATACTTTAAGAATGGCAATGAAATTCAAATATAGTAGGGTTATGTGAAAGCGATGAACCTAGCATGCAAATCTTAATTTTTTGTTCCCCGCCTTTTTAACCCATTGGATCGAAATTTTCTTTTTATCATGTCGACTTCTTCTACACGAAGATACGATATATTACCACTGCATTTAAATAAGACCGTTTTTTATCCATCCCCGTTTCATTCAGTTCGCTCATTGGATGGCCTGTTTTTCCTTAATCACTCCGCTCGCAGTTAGGTAATTTTATGATTGTACTTTTCACCTCTTCACGCTGCGCATTTAGCATATTGCGTGAAGTTTAAATGAAGCCATAAGGCGTCTTTACCAGCTTATATCTCGCATAATAACTCCCTCTTTATTTTATAGCACCGGCGAAGTTATCATGTTATTAACCTTACTTAATGTATAATCATTTATACAGATGTTTAACTCGCCATTTTACCCCAGTGAGCAACTTTATTGACACTATCAGTTAATACATTTTATCTGAACAGAGAACTTATAGGTGAGAGAATGAATACATATCCGTATAGCTGGAGTGAATATGATGCGCATTTACTTCTCTGAAATTTGATGTCACGCCATTTTTTTCGATTTTCACGTATACTTACGCGACAGTGTTTATAAATGCCGTTGACCCTAAGCCTAGGTTTCTATGATGTGGACTTAGATCGATACGTGGAACAGGTGTCGCCAGCCTTTGCATCTAGCGCTAAAAATATCGCCCTAGAAGCGAGCCTGCTAGAGATCTACGAAGTGGTTTGGCAGCACGATCGGTATAAATATTATATTTTATCTTTCATATAAAAAGTGTTGTTTTCTTGTTAATGTAAAAATTTTTTGGGTGCATTTCCGAGGGAAAGATAGCCAGGGGACCCATTTTAATAATCTTGGAAAGTTCCATTTTTCTCTAATTTATTATGGCATTGCGTATCCTTCTCTTGGAAACCTATGTGGTAGTAATATCTCTACATAAAAGTTAACCTTACCAGGTCGTATTATTTAGGGACTAAGGACTTCTCTGATTTTGTCACCTTCGTAAGTCAATTAATATCGTCCATATTAAAGCAAATATTTGTAGTTGAACATTTTTCCCTTTATACTCCTCTTTGATAATAGATATTTTGATGGACTTATTATTACTAGTACCAACTATTGAGAGCAGGCATGCCAAACTGGCGGCCTGCGGGCCACATGCGGCCCTTTTAGTACTTTATTGCGGCTCGAGATTTTATATAAATACTTTATTTTGTAAAAAAGATTTTTTCTAGTTATTGAGTTACTAAGGAACGCGTTTCTAAATTACTGTTTTAATGGCAAAAAGACGCCCAATCTTCTAGATAAAGCGTATTTCGCCAACTATGGCCCTCATTAAACAACTGTAATTGTAATGCGGCCCTTCTCTAACATCTATCGCGTTAATGCTGCCCTGGTGCCTCTTCGAGTTTGACAGGCCTGATCTAGAGAAGACATCGCTGTTTGTTATCTCTGAAAAGTATGTCAAGCACTTTTAAAAATATTAATATCTAATTGACCAATCTATTATGCGTCTTGAAACGAATAAAGTAAGTAGTAAAGGTGAAATATTGCCTATGGCTATACATAAATACATCTCCATTGCCCCTCCTATATTATTGATGTACTTATTTTTTAGCTATAGCATTGCTTGGCAAGTTCTAAGGTTTTATAGACGCTTTATGGCAAAATTAGGACAATTAAAATGAAACTCGCTGATCTTGGAGTCGGTGAACATATTTTATTAACGCTCATCATCCTTGGCATTGGATCTGTGCGAAGGAGAAATATGAGGTGCTTCATTACCTGGAGTGAGGATACTTACGTGCAACCCTATCTTGGATAAATATGTTGGTACTGTTGGTACTGTATCTTATCTTATCCGCATGTTGCTATTTCTTCCGAAGCGTGCTCACAGAACAGCATCCTACTTGGACCAATTACATAATATCTAGGGAATTGTTTTAAATATAAATATTTATAACACGTTTAGTGATTTATAATGTTTACTTGAATTTCAATACGGAATGAATTACTTGTATGTACACAATAAGGTTGAAGAGCCTCACAAATCGACGAAAATAGTATGGATGTTGCGTGTTTGGTATTTGACTTCTACACGAGTCAACTTTCGAAATAATTGAACGCACTCCTTCCTTCCTCCTCCCCTCATGCTAAAATTTTAGCATCGTACTTCTTTAAAAATTGAGCATTCATTTTTACTGTTAGAGATGAAATAAAGCTCAACTTATTATTGTATTGTTGTTGGCCGTTTATTTTGTGAAATTGTTTCCAAGACAGTGAAATTTCATAAAAACGTATTGCCATCTCTTCCGCAAACATTTTGTCACTAATTCTAACTCCAGATCGGCTCTCAACGGCTATTTCTTTCCCATTTTTATCTACAACAACCAATGACACCAATGCTCACTTTTCTTTTAGAATGGTCTCAAGAGTTGAGGGTTACATTTTCGAATTAACGTCTCCTTGTTAAGAGTTTGGGGCAAACTTAAAGTCCTCGATTTCGGTTTGGTTTACTCGATGTATATTTAGGATTGCTAATCACGCTTCAAGTTCTGTCTAAAAGCATATGATGCAATAGTCGTGATCATGAATCAGTGCCATTTATCGATGATGTTAGATCCAAGAATCAAAAAATAGTGTCTAAAGCAGTTGTTTTCAAACATAGTGCCTCAGGTGATAGTTTCGCGAAAAACGTGCAAAGTAAAAAATGTAAAAATGTTTCCAAAAATTTTTGATGATACTTCAATGTGGAGTGTTTTTCAAAATATTCCTTCGCATGTTTCCGTTTACTAAAAGCTGAGACAATATCACTCGTCTTTTGGGTCTCATATATTCCAACTTCATACGAAAAAGTTGGTAGCGTAGTTGAAACTTATGGCTAGTTCAGTGTAATGTAAAACTCCTTCGGCCATAAAGATTGTAGAAATCCGATGCATTTCGCCCACTAAGTGGGCATCTTCAGGTGTGACTTGATCGGGCAGTGACTAAAAGTTGACTGTGAGAACAGCAAAGGATTTAGGTGCTAAGGGAAACGAAAGACAAATGAACTTTTCATGTCTTTCGTTTCCGTTAGCACCTAAATCCTTTGCTGTTCTCACAGTCGACTTTTAGTCACTGCCCGATCAAGTCACCCCTGAAGATGCCCACTTAGTGGGCGAAATGCATCGGGTTTCTACAATCTTTATGGCCGAAGGAGTTTTACATTACATTCATACGAAGAACATAATACACAACATTTACAGAATACACCGCCCGTTATTAATAATCTTTCCTCTAATAAATTGATGTTGATGAGTACCAACGAATGAATGTGACCGAACATTGTGACGGCGTGGGTGGCGTGAAATTGCTCACCTTTGAAAGGGTATCGCACCTATAAAGATGTTGGGAACCACTGCTCCAAAATCTTATAAGTTTAAATTGTAGTTAGGCGTTTTACGTTCATTATTATAGCTTCGCCTTAGAACAAGATGTACAATTAAAGGCTATTCCTTTACGTTTGCAAAGCGAAATCAAAACATTCGAAGCAAATCGAAATTTTCAAATAGAATGGTTTTGTTTGAACTAGTTTCTTAGAAAATAATGTGAGAGGGGTGCCTTTCTCGTCTAAAATATTCCGCATTCTGTGTTCATTTTTATTGCTATTTTATTTGATTAAAAGATGAGTTTTTTTTCAATAAAAAATTATGGGTCATCTTATATTCGCGAACAAAATTAAATAAATAAAAAATAGTTGCAGTGAATCTCTAGTCTAGCATGATTTAGGTCGCATTAATCTCTGCACTGCACATTGTGATGACATTTTTTGAGATTAAACTTTTTTCGACTTAATTAGCTTCTGTAAAGAGAAGTCGTCTTATAATCGGGTAAATACGGTAATTTTGAAGCTCATTCGATGCTCATTGCCAATGTTTCTCTTTGGTATTGTCCAACCTGCAGTGTGCGGGCACGCTATTTTCGTCATGTATGTATGCCAGGATGCTGATTAGCTCCTTAATTTCAAGAAAACCATCTTTCCCGCCATGTGGCCACCATTAAAGGCGACAGTTTTATTCTTTCTTAGAATGGCGTACCTATTTTTTTCTTCCATGACACACTCTTAATTATTTTTCTGAGCTAAGCACATGAGAGACTCTGCCTTTTTGTTTATTATCTCGATCTCCCTCATACACACTACTCATCGAAGATGTTGGCTAACCAGAGTCGTTGCAGAGTGGTGTTTAGTAAGCAGGCGTCGATATTCGTTCCTCATCGGACGTAAACATTCAGTTAGAATCGAATCTCCCAAACGCGGCAATCCATTTCCCGGCTATTTTTGGAAAATGTATGAATCCGGCAAGCCACCCGAAATTCGGCAAATCATAAGTCCCACGTCAAACACTATAATGTACAATAAATTACGGTGTAGAATTGCAGTATTTTTCGCATTTTATTAAAACTGAGATTTCTATCATGATATCTAATAATTACTTATAAATAAATTAGCGTACCGGATATAGTGTGAAACTTAAGATATTTACTGGTACACCTGTTGTGTGAGCCGGTACGCGAAGCGGTCGTACCGGCGGAAAAAAGCCGTGTACATATGGCTATTATGTAGGCTTAACACACGTCCCTGTTTGACCGGGATTGTCCCGGTCGGTTTGTTGTTCTGTCCCGCAAAATAAATATGAGCCGAAGTCAAGGGTAGTGATAAAAAATTCTGTTTCTGAATAAATAAAGTGGTTTCTAGTTTCAAAGAATTTCCTTTTTGTTAAAATATTGAATTTTAGATTTGATATTATAATATTAAGAACATTTCTGGTTTTTTCTTTAGATAGCCTTTGAATACCCCCCTCCCTCTCCTATATCACTAAATGGTTCGATCATCCCCTATTGTAAAACTTTTAAAAATATCGGTATACTACTTAATGAAACACTCTCCTGGACTAACCATGTTATGAAAGTGTGCAAGGCGGTAAATTCTTCCCTACATTCACTCAGGCGTCTTCATAATACTCTAATACCCTCTTCCCTAAAAATAAAGCTGGTCACCTCTTTAGTCGTTCCACATTTCGACTACTGTGACGTTGTATACCAAGATCTATCAAAGGAGCTTGTCCTTAAGCTCCAGCGTACCCACAATTCCTGCGTACGATTCATCTTTAACCTTAAGAAGTCAGACCATATTTCGGAATATTTTTTCAAACTTTATTGGCTAAACCTTGAATCTCGTGGAAAATTGCATCTTCTTTCGTTATTATACGAAATTCTCAAAACAAACGTCCCACGATATCTATCCACTGAGTTTATCACTATTAACACAATTCATAAATGTAACACTAGAAGATGTCATAAACTTCTGACTCCGCACCACAGAACAGACATCTATAACAGATCCTTCACTGTCACAGCATGCAGATTATGGAATAGCCTCCCACCCGAAATAAAGTACTCTTCAAGCCTATGTACCTTCAAACACCCGTACCACAAGAATCTCCTGTCCCATTCCCTTTCATTATCCTAAACTGACAAGCAATTATTTTTCTTTACAGGCCGTCGAAAGCATTTAAATATCTGCATATGTACGTCTTAATGTGTACTTTCTTAGATTTTACGTAAAACTGTGTTTATGTGTATTTCATTTTATGTACTTTTCTAATATGATCCTGTAAATCTTTAATTTGTATTTGCGTCGTTTTCTTAGTTTTTATGCAAAACTGTGTTATATGTATTTCAATTTATGTAATTTTCTAATATGATCCTGTAAATCTTTAAATATTGCTATCAGTAGGTTTCGCGGGTTTTTCACACCCCCTTCTTGTGTGGGTGCTTTCCTGCAGTGGGGTTTTTACTAGGAAATAGTATCTTAAATTTCCCTTGTTTTTCCCCACAAACATATTTTCCATCGATTGTCAACAAATAAGCTAATTAAAACGAAGGCTCCGTCGATTCATACTGTAATCCAGCGGTGCTCAAACTTTTCTAATGGCGGGCCACATCAATGGTTGCGAATCCCTTTACGGGCATTGAAATTTGTCTTCGGCGGGCCGGATTGGAGTTTAAATCGGAAATTTTCTATATATTCTGAGATGCCATTAAGTGAAAATCATGTCTAAATAAGGTTTTCATGGCTAACATTTCAATATTTAAAGTTTTATTATGAAAATTTTCAAAAAATGTTTGAATTTGTGTGTTAAATTTTTCGAATTGATTTTTCGCCTTAGCTTCGCGGGCCGAACAAAAACCCTTCGCGGGCCGCATTTGCCCCGCGGACCGTAGTTTGGGCACCGCTGCTGTAATCAATGGCGATATAAACGTACGATTCTATTATTTTATATATTTGTTTGTAAATAAAAGCTTGAGGGCAATTACAGCCTGCATATTAAGGTAATAATTTGTCGTTAACGTAAATTAGTTGAATAATCGAACCTTATCCATCATGAAATTAATCCTATATTTCCTGAGTATGTCGTTTTTAAAATCATCTCGTCGTAAATTTTAGAAAGAAATATTTTAAGCAATTTTAAGTGCTTTCTTACAGTTAAAACATATTTATTCGTTGTGCAGATTGATCGCTTAATCGCGAATAAGACAGGAGAAACGGTCATAGCTATTAAGGGAGTGGAAGATGTTATCTAAAACATACAGGCTCGATAGCTGGACTTTTAGGTGCGATATCGTTGGAAACATTGATTCTATCCAAAGGTCGTTACTAAGGGCATGGTTTGACAGCTGTGGAGTTGAGGCATCCACTTCATATTTGTTTCCGTTCAAATGTCATTTTTAGTGTGCGTTCATTATTCGAGGAATTCATATATTTTAATATTATTTTCCTATCAGCCATGTATAAATAAATTAGAGAACACAGAATCTACTAGTAATCCTGAGGAAATTCCATTCTTTCACAAAATCCACATCCGTTATTCTAGATTAAAAGTCGATACGCGAGTACTGCGGGATTTCCTAAAGGAGGAAATCGCGTTCTGTTGTGCCTTTTCCTTATTTTTAAGCTAATTACGCGTTTTTTAAATATATAGTTTTAACTTTCTTAAGGGAAGTATTTCGATCTTAAGTTGCGAAAATGATTTTCGGGAGTTGGCTTATGTTATTTATTTTTTTCGCCATTTTTGATAGACACACATCTTGCACAATTCCTGTCTCATGCTTACCTACCAATATTTTTATCTTTATTTCTGATGAAAATTGTTCTGCGCGTATATTTTTCATTTCTTCGATTTGTGTTTTGCTTTGCCTCAATAGGCGAAAAACGGAAAACCCTCGAGTTTCAACTCCGCCAGAATGGCGTCGTATCTGTTTTGCTTATACGATAGACTACAAGAAGTAAGAACTGGAAGAGTTCTGCCTTTTGGTCTAGTTGTTTCGTAGACTGCAAAATAGCTATTCGCCCTCTGGCAATAGCGTGACTCGTTTCTCCCATCGGAGTAAGACTTTGAGAACTTGTTGGAAAAGAATCGCTCGAATTCATTCGCGTATTGCTGCCGGATCCGCCCCAGGAAGATATCAAAGACCTTTCAGCCGGGAAATATAACCGAGCAAATGGGAGAACAAGTGAAAAGTAGTCGAACTGTTCTTAATGCGATATAAATTGTCCATTGGCAGTGCTATTCGTCGGCTGTTTTTGTTTTAATTTCTATTTCTTTGATGTACCGAATTTCCTGGCCCATAAGACGCACTCGGATCTTGAAATAAATTTAAAAAAATAGTGTATGCATTTAATCTTATGTTATTTACAGAAATAAAAACAGGATTGATATAAGGCAAAATAATCAAGCAAAACAAAGTACATTAATCGTAGAAACCTAGAAAATTGTCATCACTGCTGCTACAGTCATCACTACTGGCGTTTTCACATAAATCTTCACCTTCATCATACATTTGATCATCTTCACTGCTAATTCCACGTTTTTTAATTCACTTTGCAATCGTCTCACTTTTAACCAACTTCCAGGAGTTTTTCATTCACTCACAGACACTCAATAGCGAGGATCGTTTCATTCGTGCTGTTGGTGTTACGTCATGATTTGGAATCTCCCTCCATTTGCTCCACTCCTCGCGCATGAAAGCCTTAAATAGTTTATGAACTGACGTACAAACAGATAAGCAAACCCACAGTCTGAAATAAATGTAAGATATTGTATTTGCAATTAATTATATTGTAACACGGTAATTACTGCTCGTGGCAATATGAGCGTCCACAGACAAAATAATACTTTATGAAATGTGTTACGCACACCAACGAAACACACCAATATGATATATGTACTGCCCATAGGGGAATTCACCGGACATGCAAAGCAGGCCGTTCCCCCAGAGATAGTGTTTACATTTGAAATTCGCTCGTGAAAATATGTAAGTTACTAGGGTGACTGTGACACTTCGCTGTCACATTAAGTTCATTTTGATATTTTAAAATAATTCATTTGATCAGACACATTTTATTTACAAAAGATGTTACAATGAAGTGCCAAGCGGTGTCCAAGGAAATTCAGTGTTTCAGAATAATCTTCTCTTCTTACTTGATTAATTTGCTCTCGATTTTCAGAATAGCGATTCCTTTTTGCTCGCGAAGTTTTTCCTTAATTTTTAATCTATACGCTTTCGTATATTCCTTTCTTTTTTAGGTATTTATCATCCACTCTTTTTTTAAAAAATTATCATCAGGTTTTTCTTTCAAATTTATTATTAACCTGTATGGGGATTTAGGATAAGTTTAATTTTTCTTTGATGTAATTTTTTAGTTTTTCAAGTGGTGTAATGTAACATGCTCATAATATATTTTATGTAATAAGGTTCACTTGCCCGTATATTTGTAAAAATAAATGTGATAAATAAAATTAAATGAATTTGCTATTGTCTTTGAAACTTCTTTCTTCGTAAACAGAAAAGAGAAAATTAAACAAACAAAACGACTTAATATCGTCAAGGGGCTCGCGAGTACATTTAATATTACTGCACGCTCAAACAATTCTCATTGTTGAAAAGTTGAAAATTTTCGTATTAATAACGGATTTTCCGGCAAATTCGGAACGTAAATGAAATTTTACGGCTATTAAAATGAACTTAATTCTTTTGCCAATGCATCCGTTTAGGTCCCCAGTTCGAATCTTGATTCTAACCAATTTTAAAATGCGATTTTATAATGCCCAAAACTGATTCCAAATGCTTTTCTTATAGAAGATAGGGATGGCAGAAAAAAACCCAAAAAAGGAAGTATTTAATAATTCTGTTTGAATTTAGTGTTGTTAAAGAACAGAAGTATTCTGCATTTTTACAAATTATAGATATAAAAAATAGGCCAAACAGCGGTCGAGATATAAACTTCCCAAAGTCTATACAAACATGCCAAAAAAGTTCGCCGACGATGATTACCGTAATCTAATATATTATAACCGCTGTGTCCCTGCCTGTCGGCTTGCCTGCCTGCGTCTGAAGCCTCGAGTGACGTCTCCTCCCGGCATGAACGCAAATAATTCTAGAAAAACCCGTTCGATTTCGACGAATCTTCGCCTGAATACATGGCGCGAACTCTTGCAGGTTAAGTGGGAAGTCGCCTCCCGAAAAAGCATGGGTACGATATCAGGACATTTTTCGTTTTTGCATTGTTAGACTCGGCCTTTCAAGTGCATTTGCACTAACAAGCCTACAATGAAACAAACGAATCAAGGATAATAACAGATTGAAAATTTATGTGAAAAGTTTCGTGTAACTATAAAACAAATGAAACACGTAGGTAGCGAAGAAAAGAAACGACTCAAATGCATTGTAATAATGGACAACAACATTTAAAATAGGAATATATTTCACTCGTACATTGAAATTATCCTTTCGTTTGCAAGTTTTATTGGGCAATTTAAAGCAAATTACTATATTGATAATTTCTATCGAATGTATACCGGTAAACCGGCCTGGAAAGAACTAAAACTTAAGATTAAAACCCCGACATTTAAAGGTAAAAATGATCACTCGTGTAAAGTTCGTACAAACGTTCGAAGAAAAGATGTTGGTAAATATTTATTTTTCAATAGAACAGCATTGGACTGGAATGAATTACCTGAAGAACTTCTTATGCCCTTTCCTCAAACCGAGAAAGCATTTAAAAGTAAAATTGTTAAAAACTTTAGTATTTAATATGAGTATTTGTAGGTTAGTATTTTATTTAGTTTTTTTTATAGGACTTGCGCCACCAAGCGGCGTTAATTATTGTAAATAAACATAGTTGGGTTATAATTTAATCACAATACTCCAAATAACTATCTAATGTCAAATTATGGTCGAATTTTTTTTATTATTCATGAAGAAGATTATTTACTTATTCTATATTTTTTGTAGTTGTATGGACAAATAACAAATGAAACATGTTGTAGTTTGTAGCTAAGCTGTTGTGACGAGAGTTCCAATGACTTGAAGTCAAGAAGTTGTATATAGTGTATAGGAACTACTATCAAAGAAGGTTATATTTTTGTATTAAGTACATTCAATTGTTATTATGTAATTTGGGCATTATGTATTGAGTGATACCTAAGCTGTTGTGACGGGAGTTCCTGTGACTTGAAGTTAAGAAGTAGTATATAGTGTATAGGAAATGGTATCAAAAAGCTTATATTTTTGTATTAAGTAAACCCAATTTTTATTATGTAATTTGGGTATTATGCATTGAGTTGTGATGGGGACCCGCTGCCGCCGGGACCTGCTCCCAATTGTAGCGTTTATGTGAATAATAATAATGGTTGTGATTAATTTCTTTCGATATTGACGCGTGCCCGGTGAATTGATTACTTAATATTAAACAAACCACAGAACATACGATATGCTGTACCATCAGAAATATTGAACAAAATAAAAAATATTGTGTACCGGTAGTCTAAATCAGTGGTGCCCAAACTACGGCCCGCGGGCCAAATGCGGCCCGCGAAGGATTTTTGTGAGGCCCGCGAAGCTATGGTGAAAAAGCAATTCGAAAAATTTAACACACAAATTCATCCATTTTTTAAATTTGTATAATAAAACTTCAAATATTAAAATGTTAGCCATGGAAACCTTATTTGGAATTGATTTTCACCTATATGGGACCTCAGAATACATAAGTAGCTTCCAATTTAAACTTGAATCCGGCCCGCCGAAGAATTGCCGACTTCCAATGCGTCCCGCCAAAGGATTCGCAACCACTGATGTGGCCCGCCATTAGAAAAGTTTGGGCACCACTGGTCTAAATCATGTAGGCATGTGTTTTTAGTTATGAAAATGGTGTGAGCTATAGGTATAATTATTTTAAGAGGGGCAATAAAAGTGGTGAAACTAATAACACTCTTTGTAGCAATTTTTTGTCATAGGAACTATCGCATTGGGCCAATACACGCAAGGGTCTTTAGATGTTTGCAGGAAGTACTGCAGCGGGCCCCTAGTATAATATAAGATGCTTATTATTGCCAAGCCAACGACAAATTCGTATTAGAACGATCACAAAGTGACTTCCTTTATAACGATGAGAATTATTTTTTAACTAAATTGTGTATCATTGGTTTTATAAAATGGCTTTGATATTGGTTTGGGAATTCTTTATTTTCTTTTCCTCATATACAAAGAATTCCACAAAGTATCGGCGTATCTGTAGGAGAGAGGTACATGTTTACCCTCGGCGCACTAAGATACATGTCGATTTTAGGCTGCGTTTTTCGAGAAAAAAATGTGCATATAAATAGAAGTTGAGCTAAGTATGCGAGGAATTAAAAGTTAACGGGATTGTAAGTAGACTAGAAAAATTTAGACGGAAAAGAATATAGGAGGTCTTTGGATAATGATTTGTGGTTAAAAGGCAAACTGGAGAAAGAAGACGGAAGTCACAGGATTACTTTTTCCGTGATTATGATGAGTAAATTCCACAAAGTGAAGTCTGATTTCATCGATGTGAAATGGAAAAAAAAGATTGGAGCTTTGTATGCTTTTAAAGACGAAAATACATATGGAAATATTAATAATAAACCAAGGACCTACGGGCAGGTAAAAAGCAGTACGTGATATTCCTGTAGATCGATATATTTTGTTTTTAAATCCTTAGAAATCGAATGCTAAGGCTATAGGTTTGATAATTCATAATGACGTGAATTGTAATGTATCCATGCATCAGCAACAAAAGCGTTAAAGTTAATTAAGGTACTTAGCTTTCAAGTAATATACACATTAATTTGAGCGTGAAAAATGAAAAATAAACTAATAAAATAAAAATAAAAATAAAATTTCTCATTTCCATATACTACAAACAGACCAGGAACCTGTAAAGAGATCACTAGCAGTTTACATAATTCACAATTTAGTTAAAAAATAATTCTCATCGTTATAAAGGAAGTCACTTTGTGATCGTTCTACGCATCAGTATTTCTAATACGAATTTGTCGTTGGCTTGGCAATAATAAGCATCTTATATTATACTAGGGGCCCGCTGCAGTACTTCCTGCAAACATCTAAAGACCCTTGCGTGATTTGTCGGTAACATCAGCTTTATGGCATTTTTATGCTCAGCTATCGATGGGGTATATTCATGTCTTTTTGAGGGGTATTCCCTTGCTTAATGTTTAGTTCTGTTCTGACCGATGAATGTCTCGGGCCAAACCTCGTCTTCATCAGTAATGAGTGCCATGTTTTTTAGGGCTTTTTAAAAATGTTAACTTTTTTGTGATGTAGGAATTATTTCTTTGCCTTAAACTTCTTGATAAAAAAGACAAAAAGGTAGTCCAGTAATTGAACCATGTTATAAGGTAAAGCATAAGCAGTTATCCCGTGTATGTAATGGGTGTTGTTAGCTTTTGACTTCTACAAAAATTGATGTATTTCGGCAGTGAAACAGCCCATATTCTGCGAGCGTTAAGTGGGAAATCACCCAACGAGAAGAGTGAAACGCCTCCAAAAAACTCGATTTGTCGCTAAAGAACGATAAGGTCTTTCGGAATACATTCATAGAATGCGGTGGGATATTTTCCTGGCGACAGATTCGCAAAAGAGCCCTAGGCGACAATTTTACGGCGTTTATTTTTCTTATTGTCGTGTCATTGATATTCGACCCCGTAATCGCTCCCCAAACTCCAATGAAAAGTGGTATCTAATTGTTTTTTCATCTGCCGCACAATTCACATCGTTGGATAGCAACAACTTTGATGAAATCGATGAAAAAATTATTACTGTTTTCTTTCGGCTTCTATTTGCCGATTCGCAATTAATTTTATAATTAGGTTCGCGCTGCAGCAGCGTCGTAAGTGCAGTTATTGATTGCCGGTAGAAGGAAAAAAATATAATCAACGGAGTTCACCTTGTGTCTGGCAGAGGGCGTCTTACAGCCTATTGCATAAGCTGTCTTATTTGTTGTGGTTTCTTATCATCTGCGACCATCATTATCCGAGCATGCAGCCCTGGGGTTTTCCTTCATAATAACTCTTCTGTCATTGCCCCTTCATTTTTCCGTGCGATAACATTTTTACGTCAGAATTGCTAGCAAACATTTGGTGACGAATGTTTTTTCTTTTTCTACAGGTTAAAAATGCACCATTGTATTCATTATCGGCTTCTTGATCCTTGTAATGTAGTTCTTCCCGCTCTGTAAACCGTAAAAGTGCATACCTTTTTTCCTTAATTTATTGAATTTCAACGTCGCATAGTGAGAATCAAACAGAGTTTTGTAGTTTCTTCCCTTATTTTTTCTTTCGAAAAAGGTGCATAACCCAGCAGGGGTAGCGCGTTCAAACCGTTTGTCTAATCGGTGTGCACATTTTGTAATCGTTCGACGTTTTATATCGCCGTAACCTTTCATCTCCGCGTAACTCGCATTAACCTGTAAGAATCGCCGACTTGTATGCATGTTTATGTTTAATGTATCGCGTTTTCCCAATTACAGATCAACGAGTTGAGTCACGTGAACATCCCCGTCATGCTGCTGCCGGACGACTTCCGCGCCTACTCCAAACTCAAAGTGGACAATCACCTCTTCAACAAGTGAGTGCGCTTTAATTTCGTCCACCCTTCCAACCTATCGCTTTCCCCTTCGCCACTGCTCGTACCGTAACCACGGGTGTGTTGACTTAGTACTCGAAGATTTGGGCTCACTGTATATGTTATTTTCGTGGGATTTGTGGGTTGATAAGCTGATGTTTTGTGCAATGGGGCCACCATATTCCCTCTAAGAAGGTAGGGTTCCGTGACGTTTATAGGGGTAGATCTGAACCAATGGGAGCTTCCCGATCGAGCTCCGTTGTCATAGAGACGCCCCACTGTTGCCGGTTCTTACGCAAAAGGACGGGAATGCGTCTCCAGCGCTAATGAGGATATGCAACACTGTGTTCTGCCTTTCCCAAAAATACTCGTCGTATAGTGTGTTTATTCATACACAGCTTATCCTACTGAAATTGTTTTTACCATTCTTTTTCGTTAATTGTGCATGCATGAGCACATGCAACATAGGGTTTCATTGCAGTGCTTGCTAAAAGGATGGGTGTGGCGCAAAAGCGTCACTATTAAGCTTTGTTGCGTCATTTAGGCCTGTGTTTTTTAAACTTTGTCTCGCGACTCTGTAGGAGGGAGGATAACTTCAAGAAAATAATATTTTGATTTGAGATTTAATTAAATCGCAATAAAAATCAATAGCTACTAAAAGATAAGCAATTATATAATGGGTACATCTCGCTACCTGTCATTTTCGATGTTTCAGCTGGTTATGCCTTGAGTGATCAAATTTTCCATATGAGCTTTGCGACCCAGCGCTGGGTCGCCCCCGTACATTGAGAAACACTGGTTTTGGCAGTTGATGCAACTTTTCGGTCGAACCACTATAAATGGAACCTTAAAGGACTTCAATTAGAAGTAAATTCGATTGATGGAATTTCAAATTATTTAATGGGGGTACTAAAGGGCAAAATAATTTCATATATTTTCCGTAAGGAATAACATTTCTGAATTGCCTCTGCTCTTTATCTCCTGAATTATGGCAGAACCGAAAGAATTCATCGCAAAAAAACGAATGAAAAAGCAGCCGTCATATTTGAAGTCGCGTATTTACTTGTGGGTAGCGTCAACGAAGTATTTACGTCGTGGGTGCTGTAATTGATACTTATAATTTGACGAATCTCTTTATTCGATATTTGTTTTTCAATTTTTTCATGCTGTATGTGGAACGAAGCGTTCTGCTTTATTATTCGTGCTGTAACTGCTTTTCTTGGATGCTCCTTTGTTCCCTATTACTTAAACGCTTTATTAAACTCTTTGCTGTGGAGAGGATTTAGTTTTATGGTTGTACTTACAAAAGATGTTAATATATTCTGAGAATGGCTTTTCATACACAAGTTGTGGCCTATAAACAGCGGTCTAAAGTAAAGACGTTAAAGCATTTGATAGAGATTCGCTAATTTGTAATTTTCTGGTCTGTGCTTTCCGTCTTTTCAAGTTCACTTCGCCGAATTACAATATTTTCCTTACTTTGTTTTTTTAATAATAGTGCACGCGCACCATGTTCCAGAAATACAGAAAAGTTGCGAAATTAAGCCGAATCCGCTTAATCTGAATCCTCAACGGAAGCAAAAAATGAATTTGAGAACGTGCCAAGGTCGAAGTCGTTGCGTCTAAAATAGGCGTTATACGGGCAGATGCGAATATTTTTTATTTTCGTGTTTTAATAATATTGACTCGTGTGAGGAGATTAGTGTTTTTGTGTGTTTGTTCTAACGGCGAATTTAAGTTGAGGAGATTAGCGAAAAATTTGATCAACATTTCTCCAAATCTACATTTCTTAAAAAATTCAAAAATATATCGTCTGTGATGGAATTACCCCCGCTGAGGCGAGTTTACAGTGGACTAAACCGAAAAGTCTAGAAGGTTCTAATGCGCATAACTCGTGCCAAATAAAACAAATAGAAAAATTAAAAACTAAAATTCTTTTTCCATTGGATGACGGCCGAGTCGAGTGCACCACAGAATTTGTCTCTCTTTGTGTGTTTCCCGAATGCCCCTGCTACAAAAAAGATTGCTAAGTAAATGAATCAACGATTCGGAAATGTTGTTAGGTCATTGGGTCGAAAAAAATTCCTTTAATAAGCTGATAATGGTGTGGTGCTGAATGCGTTCAATCGTTGCGATCCACGGATATAAAAATATACAACCTTGATGGAGAGTGAACAATTTAAATACTTTGTTCTATTTCCACAATTTTAATTTCTTAGTAATTCACGACAGCCTGATGATGTAGTGAAACCATGGTCGTGAATTACTAAGAAATTAAAATTGTGGAAATAGTACGATGTATTTAAATTATTTAAATTCCACAAAATAACTCTTCAAACTACGTTTCTTATGCAGCCTTGTTTCAAGATAGAAGTGCCGCACAATCCTGTTTATCTTTGAAAGGTTGCCGCACCTACAAAAGATTTAGGCACCACTCCTCTAGAGCGCATCAAGTAGCGATTCTATCAAATTCCCAGACAATGTATTTAGATCTTTGAGGGAGTTGCCAAGAATTCCTCATGGGGTTGCGATAAAGTGAAATTTCAAATTCGGAAAATATACGAGTTATAGCATCATATATAACAAAACAAGGTTTAAAATTGAGTTTAAAAATCCAAATTTGTCAATCTTTGCAAAATGTAAGAGAAATCGTGAAAGATAGCGCAAATAATTGCAGCATGACGGAAGGTTTTTAGACGTTCTTTAGAAAAAGTAAACGGATAGAGATGTGCACGGGTTACCCGTTGTACAGAGGTGCGTTTCGTCAAATTCGCCGCAGTATGATCGTATACTAATGTATTTGCTTTGAAATCAGAAAATTATTTTTCCTTATATTGTGGTAGCCCTGCTTTAATATCCTTTCTAAACATATTCATTTTCTTTTGCCATTCTATACTCTCCCTTCAAATGAAATTCCTTTGAAATCGGTTGCGCTAATACTTACCATCCAAATTCATCTTTACAGAAAAATTCTAACCTTGATATTGTGGTAGCCCTGTTTAGGCGACCCGGTTTAAATATGCTATGCTGGTTGTTTTTATGTGAAAATTATATTTACCATATTTGGTTCAAATCCATGCGGCCAGTTCTCTAGAAATATGTATACAAGTATGTAATATTATTTTACCTTTTATTGTGATGCCCCTGCTCTTTAGCTCCGCCTTAAACATCTTGATTTCATTATGGTATGTTGTACAAATCTTATAATATACAAAATTTAGTTGAAATCCGTTCAGCCAATTCCTTCCAAATCCTTATTACTTAAAGAGTTTAATTTGTAATTGTGGCACCCCGGTTTGGATGATCCGGTTTAAATATGCTATCATGGTTTTGTGTGTGTGTATTTTATAAATATTAAATTTTCTTAAAATTGATGCGAACAGTTCAACACAAATGCGTGTAAAAATTATGATTCCTTGTATTGTGGCAGTCCTGCTTACGATATCCATTCTAAAGATATTTCGTTTTTTCAATGTTGCACACCTCCTTCATAGAAAACTCCGTTGAAATCGGTTCAGCCAATTCCAAGTTTTATTTTGCAATTGTGGCTCCCCTGCAGAGACGATCCTGTCCAAAAATGTCATTTTGGTAATCTATTTATGTGAAGATTCTTTGTACCAAATTTGTTTGAAATCGGTTCGACCAATTCTTCCCTGATACATATATGCGTACGGACGGACAGACATCGAGAATATAATAGTGCTTTTCAGCCACGACGGAAAGCACTAAAAAGAACGTCTTATGGTCAGGTCGTATCCGTCCATCCGCATGTTTCATCTCAGAAACTACTGGGCGGATGTTGTTGAAATTTGGTATTTAGGACATTGTGGGCAAAGAAATTAAGAAAATGATATAAATGGTCTATGTGGCCCAATCGGGAGTGCCACTTTACTGGTGATAAAAATGAACTTTTCATTATATCTCGTGGAATATCACTTATAACAAAAAAAATCTGTAAACATCTTTGTAGAACTAATCAAATAGCATATGTTTTGTTCAGTACATTTTTGTCGAAGGAGTTGCCGATTTCAAGAAAATCAAACTTTAAAGTCGTAAATCACTTTGAATTTGGAAAATTATCTCGTTTTTTAATTGTTGTCAACGAAAACAATCTTCGAGACAACTGAAGTAAACAGTATCTGCTGTATATAACTAATTAATTTAATTTTCTTTCGTGTACATGCAACAATTAGTAAATGGAGGGAAATGGATTATCTACGACGCAGAAATGAACGTAAAAACATTTTCTTTACGTATACACAACGTGTGTAAGTGAAAAGAAATGGGTAATTTACGACAAAGGAAAGAACGTGAACATAAAGGTTATGTATGTTACTACTATTCCAGTGAGGTATGTTTTAAATAATTGTCGATTGTTTTATTAATTACAACCGATTAGGAAATAAATCGGTGAATAAAAAAGTCGGCATTTCTTTGGCATACCAGTTCTTAGACATTATACTAAGCCATTAATATTTATCTTTTTTGACATGATTCCATTAATCGTAAAGAACGCTTCTGTTCGCATGTATGTACGCATGGTGTGTGCATTTTTCCTCTCGTTATATTATCGAATGGCGACAGAAATGAGACTGGCGGAGTCCCTTTACGATGCATTTGTCGCATGTTTATATGCGTAAGAACGGTTTTCATAGTTTCATACTGTTGTCATGGTGGAAGTATGTACGGAACGGTGGAAATTACTTTTTTATTTTGAGTTAATTTTGTCTTAATACCGTATACTTAATTGTAATGCAAACCGAAATGCCCAGGAGGAATTTCTTTGTACCTTTTATGTACCTTAAGAATTTTTGTAGTAATTCTTGTTTTAAAGGATTCCAATTTGAGAGATTTGGGTTTTAGATTTGCAATTTTCTGATTTTTTCGTCGTCTCGTGAAATGCATTCATCGTTGGCTAATGCCTAACGAGTGGAAACGTCTTGTATTCCAGTTGTATTATTTAGATTGTTTTTGACATTGATATGCTTCCGAAAAGCTTACTTAAAACAGTATGTGCAAATAGTCCCTGTTAAGCGCAGATTTAGGGTGTGCGAGAACTCGACGCGTTAGTAGTTTGGGAAGTACACGACACGCAATTTCTGAAAACATACAATTAAATTCTAAGGATAAAAAAGGATGTAAAATTCTTAATAATTCATTTACGTATATATTAAAAATATAGTGGTTGGGTTTCTGTCTACTGTTAATGAGATACTAACTTTTTTGAGCCTCTAGGCGCGAGACTTTAGGCCGGTGGTTCCCAAACTTTTGGTAGTCGCAGCACCTTTTCAAAGATAAACAATTTCGCGACCTCTCAACCTTGAAACAAGATGTTTACATTTTTACATACGAGTAATACAACGTTTGGACGAATCCATTTGTAGGTACTACACCAAAGTCAGTTTGTAGGAAGAAAAATTATTGTCCTAATTACCTATCAACGCATCTAAATCGCAGGTTTACTCACTAAACTAAGTTTTTCGCGGCAGCCCTAAAAATCAGCTGCGGCACCAAGTTTGGGAACCACTGCCCTAGGCGATCGCTTGGCACTATCTATATTCTTCTCTGGTCCGTGACATATTGATAATTTGACTGACAATATTTATTTGTATTCAAACCCATATTTTTCTAGCAACTCTCACTTTGGGGGAGAGGGAGCAAGACAGAGCGGAAGCAATTGGAGGCCTCTAATCAGCCAGTACTCCCATTTCTGATTCCTTGTCTAATGCCCTTCTCCAAACGATATTTCCGTGTCAGATAGGACCGCCATCTCGATGTCTTCTAGTGGAGCTGAATTTTTAGGCGTTCTTTACGAAAAGTAAAAAAAAAAAACTACTGGGCGGATGTTCATAAAATTTGGCATTTAGGACATAAGGGCAAATGAATTAGCAAATTATATAAATGGTTCACGTATCTAGCCTAATAGGGGATCTCGCTTAACTGGTGACAAAAAAATGAACTTTTCTTTATAAAATATAAAATATCACTTATAACAAAAAGTCTTCAAACAAATTGTAGAACTAGTGAAATAGCATATGTTTAGTTCAGTACATTTTTATCGAAGGTCTAGCCGATTCCAAGAAAGTCAAACGAGAAAATAATAATTCACTCTGAATTTATTGTTCTAACATTTTCCCCGTTTTTACTTTCTCCATATAAGAAGCATAGAGAAAGTATTGTTTTCATGAAAAAATCGAATTCGATATTTCAACGGAAATACATGTTTTAAGGTCCCCTGAACACGTTTTGACTATTTTCTCGATGATGTCTGTATCTGTGACCGGATTTTTGTGGGTGCTCTAACTCAAATACAATCAAATCCTCGCGAAATTTTATATGTAACACTTTTATTAAAGGGACAAGTGTGTGTGTATGTGTTCGATTTTTTGTTGGTGCTCAAATTCAACTATTTGAAATTTTTAGAAATATTATAGGTACGGAAAAAGTCATGTGGTGGCCACATCAGATTTTTTAATTGTTATCTTCGAAAACCATCTTCTTGGTAACTGAAGTAAACAATATCTCCTGTAAATAACAAATTTCTTTCGTGCGCACGCAACATTTAATAAATTACGAGAATTGGATTATTTACGACGAAGAAATGAACGTAAATACGTGTTTTCTTTATGTATACACAACCTTTGTAAGTGAAATAAATGGGTAATTTACGACGAAGACATGAACCTGAACATAAAGGTTATGTATTCTTATATAATAATTCTCAAGTGTCCGTCTGTCTGTCCCGATATTTTTGGACATTTCCCAATGGAATTAAGAGCTGAAACTTTCACAATCGTTAAACCCTTATGAGGTGGTCTCTAGAAAAATCAAACATCCTGGAAAAAGTCCCGGATTCGACTCCGGGAGACGATTATATTTGCCCATAAGTTTACACGGTATTTTCGATTTTTCAAGGTGCAAGGTTTATTTCCTTCATTCATTAAAATATGTAAATATGGACCGAATATTTCTCTATTTTTGTTTTATTTGACGGCTAAAACTATAAAATATCTTCTTCTTGCGATGTCTAGATGTTACACAGAAGAATTTGTCAGAAACACGCATTTCTTTTTGAAATTTTATGGCTTTTTCGTACTCTTTCCGGGCGTTGCCAAGGCGAACCTCATTGTGGCAGCTAAAATATTTAGTTTATAAGATAGCTCTTAAACAATGCAATATATTATGACCTGATGAGTCGATTCCGACCGTAAACAAACAAAGGATTTAGCGAGAAGAACCAAGCGCTAAATACGTATTTCGAGAGCCAAGCTCTCATCATCAGTAGCTCTGGAAGAAGAGTGGGGTCTGTTGGGTTGCGTGAGGGAATTTAAACCGTTGACTTACGATGCATTATATGGGAAAATGTTTCAAACAAAGATTCTAGAGAATTAAATTTCCTACAACTTTAATTCCAGTACGTTTTTACATATATCGAATATTAAAGCAAATATTTCAAAATAACGGATGCGACAAAAGTAAACACCCACTTCCGGTTGACCGATTTTTACCAAAATTTAATCAGTTCAAAAATCGTTCCATATATATAGGGAAAAAGGGGGGAGGGAGATAGGAGGGGTTACACAGAAAACGAATGGAAGGTAATTAAAGAAACGGTTAGGAAAAGGAAGGGGTTGGAAAAGGAAGGCGGAAGCAAAATAAAGTTACAAAAAGTTACACAAACTTGGTAAAAGGGCCAAAGACAACAAAGATACAAAGTATTTACAAAATATTAGGTAAGCTTAATTGAGGAGAATGATTGTGGGAAAGGTATCTAATCTAACAATAATAAAAGACTACTTCCGTCCCTTGGTCCCTTTGTCCCTTCGTGGCTCCCTTTGTCACGCTATAAAAATGCGAATAACTCGATAATGGAACGAGAGTCATTTTTGATATTTGGCAGGAATGATCGATTCACATATTGTAAGACGATGACGAAAAGAAATCTAGAAAAAAGTCCTAGGTTCGACTCCAAGTTAGGCAATTCCATTTCCCATATGATAACACGTAAAAATCGAGTTTTTGTCTTGCAGGCTATTATTCTTTTTGAGATCTAAATTAGAAAGAATTCACCTATGATTTTCGAATCTAGCCCATTTTAAAGAAAAAACTATGAAGTTTCCCATTCCGTTCATCTATTTCCGCCTACAGTTCAAAATTCCTCATGTTAAACGTTTTAATTCACATATTTTGGGGAAATCTTGCCATTTTAACGGGATGTTGCCATGCCAACCCATTACATTGTTAAACCTCGAAATCCTATTGTTATTTCAATCCTTATGGGTGAAAGTGTGCTTTGAATGCTATTACAATTATTACGAGAGAGAGAGGAGTGAGAAATTCTTTTCATAGCAACCAATGTAAACAACATTTGTTGCGTTATTTACGAGGAGTGCATTTGAATGTAGAATATTATTCATTCGCATATTAAAATTAGGTACTTAGAATCATCGTAGGAGTTCGAAACTTGAAACAAGGAACGCCTAAACAACGAAAGTTTGTTTTCTTGCCATCCAGAGAAAGTCAAGGCATATTTATGTTCATTTTTTATTTCACGAAAACCTTTCCCGTTGAATTTCAACGGGCATCTCCCTAGTTCATTTAAGAGAAGCGAGTCTTCTCGATTCCTATCATTATATATCACAGGACATGCCAATCGCCAATGTCATGAAAATCCGGTTCACAGACATTTCGTCCAATGACATTTCGTCCAATGACATTTCGTCCAAGAGCACTTCCGAAGACATTTCGTCCAAGGACATTTCGTCCAATGTTTATTTCATCCAACGACATTTCGTCCAATTTATATTATATAGGCATTTCATACGGAGAAATAGGGATGGGGGAACGGTGTGGGACAAGGAAACTTCATTTGATATAAGCAATATGGGTGTCGACCGCGTAAATTAGAACGGCGGGGAAGGGGGAGGACCGGAGGGGACAAGGAAACTTCGTTTGATATAGGCGATATGAATGTCTATCGACTCGGAATTAAACATATATTTTATAAAATCGTAAATTGAAATGAAAAGCACTGGCGGAGAGGGGGTACAAGGAAACTTCGTCTGATATAGGCGATATGGGTGTCCTTCGAATCGGAATTAAACGTAGATTTTAGGCATTAAACAAATTAACATAAAACATTGAATGTATAAAAAGTAACAAAAACAAACTTTATTCAGTTGTTGACAATCGCACCTTCTTGGATAACATTGATATAGGGCAGTGTTTCTCAACCGAGGTGACATCACACCCCAGGGTGACGCGAGAGTTATTGAAAGGTGACGCAAATATTTGATAAATTCACAGTGTATCATATTCTGGCTTATAAAAATAAATAAAACCAGAAGAATACCTGCCTCTGCTTCTTTGAATGCATAAATTTTGAACTTTATGTTGTAGATAAAGCCTAATTTATCTATAAAGGTGACTTGAAGGAAATGGAACAGTAAACGGGGTGACGCAGAACTGAAATGGGGTGACGTAAACAAAAAAAGGTTGAGAAACACTGATATAGGGTAATACATGATAAAGAAATATGAGCTGCAAGACAAAAAGAAAATGACAAAATAAAATTTACAAAAGAAACAAAAGCAAACTATATACATGTGTTAATAATTCCATCTTCCCAACAATTATTGAATTACAGTAATGCATAATAAAATAAAGTGATATGGACAACACATGACTTTCTCCATATTTATGGCAAATTACATGTTGTTAGCTCTGGGATCGCTGTCAATATTGACTTCCGGTTCACAATTAAGAAAAGAAAAAGGAGCGTTACTAACAGTAAGACGTAACTAAGCGTCAGTTGTTAACAATAGTCGTCGGTAGGTGGCGTGGTGGTGGCAGCAAAAAATATAAGATATCTCTTAAACAATGCATTATACGGACCTTCTAATTTTTAATTAACTTATTATTATGAATGTAGATTTAATTAAGTTCTCATATAACCTTATTTAATCTTTCAACTTCCATTATGAAAAGAAAAATAAATATCCACAAAATTACCAATAATTCATAAAATAAACGTAAGAATAAATGTTTATTTACATGCGAAGACCTCCATTCTAACGTTTACGGTATTTGACTGAGTTGCCAAGTGTACATTTTTTAACCATATAATATGAGTAAATGAATTTTTATAAAGGAATGGGAGGAGCAAAGTAGAAACCATCTACGGCAACATTATTGTGTTACGATTTTACGATAGTTAAGATGCGCTAGTAGATAGGCATTTGTTTGGCTCTTAGCTGTTCCCGCAACACAGCATTCTTAAAACATTTCTGACTACTGAGCTACGAACTGTGATAATTACAGTTACTCACTCATTCTGTCTTCATTAATACGTAAATACAGGTAATTAAAAGGTATTTTTTCAATTAGAAGTACAGGTGTGCATTTGAATGCTTTCTCTTTACTTTCATGGAGATAGAAATCATATGGAAACGAACTAAAGAAAACGCACTATATTTTAGGGGAACTGTAGGTCACGCTACCAGAACTCAAAAAATCCAACTCGCACATTACACGACACACAAGATGAAAACGATTTTGAGGCAAAAAATAAGGGATCGCAAATTATGCGAAGTCGCAAAA
The DNA here is from genome assembly GCA_028673005.1 of Tanypteryx hageni. NCBI lineage: Eukaryota > Metazoa > Arthropoda > Insecta > Odonata > Petaluridae > Tanypteryx > Tanypteryx hageni. The sequence continues at coordinate 21,353,506 of CM054112.1, read as the reverse complement.
TACTTGAGTATATATGGTACGTACTTTAAGTTCTGAGTGTAACGTAATATGTATGCACTTTCGCACTGAATTTTTTTGTTTGCGGCTTATGGCAAAGTTGACGTAAGGTCGAGTTTACGTAAGTCGGGGCTTACCTAAGCCGGGGAGTGGCTGTATTGGTAACCCTGATCTATTTTAATATAACTGTATATAGATGAATATGAGGTCAAGAAAAGAATTCAACTCTCTGGAACATACTATAATATGAATTATATATTTTTTAATTTTCAGTCCACATAAAATATTGTTTCATTAGATTAAAAAATTGAGGAATAAAGTGATCTGAAGATCCTATGCAGACAGGCATAAGCTGTAAATTAAAATTTATTAGTTTTATTCGGAGGAAGTGCAATATATCCCTTCTCAAAATAACGCCATAAACGGACATTTATTTTTTAATTGCCATGTCAACCCTATATAACCAAATTATGATTAGTTCATTTTATAAATTTCTGCCAGATTTCAATTTTCTATCTACATCTTTGATCGAGTTTTTGCGTTTTAATAATTTTGCACTCAGACCAACGAACGGACAACATGGCGCATTTCATCTCTTTAGGTATTCCTTCTCCTATTTAACGCAACGAACTATGAAAATCATTTCCCTCTCCTTCCGTCGTTCTCTCCTTCAAAGCACGCTTAAAGCCATAAGGATTGGAATAAAAATATGATTTCGAAGTTTAACAATGTAGTTGGTAGGCCAGACAACATCTCGTTAAAATGGCAAGATTTTCCCAAAATATTTGAATTATACGTTTAACACGAAGGATTTAGAACTGTAGGCGAAAAACGATTGACAGAATAAGAAACCTTGTGATTTGTCCTTTAAAATGGTTTAAATCTAAAGGTCATGAGTCTGTTCTTTCTAATTTTAATCTCAAAAAGAAGAAAAACCTGCACGTCGAAAAATCGATTTTTACTTGCTATCTTAAGGGGAATACAAATCACCCCTGGAGTCGAGCCCTGGAAGTTTTTCTTAAATTTTCCTTGGTCATAGCATTTTTATATCGGAGTAGATTATCTCTGCCAAATTTCAAGTTTATATCTACATCTTTGATCGTCATTCGCGTTTTAAGTGTATTCCAGGGATCAGGAACCCAGGAATCGGTCGTTTTTATCTATACAGAAGAAGCTGCCATTTATAAGAGGAGATATGAGTGGTGAATTCACCTTCTCCAAATAGCCAGTCCTAAGATCGAAGTAAACACGTTCGAGTTTCGTTTGCATTCTAAACATTCTTTCTGAATAAATACAAACTTTTTATTAAGCTTATAAAAGTGGAAATTCTTTCCGGCGGTTTTTGAAAAAGTTCATGCTATTCAGATCCGTATTCAATTTAAATATGTTTATTAAACCCAAATGAATTATTACGGCCTGCTGTTTTTAGTGCTTTTCGCCATCATCATTGCTGAAAAGCACTATTATATTCTCGATGTCTGTCCGTCCGTACGCATATATGTATCAGGGAAGAATTGGCCTAACCGATTTCAACCAAATTTGGTACAAAGAATCTTCACATAAATAGATTACCAAAATGACATTTTTGGACAGGATCGTCTCTGCAGGGGAGCCACAATTGCAAAATAAAACTTGGAATTGGCTGAACCGATTTCAACGGAGTTTTCTATGAAGGAGGTGTGCAACATTGAAAAAACAAAATATCTTTAGAATAGATATCGTAGGCAGGACTGCCACAATACAAGGAATCATAATTTTTACACGCATTTGTGTTAAACTGTTCGCATCAATTTTAAGAAAATTTAATATTTATAAAATACACACATATACAAAACCATGATAGCATATTTAAACCGGATCATCCAAACAGGGGTGCCACAATTACAAATTAAACTCTTTCAGTAATTAGGATTTGGAAGGAATTGGCTGAACGGATTTCAACTAAATTTTGTATATTATAAGATTTGTACAACATACCATAATGAAATCAAGATGTTTAAGGCGGAGCTAAAGAGCAGGGGCATCACAATAAAAGGTTAAATAATATTGCATACTTGTATACATATTTCTAGAGAACTGGCCGCATGGATTTGAACCAAATATGGTAAATATAATTTTCACATAAAAACAACCAGCATAGCATACTTAAACCGGGTCGCCTAAACAGGGCTACCACAATATCAAGGTTAGAATTTTTCTGTAAAGATGAATTTGGATGGTAAGTATTAGCGCAACTGATTTCAAAGGAATTTCATTTGAAGGGAGAGTATATAATGGCAAAAGAAAATGAATATGTTTAGAAAGGATTTTAAAGCAGGGCTACCACAATGCCAGAAAAATTAATTTTTCTATTGACATGAATTTGTATAGAACTAGCTGCATCCATTTCAGCTTTTAGTCTACGATTATACTACGGCGAGTTTGACGAAAAGCATTTCTGTACCACGAGAAATCAGTGTACATCCCTACTTGTTATATAGATTACACTCGCAGAACTACTGAACAATTTTGAAGAACTAACAGTGATTTCAAGTGGATTTATTTTGACTTAAAAGTGCTTTGATGCATTTAAGCAAGGAAATAAAATTTTTCCTTTTGTCATAATTGAAGAGAAAAATCATGACTGTAATTGATGAGTAAATATTGTTGTGGTTGACATTTTTATAAGTATAGTCATTAGAGAGAAATTAGCTAACAAAGCGCCGAGGAAAGTGTCAGGCGTGATGTTCTCCATTTGTTTTCTCTCGCGATAAGCCGTCTAACAAAACTGCTTTGGTTTTAGGAATTTTAATGGTAAATATTTCTCTTAGCTTTGTGCGCCGATCTTATCGTCTTGCGCTGCATCTCTGCGTGTCCGCTTTTTGCTGCGTTTCGTTTTTTATCACAACGCATAAACACATTCCGCAGTAGTCATGTCGTTCTAATCCCTCATCTTAACAATGTGTTGTTGTTTTCAGGTCATATGTTTTCGAGCGGCCATGTTGTGACGCAAAAAATGTTACCGAAATTCTGCTTAATCGTCTTGCTAATCATGGCTAATATTTTATTGTTCATTGTTTTTTGCTTTGGTAGCAACATTTAATGTTGCTTCAGTTGATGAATCATGGCAAATATTTGGGAGGGTGGAGTGTGACATTTCTTCGCAGCAATCATTATTACAAATTATATTAACCGGAGGAGGAATTTATTCTCCGCTGCCATCAAATTTTCGAAAGAAATTCCGCTCACCTCGAGATTATGACGTGAATTCACGTTAAGGTAGTCATGTATTAAGCAGTAATGCTTATCTGTTTTCCGCGTGTAATCTTCTGCTTCGAGGTTCTTTTCTGAAACTCGAAAGGGATTAATTCGAGAAACACGTTCATATACAAAAAAACTTGTATTTTCTCTATGGTTTTAGAGCTTGAAAATCTGTTGTATAATTTTTTGCAGGCAGTATTTAAAAATAAATATCCGATGTTTGTCAGTATTTTTGGCCTAACTGCTATTATTGACGTCATGCTGCTGTAGGCAGCATGAATTACTTCATTTTAGTGTTAGCAAATTCTTATCAACGCAGAACAAACAAGCAAGGATTTTGTAGGTGTTTGTTTTTATTAATACCAGAATCATATGATACGTAGTTATCTGCCCATCTCATACTCTTAACTGATTGGTCAATTCTTGTTATAGCTGATTTTTTACTCGCATCACTTGTCTGAAGTTGATGACTTCTTGTGGTTTGTTCAAGTTTCCATTTTTATTCTTTTTCACGCGTGTGAAAACGTTATCTCACGATCAACACTTATTTATCCTTTATCTTATGCAACCACGATGTTACTGAATTCGGGTGGAGTTGACCCACAAATTTGTCTGCGAACGTGCGAAATTTTACTACATATAAAAATTGTTTTCTTTAGTTGATGTTTAGAAACTCGCTTTTAATATTAATACATGAAGGCAAATACTACAGCCGGAAAAAGCTCCTTTCACTTTTGTGAGGCTAATAATCATTTCATCGGCGTCGACTTTCAGCTTTTCAATGGGTCCATGGTTCGTCAACTCGGACTATCTCTATTTAAAGCGTCTCATCTCCTCGTAACGATCCCTTTCAAAGATTCTTTTTCCCTCTCACTCCATCTTTGCCTCCATCCTTCGATAACCTCCTAAAACATTCCCTTTCAAAAGCTAGCCCAGCCGTATCTTCTGTCTGCCATTAATCACTTTGCTTCAGCGCCTCTCTTTTTCGGCTATCATCATTCCTGCATTTGCTTCCTTCGTTCTACTGATTCCTGTATTCTGAGTTAGGCCGACAGGGTGAAACTTACGTGCTTGACCCGCATTTTCCTTTGTCGAAGTCATTAAAATAATACGCACCACTTGAAATTTTAAGTTTTTCGGCACATTTTCCTGCATGCAGCAATTCTTGACTTGAAATCATACTAATTTATTGAGCTGCGGAATTAAAGTAAAATGTCAGAAACTCGATGCAATCGTTGCGCTAGATTGTTATTTCTGAAATTATGACCAAAGGATCAAAGAAGTTTCGACGTCATTATTAGGAGAATCGTTGGACTTCTGGGTTTCGTTTTCCCAACCCCTCCCCCCGTTTCTTCCTCTCCTCTTTTCTCCGAACCGCTTTCGATCCTTCGCCATCTAGTGATTGTCACGCGAAGTAGAAGCTCTTTTGCTGCCTTAATTGCACTCGCTGTTCTTTTTTTGCCGTTGCTCGTACATTGCTCCATCAAGTGTTTTTGAAGGGCTTCCAAACAATAGGCGTCTTTTAACGCGTCTCTTTAGCGCTTAAAAAAGGCTTTTTGTCAGTCTTTCGGGATAATTTTGGGAAAATTCACATTGCAAGTACATGTTATAAGCTACCGTGTGCCTCTTTGATCTCTTTTTATCTCCCACTGCGCAAACATTCTTGAATACGGCCTGCTTAGCCAACGCCTTGATTACTTCGGCTTGGTAAAAGATGCAAGTGCTCCAAAATGCAATGCTTACTCGTTCTGCGTCGCAAATTACGGTTTATGCGTGTTTTGTTATTTAATCGAATTAATTTAACCGATTTCTTTATCGTTTTTTCTCCTCCGCAGTTTCAACCTCGCATATTATATGCAAGAAAAGAATGACTAGTTGTTTTATTGTTTCAGTATGCTCTCATAGTTTATTTTTCCTGTTTTATTTTTAGTTCAGCCGCACGCGGTTACTATCGCAATAATCGCATCGAAGACAAAGGTTTATTTGTAAAGGTACATTTTTAACGCTGCAATTCATTTTAAGCCCAATAGTTATACCAACATATTTTGTTAGATAAGGCCAATTCTGTTCTTTTGTTAAAGTTATTCTTGCCATCGGTGGGCTGAAAATATGCATAATTTTCACTCGCATTTTCGTGAACTAAGCTTTTATCTTAAATGTTATTGCTTCTCAGATGGTATATCGACCAGGAAGTCGTCAAGTGATCCTTTTTTTCCTCTTTTTAAACAATTTCTTCAGCTACAATTTTCGTTGCCCTTTGCATGAAAACGGTTTGCCGTTCACCCAAATATGATTTCACATCCTCCGTAACGAGATTATTATTTGATTGGAAAGACTCGGAAATACTTTGTTTAAAAACCATTGTTATAGGCTAATGGCGTGACTTATCGCACATTTTAGGCGCGCTTGTGTTGCTTTATTTGGCTGCTGAGCTAACGTTTTTGACGGAATTTCCGGAAGCTAACACAGTATATTTAATATTTTTGCGGATTATCTCCTTCAGTTAACAGTTTCTGACTGATAAGCACTTGGGCGCAAAAAAGGCAACACCCAATTGCGTTTCGTGACTAAGTTCGTCTCTTCTTTTTTGGCCTTCTCTATCATGTGCTGTTTTTTTTAGTTCTTGCCTATCCAAAGCTAGAATGTGTTTCATTTTTCTCCTCTGTCGGCTTCTGTTGGGGTTTTCTTCGTCGCCGCGCGTTTTATTTTTTCAGGATCGATTTCATTTTCAAGGAAGCTTCGTGCCATGCTGACGGAAATTGAGAAAACTAGAAATAGTCGTAGAAAACATCCGTGGCACTTAGTGTTGCTCTGAGTCTCGCTTTTATTCCATTTTTTCTTTCTTTGTCTTGTTTCACGAACTCTAAAAGTATTCACATGAATTGTTTTTGCGGGCAGCGGCGGGTTGCTATCGCGACCAACAGGTCAATTACCTCCACTGGACTTTAAGATAGCGCAGTTTTATCGTTAACCTCAGGTAATCGATAAGTCGGTGTTCTTTTAATCCTAAGCCGCCAAATTGTCATTTTCCCCATGTTAATTTCAATTTGCACGCAAAATTTTGCCCTCGGAACCAAACTAGCTGCATACAGTCCGCAGGGCAAACTCGAATTTTCCTTCTTTACATGTTGCCAAAGTGATAACTCAAGATTGTTTTTTTATCATCGTGAACTTTTTTCCGTCCCAGTGGAAATCCTGAGGGCATCCATGAACGTGTTTATCCTTGCTATTACACTCGCTTCCCCTTTTCGTTTATTTCTCGTGCGAAGGCTCTCCTTTGAAAAAAGCTAGAATTTGTTTAGAGTTAGCGCTATAAAGATGCTTATCCGCGAACTTTACTGCCACCTCTCCTGGGGGGCATTTACATTTGACGCTAAAGTAAAATTTAAATTTAAAAAAACCTGCGCCGCCAGCTTGGCGTGTGTGTGCGCGCGCGTGCTGTGTCTGCAAATCGATAGTTTAAAGTTGTGGGTTCGAACTCCACTGCGGGCGCAGAGTAAAGCTCGGGGCGGATTAACCGCCGCCAGGATCATCGCATTTTCTCGTGATTTTAATAGCGCCACCGGCACACAAACACGCACGCAGTCTTGAAATCTGTTCTCTCTACACAGACAACTTATCCCGGCGCTCGAGTAATCTTGTCCCGATTTCCCTCTGCCGAAGGGAAGCCTTAAAAGTCTAGCGTGTTTTCTTATTCCCCTCTGGATACACCTTACCATATAATATTTACGCGATCGGCCGAGGAGCTTGTTTTGTCAGGCGACACTCGAGGAGAGGTCGAACGTAAGCGTCGCGCAGTGAAGTGTGTTGCTTTAGGTGAGGCATGAGGAAGAAGGAAAATCCCATCCCCCTCGGTCCTTTTTCCCGGTTAAATCAGTCGCCTCGCGATTAAATCTGCCCCCGAATAAACGGTATATAGTCGCGTAGAGATAGCGCGCGATAAGGAAGCAGGACGTCTGTTGAGTGGTGGATGGCGCGGCGCGCATTTAGCGATTTTTATTAAATTTGACATTTGGATTGTGACGGCATCGGTCGGACATAGCTGTATTCTGTTTGGCTGAAGTTTTATTAGCTTCGCTTGCTCAATTTTTTGCGACGCTTTTAATAAAAATACGCGTAAAATAAGTGTTTTTGTAACATCAATTTTAGAAATTGTTGTTGATCATAATTGTTTTCTGTCTGGGAGAGTTACAATTTCTTTCAATTGTTTTGGTTTGAGGTGTTGTGTAAAAATTTCCCGTTGCTTTTCTGAGAAGGGAGTGATTTAGGTTTTAATCTCTTTCTAGTCTAGGGCGACCAGGCGTTCCGGTTCTCCGAGTTTTCTCCCGGTATGGCGAATATTATTTCGGGACCCATAAATGTCCTGGTTGTTTTTCTTGTAAGCTTGGTGGTCTATCCAGCAGTTTTTTTATCCCCGTTTATAAAAAATCAATTTTAACATCATGCTCGATCTTCCAAATACGATTTCATAAAAGGCGTTTGCATTTCAAGTGCTGGAAAAACCAAAGACCCATGGAAGTTCACCAAGAGCTCATTCTAAGAAAATAACGACAGCTGGTCCTGCTTTTCCCTTCCTTCGTAAATACAACTTAAATGTGACCTGGAAAGATTTTTATGAGAAGATTGAAAATGATCAAGATTTGATCAAGGCAGACAGAAGTAATAGTAAAATATGACTGAAAACATCATTGGCTCCTAAAATCTTTTATTGTAATACTGCTTAATTATTCACGACATGTGTAAATTTATTTGTTATTACAATAAATAAAAGTTTGATTTCTCTTTTGTAAACATATTTATCTGAAATTTAGAGTATACAATAAAATAATACCAATATTCCCCATTATCCCGGTTTTTTTTTTCAGAAAATGCCCCGGATTTTCTCTTTCAAAATTCATTTTGTCCCGGTTGTGAGCATCAGCATCTGGTTACCCTATTCTAGTCGGAAGATTTTTAATCCTTGCTTAATTTGCTATGAAAACTCAATACACAATGTAAAAAATATATTAAAGAAAATGTATTAAATTGATAATTTGCTCCGTAATTGTTACTTTGACCGCTTCGTTAGATTTTCAATGTGCAAATTAATTGGCGTAAGACTGTTCCCAAATTTTTTTTTAGATGCTTTCCCCTCAAGTTAATTATCCATTTTTTTATTTGAGGCTTACTACATGGTTTTTTAAGCTGACGCTATGCAATAACTTAAGCATTCGTTCGTTCACATTGGCGAATCTCCTTTGCTGGTCGAATAACCTTGGCTAAATTTATAATCCCTGTTGAAGTTCCTGCGGCGCTTTAGTCTTTCCCGCTGGTGGTTTATGGGCTTATGAGCAAAATGGATTATTTTATCGCTGCCAAGCAAGGATGCCCGTCTTAAATATTTCGTGAACCCACATTTTAACGCGGTTTTGAAATAGTAAAACCGAGCTTATATTTTCACACAATGCATCCATTCTTCTAAGAGTTTATCAACGCTTTTTGATGTTCCATAATGTTATTTTGTAAAGATTCCCAGAATATTTCGGTAGTCGATGTTTTTTCGTCGGAGGCTCTGATTGTTTAAAAATTCGAAAGTTCGAAACTTGATTTTGGAGAGAAACCTCTCGAGGGCGGTGCCTTTCACGAGTGTGGGGACTGGCAATCCTTAACGCTTTGGTAGGCGTGATCCAAATTTTTATCAGAAGGAGATTGTTTTTTTATTCTACGAAGAATAAAATAACAATCCCCTTAACGAAAATTCATTTTGTGTTGTAGCATTAATCCGAGTTTTTACCCTCTTTGTATAAATATTTTGTGTAGTCCATAGAAAATCTCATTTAAACGGAGGTTCTCTATTCGTATACATAAACCTGCGGAGAGTTTCAGCTGAAATGGATGTGACCGTTTCGATTTGCAGCAAAAAAGTCTGACGCGTTTCTTAACTGCTATCTTATGCTACAAAGAGTCTCGGTTGACTCACGCTGTCTTATGTTAGCGAATAAACAGTATTTTCGCCGGGGGTTGGAATGGAAGCAAGCCTCCGAGGCTGGATCTCACCTTGGGGCCTCAGTTGACATCTCTTGCCTCCATGTCTGTCAATTCCTTATATTACTGTTTCGTTTATGTTCTTTCTCCAAAGAAGCCCTCGAAAATCATTGCATCTTTTTGTTCTCAAATGCTTCGTAGCATTCACCATTGAATCAGTAATTAGACATTTCAGAGTTGAATAAGCGAGCTGGGATTGCACATAGTTAGAATCGAGTAGATACTGTTTGCAACTCTGCTATTAATGGAATCGTTTGGCACGAGTTCGGAAAACATAATTTCCCCGATTTTGGTGAAACGTCCATCTTCGCTTCCAGGTGGAAGATATTTGAATTGAGCCCGTTAGTAGATAGTTATACCAATAAAATATATTTGTTAACTGTACGTGTGGTCCAAAAGTCTTGTTACCCCTAATATTTTTTAGTGATTCAGGATATATAACTTTAATTTAGGATATATAAATTAAATTTATTGACTTTAATTATAACAACTACAATTTATCATTCATGGAGAACCCTTTTAATGGTCCAAAAGGTCAGTATGACCACCAGCATTTTCGCGACACAAAATGATTCTGCGCCACATCCTATGTGGTATTTTGCGAAGCATAGCCTTGTCGATTTTGGTAAAGGCGAATCTCACAGCTTCCTTCAACTGTTATATCGAGTGGTACCTTTCCTTCGATACGCTGTCTTTAATTATGCCCCATAGTGCGTTGTCACGGGAAGAGAGGTCAGGACTTCTGGGAGGCCAATCAAATGGCGCTTCCAAATTTGCTGATCTTCTCCCTATCCGTCTATCACCAAACACATCATGCAAGTATTCCCTGACAGTAATTGCATAGTGGGCCGGGACTCCATGCTGTTGGAACCAACAACTCTGTAAAAGATTCAGTCTTTGGTGCTCTGAAACAAACCAATCTCTTAACATGGCTAGGTATGACCGTTGATTCACAGCGCCATCGAAGAAATATGGACCTATAAAGTGCTTACTGGACATGCCGCCCAGATCATCACATGTGGCGTATTGTTCTCTAACTCTTCGTAATAATGTGGATTTTCTTTACTCCAAAAATAAACGTTTCTCTTACGTGCACTTCGATAAATGGCACATTCATCTGAGAAGAACACTTACACATTGCGGGAGCGTCTGAAAAACTTAAAGTAACTTTGCACATGCTTCACTTTTTGCATATCGTTATCGCTTAGTTCGTTGACGAATGAAGGCTTATAAGATTTCTATTGAAGATCGGTTTTCATGTGTCTTAGCATTCTGGTTTTTGGGATCCCAAGTTATGCCGATCGTTTCCACGCGACTTTTTGGGTGATTGGATCACTGATGCTTCAACTGCTCCACATTGTTCCTGCCGGGTCGACATTCGTCCAGTTCTTTTCTTATCCAAAATTGACCCAGTCATGAATAGCTTACGTTCCCACCACAAAATTGTCATTTTAGGAGGAGCTTCCTTGTTAAACCTGGCATTGAAATTACTCTGCACATCCTTCATAGTTTTTCTTGTCTGTGGGCGTCCGTGAGCCCATACACTTACAACAAGCCGTTCCTCAACACTATAATTACTTGTGTTAGCCATCTGAAATCAATGAATAATATAATAATATAGATAATGCATTGTCAATGTAGTCACTTTTAAAATATGGGGGTAACAAGACTTTTGGACCACACTATATTGGATCGTAAAAAGCTCGAGCAAAGTAACATGATTGGGTATGTGGGACAAATAAAGAGGACAAAGGTAGATCTTTTTTACTATTGGTGAATTGAATATAATAAACTTCACATTTTCAATGGATAGAAATAATGTTAAGTATTCTTCTCTGGATAAATCGCCAATAACGCTACGCGAGGATTGTAGGAAAGAGACTATGTATTAGATTAATGCTCTAATATGTACTCAATTTGCACTTAATATACTTGGAGCTTTAGTTAAATTTAATTGACACCTGAAATTGCAGTGCAACTTAATTTTGTAAAAATATTTATCAGTGATTAAACCTTTTTATATGAGAGCTTTTGAAACTCTTCTTGCTTTATCGCTTGTTGGCCTTCCGTCATTAACAAGATATCTGTATTTCTATAACTAACCGAACGATAATCATTACCTCATTGTTATCGAAGAAAAGATATAAATTTTCAAAAGTTCTTTTTTTCTGGGTCATAATTCTCTTTTCTCATCGCTGTTGAAAAACAGAAATCTAATAAAGGAACAATTTTTTGGAATCGGGGATATTTCGAATGATGGTTAATGGGGTAGGAAATTATTAGACCTTCCATTGCACGCTGGACGAAACTAGAACCAATCATTCTCTCAGTCTATCGATTTTTCATTGTTTTCGTTAGGTCTGCGGTTGTCAACGTCCACCCTGTTACGTATTATTTCGCATTTTGTACTTTTCTGGCGATACGCAGATTATAGATTTCAAAACCCTTCCTTTTTTGTCTCGCCGTATTTCTGTGGATTCGAACCCTACAGCTATCGGTCACACCCATTCCCGCTCGCAAGAAAGATACAAAATTATAGTTATTTTTTTTAACTATCGACTCGTTCTACATATTCACCTGCGCGGATCGGAAAAGGTTTTCCGTTCCTCTTTCTTTACGTATTGGTCAGTTTTTTTTTACTTCCGTTTGCCCTCTTTTTTTACTCTCCCTCTTCAGGCGCACTGCAGTCATCAAGGCGACTCGCCACCTGCTCCGCCTTCTCCCTCCGCCGTTCTCCCCCTCCATTACCCCCACCGCCCTTACCCCCACCACCCTTACCCCCTCCACCATTACCCCCTCCACCCTTACCCCCTCCACCCTTACCCCCTCCACCCTTACCCCCTCCACCCTTACCCCCTCCACCCTTACCCCCTCCACCCTTACCCCCTCCACCCTTACCCTCTCCACCCTTACTCCCTCCATCTTTACCCCCTCCACCCTTACCCCCTCCACCGTTACCCCCTCCACCCTTACCCCCTCCACCGTTACCCCCCTCCACCGTTACCCCCTACGCCCTTACCTCCCCCTTACCCCTTCACTCTTCCTACCTTCACTCTTCCTCCCTCCACCCTTCCCCCCTCCACCCTTCCCCCCTCCACCCTTTTTCTCTCTTCCCCCTCATCCAAACCTCTCTCGCCCTCTTCCGTTCTCCAATCTTCCCCGACCCACCTTTTCCACCCATCCACCCATTTTTCTTTTTTTCCCCTCATCCTCTGACGTACACCATGCGATATACCGCATTCTCTTCCCCATTCGACCCCTCTACGTTTACCTTTCTGTCCGAAGATTTCGCCACTGACGTTTCTCATTGTACCGGCACCATAGGTTCCCCGTTTTAAATTCGAGAGAGAGAGAATGAATGTTAATGCGCCATTTAACTTTTGTTGCTTCAGTGCAAGTCCGCCCGAGTTATTTCCAATGTCGATCAAAACGACGCATGGCGCAGATTGAGCTATTTCATTCGCTCGTTTCGCGCGCAACCAATCCGTGGTTTTGTTTTCATCCGGCGGCGCTATTCAAGTGTAGTTTTTGGTTCTTCTGTCGGATCTCTTGTCTAGCTAATCCGATGTCAGTTTTCTGAACGCGGTTCAAAAGCCGTTGCCTCATTTAAATCAGGAAAATGGTGAGTTTAAGAAATGAGTTGCAAACGGCTGCCAGTTTTAACTAGTTTAATACGTCTTCATTTGTGCTCATTTTTACCTCTGGTCTCGTTTTTCGAGTGATGCCATCGAAGTAATCCCAATTACCACGGGTTACCATTTGTTTTATTGTATTAAAAAATGGATGGAATTTACTCCTTTCAATTTTGTTTTCTGGCTACTCAAATGTAAAATTTTATCCTCAATGCTTCATCTCCGGGATAATATTTTTAATTTTAAAAGACGCTAATTAAGATGTGACTCAAGTTTGTATTATTTCTATATTTGAATTGTCCTTAAGCATTCCTAAAGAAAACATCTCCCCGTAATTTAAGTTGCTTATTTAGCTGATTTGTATGTAATACTTTTTGCTGGGAATCATTAGTCACTAAAATATTATTTAACGACTGTTGTAGTCTGAATTGTCGAACGCCTACGATTCTAGTGATATTGGACATAATTAGGTTAAGAACTACAGTATGCCGATAATGCAGCTTATGTATTCGAATTCAGGTAATTATTTGTCGATAATTGATCTTAATAATTTTCTGTGACGTATTAGCGTGATATGCACCTGCGAAAACTGCAATGCAGATACTTGGCAGTGCGCTCTTCAGAGGAATCACGAAGGAGTCAACTTGGTGCATTAGCTGTTCCTCTCGACTCGAGATTAAAATCAACTGGCGTTTCCATCCCGTCAGTGTGTATCCAGCTGTCAAACAAGTGAAGATGTTTCACGAAATCTCAAAAATCTTTCAAAAATGCGCGTATATCTTAAAATTACAAAAACTAAAATTAAAGGTAATATCAACAGAGACTTATCGAGCTCGTCTTATGGCTGAAAAAAATTCAAGAACGAGCATTTGAAAAAATACTTGTCTCAGGTACCTCCAATAGTCACAACAAGGTTTTAAAAAACCAGATGCGCATTTCGGCTACAAAGCAGCCCTCTTCAGTGATAATTCACCAAAATAGATCGTCCTTTGTAAACCAATAAATATATTAATCGTTTATATCTCGAAAACGGTATGAGATAATGATTCGAAAATTTCCAGGAATGGCTGATTCACATATTAAAAGTGATTGGCGAAAAAATATTTGGAAAAACGACCCGGATTCGACTCGAGGGGATTATTTCTATTCCTCATAAGGTAACATGTAAAAATAGACTTTTCGACGTGCAGGCTTTTATTCTTTTGGAAATAAAAATTAGAAAAAACTGACCTACGATCACCTGAGTTGAACTCTTTTAAAGAAAGGTTAATAATGTATCTTATTCTATTCATCTTTTTCTGCCTACAGCTGGAAATAACTCATATTAAACGTTTAAATCACATATTTTGGGGAAATATTACTATTTTAACGATATCTGCCTAGACAATGTAATTGTCAAAGCTCGAGCTCATATTGTTGTTCTTGCCCTCTTCCCATCCCCTACCTCAAAATTTGTTTATCGTGACAACCAACTGCTGCGAGAAATACGTAAAATCAATATAAATGGTGATAGTTAAAATGATTTATTAACAGTTAAAAATTTAAATTCCGTTTTTTATTAATTTGGACCCATCATTTTTGGACAATATACTAGTTAACCTATTAAAGTCTTATGAATAATTTATTTATTAATTATTTGTGATAGAATGGGAAAACGAAATGAATATGTTTAGAATGGATCGAATGCAGAGCTACCACAATACAAGGAAAAATAATTTTCTGATTTCAAAGCAAATACATTAGTACTATACGTTTATACTAGGGCGAATTTGACGAAAAGCACTTCTGTACAACGGGTAATTCCTGCACATCCCTACTTGTTAGTGCTTTTCGTCATTGCTGAAAAGCACTATTATCTTCGTGATGTCCGTCCGTCTGTCCGTACGCATATATGAGGGAAGAATTGGCTGAACCGATTTTAATCAAATTTGGTATATATAATATTCACATAATTTAATGACCAAAATGGCATATTTGGACTGGATTAACTCAGCAGGGGTGCCACAATTACAAAGTTTTTCAATTAAATTTTTTATATAAGATTTATACAACATGCCATAATGAAATCAAGATGTTTAAATCGGAGATATAGAGCAAGGCTACCAAAATAAAAAGTAAAATAATATTTCTTTTACACATTATTCTAGAGAACTGACGGCATGGATTTTACCCAAATTTGATGTATATAATCATTATATAAATAAATAAAATTATTATATTCAAACCGGATCGACTAAACAGGGCTACCACAATATTAAAGTTAGAATTTGTCGTTAACTATTAATTTCGAAAGTATTGGCTGAACGGATTTCAAAGAAATTTCGTTTATAGGGAGAGTATAGAATGACAAAACAAAATGAATATGTTTAAAACGGATCTAAAAAGCAGGGTTGCCAAAATATAAGGAAAAATAATTTTCTGATTTAAAAGCAAATATATTAGTATATGATTATACTACGGCGAATTTAACAAAAAGCACTTCTGTTCCACGTGAAACCCGTGTACAGCCTTACTTGTTACATTTAGTTATTGAAATTTATTGTCAATTTATAAGAGCAAAAATAATTGCTCGTAAAACTTATAAAAATTTCCAAATCCTTAATTTATTTACTTCACAGAGTTGTTCATGGTACCCCGAACAATCAGCTATGGCACTTTGTCATGCCATGGCACCCAGTTTGGGAAACACTGATATAGTCAGTGCAGATTAGAGGGAAATGTTCAACTCAAAGCCGCTATGATGATACTATAACTTCAAACTACTTAATAAAATTTTTGTTTCTTTCTTTTATTTTTGTATTGTTTTATTTTATTTGATCATTGTACAGAAATGAACTCATTCTTGTTTTGCTCCTTCCAGAGAAAATATGCCGAGCCATTTTAAGGTGAAGGAGTACTGTCCACTTGTCTTTAGAAACCTGCGTGAGAGGTTTGGAATTGATGACCAGGACTACAAGGAGTCTATGACTAGGTGGGTATGTGATGGCATTCCATCTCTGCTGTTATGCTCCCATGTTATCTTTCTCTTCCTATAGTCCCATGTTACCTCTTTCTCTTCCTATAGTCCCATGTTACCTCTTTCTCTTCCTATAGTCCCATGTTACCTCTTTCTCATCCTATAGTCCCATGTTACCTCTTCCTGTAGTCCCATGTTACATCTTTCTCTTTCTATAGTCCCATGTTACGTCTTTCTCTTTCTATACTCCCATGTTACCTCTTTCTCTTCCTATAGTCCCATGTTACCTCTTTCTCTTCCTGTAGTCCCATGTTACGTCTTTCTCTTTCTATACTTCCATGTTACCTGTTTCTCTTCCTATAGTCCCATGTTACCTCTTTCTATAGTCCCATGTTACGTCTTTCTCTTTCTATACTACCATGTTACCTATTTCTCTTCCTATAGTCCCATGTTACCTCTGCCTCTTCCTAAACTCCAATTTCATAATCCTGTTTTTGTGGATCTCATTAATAAAAAGTATGGGTTTCGTTTAATATTTTAATCTGTCTTTCATTCAAAAGATCAAAGTTGACACATATTCTAAAAACTGGAACCATGTGTGATTATTAGATTTTTAAAAATACAGATGTGAAAATTTATGATTCTGTTTATGCAAGTGATCTGGAGAATGGATTTTTTATGTTTGTGATTCCTACAATTAATAAAACATGGGAAAATAATTTGCAGGTCTCAATAAACTAGGCCTTTTGCTCTCATATAAGAGGTATATTTTGAGTTTAAAAAGTGTTAAAACCTAGGACACATCTCTAAAACTTGGGAAACAGGATTTATAAAAAAATGTTACTGTACAGGCATTGTCGATAGCAACTCAAAGCCAACTTCCTTTCCTCTCTCACATATTCAACTAATTGGCTTGATAAGCTGCTCCTTTGTCTGCTTATCTCACTGGCATTTATATCAACTATTGCATTGATGAATAACCTAACTCATTTTGTCTCTGCTACTGCTTCTTATATGGAAAATAAGCTAAATTAATCACCTAAATTTGAAAAATGATATGGTTTACTTTCAATTTGAAATTTCACTCATTTTGTTTCTTTTCAAATTTATTTCAAATAAAGTTGTGTACTTTTCTCAACAGAACTTGTAGTACCATGCAGCATATTCTCTCTTTATTTAAATTATAGGTTTCTGTTCATAATTGACATGGTGACACATACCATACCAAAGTGTATAAAAATGGTTTCTTTTAAAATGGTGGAGGGCTTCAGATGTTGTGTAACCAAGAAATTTTATTTCTCTTTGTATGATTTTTCTGTATTTGATTAAATTGTCTAGCTCAAAATTTCATTTAGATGAAATCATCGGATACTCATGTTAGGGAAAATTATGAAATTCTGTGTACAGTTGGTCCCTGTTATTCATGGGGGTTACGTACCAAAAATGGCAGTGAATACCGGAGAATTTTTCCCCATAAAAATGCATTATATAAGGAGGGTTACATTCCAATTTGCCACTAAAATCACTTGTGATGAAAAAGACGGGAATTTTCCCCCTAAAGATTTCATGTAATAAGGGAGATTAGGTTTAAGTTGTTGTCACTGTACCCTATGACATCCAAACTAAGAAAACAAGTCCATTTATGGGCATTCCGGTCATGAAAAGGT
This sequence comes from Tanypteryx hageni, assembly GCA_028673005.1. Taxonomy (NCBI): domain Eukaryota; kingdom Metazoa; phylum Arthropoda; class Insecta; order Odonata; family Petaluridae; genus Tanypteryx; species Tanypteryx hageni. The sequence continues at coordinate 21,335,990 of CM054112.1, read as the reverse complement.
TAATATACAGGACAGTACATACACTGAACATTGCCTAATCTTAATATAAATGAAAATAATTTAAAATTACATAAATATGAATGGAAAACATTATGACAAGGATATACATGGATATTGCGGGATAAAACTCACAAGAATCTCAGGTACGATGCTCACAGCACAATTCCAAAACAAAACACGTGGTGCTGGTCTGTAATAACACACAGAAGATGGTATGTTAGTTCACTTCCTTATGCAAGTTACAACGAATAAAAAAGTAAAAAATAATTACCTACATAGTATATTCATTATTAATTGCAAAAATAAACAAAATAGGCCGGAAAATAAAATAAAATCAGTTTAATTAGGCAGTCAGTGTTGAACAAGTAGCATGCGTGTCCCTTTCCTACTCCACCACGGAAAGTAGTCCAGGTGACAAATAAGCAAAACAAAAAACCATGGATACTGAAATGACGAATACTGAATCTGTGAATACCGGGGACCAACTGTAATAATAAACAAATTTGTAACAAATTAAAAATAGCTTTTCCTCAGTAGCTTTGCAGAATGGATCAAGTGTGCTGAAAAGCAGATCAAGGTCATAGACTTTATAAAGTGGATTGATTTAAGAGAATTTATTGGAGAACAGCAACAAAAAGCTTTTTGAATCTGCAAAATTACGAGTCCCTTCACATATAAGAAAAATTATCATTAAACCTTTCAATGAGGCCCAAAATCCAAATTTTTTATGGGTGACTGAATTGAATTTTCAGTGTTTTTCATTAGATTATGTTGCATTATTCGTAATTTTCCAAATATTTCTTAAAAGTAGGATGTTCAGGACAATTTGTCCTTGATGCTACAATAAAAATAAATGCTTAGAAACATATTAAAAACTTAATAAACAATTTTTTTAAACACTAGTTGCGCTGAAAACTTTTGTTATAAAAAAAATTTTTTTTGCTGTAATTTAATTTGGTTTATCTTATAAATACATAAATAAACCCGCAAAAATGAAGAAAGTGATCAATCACGTAATTAAACATTATGATTAAATTATTTAATATGATTACATGATTACGAGTGAGTACTTACCACCAACACGATCTGATGTATATCCAATGAAAAAAATCGCCAACTATGAAACTGACCTTACCCAAACAGGTGGGAACCAAACTGATGGCTAGAGGCAAAAAAAGGACACTAAGGCATTATGGTCCCCCACCTGAACCATTAGAATCAGATGTAGCACAATGATGGGAATTCCAGTCATGCCATGTTGAAAGTGTTAAAATACCAAAAGTTAGGAGTTTAGACCATGTGAACATTTATGCAAGTATATGAATGCTAAATATATCATAGTTCAACCAACATCAGCAAAAAATAGTGACTAATGCATCCAAAGATAAATTTGCATATTTAATAGCATTTAAAAAAGCAGCTAATAATTATCACAATGACATATTATTTCCTAGTTGAGTAGACTTCTCACTGTATACTCAAAACAGAAATCAAATATAACAAGGTTGTATTAAAAAGGGAATTATTTTGAGATTGGGACAATTTCCAGGACAATTTGATGGTTGTATTATGTATAGAAAGTAAGATGTATTCTGGAACCGTTCCACATTTTCAAAACATCTGGTCACATTAATCTGTCATTAATTTATTATATCATACTAAATTTTGAGCTCCTACTGTGTTTACAGCTCCTATTTCCTGTATTCATCAAGTTATTGCTAAAATAAAAGATCCTGTTATTCATAAATTAGAATCCCCTTTCAACGTGATCAACCATCTGCAGCTCCTTTTGAGTTTCTCCCATTTATTTAGTGAATGTTACATATATCAACATTTGGCAGTTGGTTTACAAAATACCCTACTATGTGGTGTAAATGACAAGCTCTCTTTCTTGAATATTTAACTCATCTTTTTTATGTTTGTTGACTTGAGAAAGGGAATCAGAAGGTTTATAAGAAAATAGATAATCAAGAGCAATAGGTTGTCAATGTTTTTATTGATCGCAGGTATGATTTTTAATGTGAACGTAGTAGTTTTTTACTTATGAATGAAAAGAAACACAAGCAGCAATCCATACAAATTCAACTAAATTCAATTACCCTCATAATTTTGGAATGTTTAAGTGAGAACTGTACTTTTAGCCTAAATTCATCAGTTAAATGATATTTGTATGATCCACCTGAGTTTTTCAATTGCATATTTTTCTTTTTATTCACATCTGGATTCTACTCTGTCTTTTTCCCCTTATTTTTGCATCTTTAGATATGAGGAGTTTTAGAGCTCACTTTCATTAAACTGATAACTTATTTCTTTTCTCGGCCATTTCATCTACCATATATATTTCTCATCGTAGATTGGATTCACCCATAATATATTAAGTTGCATGAGAATATGGCATCTTTATTCTTTCATTAATACAAATATTTATTTGCTTCTTCTGAATCTTTTGTAACTATTTCAATGTATTGTTTGTTACCTGCATTATTTTCACTCCAAAGAGTTAATGCTTGTTCATAACAAATTCACTAGGAGATAATTGAATTTTATAAATATTTTATTTTCATTTTCAGTTTTAAATAATATTTCTTTGTTAATGTCTGGAGTTCCATTAGTTTATGGCCAAGTGTTTAGGAGATTATTTAAGCAGAATACAAGTGTCTATGAAAGCCATCCTGTAGTTTCATTTGTGCGGAAAATTAAATTAATTAATTTTAATTTATTTAAGCAATTTATGGTTTCAATATACGTAAAAATAAACAATTTCCCCATGTTTAATCAGGATAAATGTCATGTTAATTTCTATTGATTCTTCTTTTTTATATTATACTAGCTGGAGTTACCCGGCTTCGCTCGGGAAAGAATTTTCTTTTAAGTAGCAAATGATTTTTATTTCTCGGAGCCCCGCACTGTCGGTGCCCTCAAATTTCTCAAATGTGTTATTCGGAGAAGAGGTTCACATGGAATTTTAACTACCACTTAAAGAAACCATTGAAAATTTTTAGTCAGGCTTGTGCTTGTGTATGTATCTCAATGGTGAATCCATCATATAATCAAGGCAGACTGCTTTTCCGAGAATATTTGGCATAATTGAGCAGTTTTATTAAAATAGAAATTATTCTGAGTGCACCATAAGCCCTGAATTTTTGTTCCCCGTTCATTAATTATGCAAGTGATGTTTACATTAACATTTAATATTTTATCTATTGTATTGTAAAGTTTTACCATTAATATATTTATGCATTAACGTCTTGCTTAATATCCACATGGATAGATGCACCAAAGCCTTTAAGGCAGCAATAAAATTATGTGGATTATGTCAATACTATTGGCCAAAACGTAAACAATAAACAACATCTTGGTTGCCGAACAAATGTAAGTAGATGTATTGATTTATGTTGCGATTAATCTTTCAATGTTAATGGTAAAAGATAAAAATGTTATAATATTCATTAAAAATCATTTGACTCACTTTAAAAGTATTCATAGACTACTATATTAAATCCATTTGTACCCTTTATCTTGGCGTTGGCTATTCTTCTTGTACAGCTCTCCACGGCATGGACTCTGCTTGCATTAATCATTACGTGACTATCTCCCTTTGAGGACAACAACAATTAAGAAATTAGGCTTTGTTGCCACCTGGAAAATGTTAATAAATTTTGCGTTTAAAGGATAAATTCGAGCGATTTAACATGTAATCTGACTAAACATGAACAGAGTTAAAATATTCAGTCTTTCCTGCGTAAAATAAGCCATTTTATGTAATCATAAGTTAACATTTAGGTATATTTATATCCACATTAGTGAAGGGCTGCAGGTCATTTTGGGGTTTCTCCACACCATATCCCATGCATTCTTATGGAAATAGTATTTTGTTGACCCCATGGGGTATAAGAGACCCCACGGTCTGCAAACCTAGACCAAGTTCTTCCTTTTGTTCATAGGATGGCCCATGAAACTTTTGAATTCGATAGCTTCAATGGTGTAAAAGTGTATAAGGGACATACAAACATACATATATACAAACATTCATTTTTATATATTAGATAATTCCCCAATATCTTTATATTTTTTTCTTTTTGGGCATTATAACGATGCATCATTTCCAAAATATATATTTTTAGAATGTTATTCTATATTTAATTTTGTTTCAATATTTTCAGTTGAATTTTAATTTCATTTATTGACTTGGAATACATTTGTTTGTTTATATCTGTAATTTGATTTTATTTGTTGCATTTCATTATTTGAAGATTTTAAAAATAATTTCATCATTAAATCAAGCCATTCTGTTTAATTGAATTAATCCCGAGTTCTATATCCTTCACAAGGTTTTACATATCTAGAGATATTGAGCCAACAGGGCAAATTTTAGGAGAAATTGTAATAATGCATTTTGGTGATGTGATTGATGTGGGTTTTTAATTAGAGGGTCTAACAGATGTTGCTGATTAATATTAAAATGGCTATGGGATATATCCTAAGTTTGTTGGCGTTGTTTTTCATGTTTAAGTTGGAAGTAATAGAATGATAGTATTTTCCAACCACTAAGATTTTCCAGGTGATAAGATGCACACGAATTTTAATACAAAATTTTCAGAAAAACATTTCCAAATGTATATTTTAACTCATGTTTTTACAAGAACAAAAACAGCTATATAGCACATTAATATAACCAAGTAAATCAAAGTTTATTAATCAGAGAACATAACACAATTCCCAAACAACAAATTACCATGTTAACTACAACACAAGGCATCCAGTAATGTGATATTGCACCACCATTATGAAGAATCACTGGACTGGCAATGCAGACTTTGCAATCATGATTTTTATTTCGGTTTTGAAGTAACCATCTTCCTTCACCATGACACTAAATGAGATATATATCATTAGATTTGTGAAACAATTCTAATGTTGGCATTGGAGTTCTTTCTTCTGTTTTACTTCTAGTAATGATGTACTACAATATATTAGCTCATCAGTACATTCTATTTTATATGCTTTTCAATACATCCAGTCTTCCCCTTGGTGCTTTTCATTAAGAGTAAGCTAATGCCAGCACTGGGCTTCCCTCCTCCCTTACGTGTATGTTTGGTGTGAAAGGAGTTATGGCTATAATAATCCAAGAGGTTGATTAGCCAGATATTCTATAAAACAAACAAATACACTCAGTCCCCTACTAACACGATAAATGTGTTCTTAAAAAATGTCATGTAAGGTGAAATCATGTTAGTCGGGCATGAATTTCTCATAGAAAATAATGTAAATAAGGGGAGATGCGTTCCAGCATCCTAACCTGATTGACTTTTAATTTTATTCCTTGATTATGACTATACTTTGGTTAATGCATTGTTTTTTATTTGTTTATGTATATTTCATACATGTAACTCATTTTAACAGAAAGGAAACGATGATATCACAGTTCGTAGCGTTGCTTCATTAAGATCATATGACGAATGATATCACATGTTCATTCGTTGTTCTCATAGCACTTAAGTAAATCTAGTTTTTGCTCTAGCAATATAACTTTTCTTGGTTTATTACTCTCACCGCCAATAAAATGTGAACCATAACCTCTAGCGCATTTGTCGATGTAAATGACTGCCATTTTGAATCAACTGTTCAACTTCTTCTTCTCTCTTCTTCATCTAAAGGCTAAGCCTTGTCGCTGCAACCATGAACTCCTGTCCTCTGCCATTCTCTTCAACATCTCGTATTTCTCAACTCCCATCACTGACTCCACGTCATCTAGGTATTTCTTTCTTGGTCTGCCTCTTCCTTTCTTCCCTAAAAGTTTCCCCTCCAAGATGTTCACAATTAATCCATTATGTCTAATCACATGGCCTAAAAATTTTGCCTTCCTTTCTTCCATTCCTCTGATCAGTTTCCTTTCTTCTTTTACTTCTTCCAAAACTTCAAGGTTTGTCTTTCTCTCTGTCCAACTTGTCTTTATCAATCTTCTCCATATCCACATTTCTGTCGCTTCCAGACGGGACCTCTCCCTCTTTCCTAACGTCCAACTTTCACTACCATAAAGTAAGGTACTCCAGACAAAAGCTTTTGCAAAGGATTTCCTTACTTCCAAATTCATATGACTGCTTGTCAGTAGGTTCCTTTTGCATTGAAAAGCTTGCTTTGCAAGTGCTATTCTTCTTTTCACTTCCTGTACGCATCTATTATCTTCAGTAATTGTACTACCTAGGTAGCAAAACTGCTTCACCTGCTCAATTTCCTGATTGTCTATTTTGATCTTTGATATTGTCCCTGCATTACTTTTGCCTATAACCATCAATTTGGTTTTCTTGATATTTATCTTTAATTCCCACTGTTTTAACGTGTCCGATAATACTTTCAGCATTTTATTCATTTCTCTTTTTGAATCGCTGAATATTGCAATGTCATCTGCAAATCTAATGCAGTGTATTCTAACTCCATTTATTTTTATGCCTTTTGTCGTTTCCTTCATAACTTCTATACTTTCTTCAATGAACATATTAAACAAATATGGAGATAGCGGACATCCTTGTCTTACTCCTTTCCTTATCTTTGCTTCACTCTCTAATCCATTTATATTTATTCTTGTAGTTTGATTTTGATAAAGCTTAAAAATTAATCTTCTGTCCCTCCAATCAATACCTATTTTTTTCATAGTCTTAAACAACAGTTCCCAATTAACTGTATCAAAGGCCTTCTCCAAATCAATAAACGTTAAATATAATGTCCTGTTCATTTCTAAACATCTTTCCATTATCACCCTGAGGGCTAATATAGCTTCTCTCGTTCCTCTCCCACTTCTAAATCCAAATTGATCTTCACTAATATAATGTTCTATTTTCCTTTTTATTCTGTTTTTCACTATATAAATTAAAACTTTTGAGGCGTGTGAAAGTAGTGAAATTGTTCTGTAGTTACTACACTCCACTGCATTCCCCTTCTTTGGTAAACTTATAGTTTTACTTTTTATAAAGTCATCAGGTAATTTTCCTTTTTCGTAACAATCTTTTATAATTTTAAAGAAATGTTCTTTTGCTTCCTCCCCTAAGTTCTTCAAAAGTTCTGCAGGTATACCATCAACACCTGTTGCCTTGCCTGAATTAAGATTATTAATAGCTTTATAAAACTCTTCTTTGGTTATTGTTGGGCCTAGCTCGTCATTTCTTATTTCCTCTTCATTTTCAATAAATCTACATCCATCTCCAACATCTCTTCCACTATATAATTCTTCTATGTATTCTTTCCACCGAGCACATACTTTTTCATTTTCCCATAACATATTTCCTTCCTTATCTTTAACTATTGCCGATTTAGTTCTTGGTTTGTACTGGAGAGTTTTAATTTTGAAGTATGCTTTGTCTTGCCTTCCTCCCTTTGTATCTTCCTCAATTTCCTTCACTATCTCTTTGGTCCATCTCTCTTTTTCTTCTCTGCATTTGTTAATAATCTCATTCTTAACTTTTTTATATGTTTCATCATTTCCATTCTTCCTCAACTTGTTCCTTTCTTCAATTAAAATCAGTATCTCCTCAGTCATCCAAGGTTTTCTAGGCTCCAATTTTCTCTTTCCAATAACTTCCTCTGTAGCTTTAATAACCTCTTTTTTAAATTCCTCCCAACTAAGTTGTCCTTCATAATTTCTCATCAACTCATTTGTTTTTTCTTGGTAATTCTTAGCCGTTGGTAACTCTTTCAGTCCCTGTAGATGCCAGTTCTTTTTAAACTGTTCTCTTTATTTTCTTAAACCTAATATTGCATTTTGCCATGACTAGCTTGTGGTCACTGTCTACATCTGGACCTGGGTAACTATAACACAATTTTATCTGGTTCTTATATCTTCTTTTTACTAAAATATAATCTATTTGAAACCTTCTTCTGTCTGGCGCCTCCCATGTGTATCTTCTTCTTTTGGGAACTTCAAAGAAAGTGTTTGATACCATCATCTCATTCTGTTCACAAAACTCAATTAATCTTTCTCCCCTTTCATTTGTTTCACCTAAACCAAATTTTCCTACCATTCTACTATTTCGACTAGATCCAATCACAGCATTAAAGTCTCCCATTATTATTACATTATCTTTATCTTTTGTCATCTTTATAAGTTCTTCTATTTCTTCATACACCTTTTCTACTTCTCCTCCTTCTGCACTACTTGTTGGTAAATATGCTTGTATTATCACTGTATCCGTTGGCACGGTGCTCATTCTTACCATCAACAACCTATCATTTATGTGATATGTATTGCAAACACTGTTTGCCCATTTCTTACTAATAATGACTGCTATTCCATTCCTTCCTCTCTTTTCACCTCCACTATGAATTATTCTAAATTTATCACTGTAAAAATCTCCTTTCTCTTGCCACCTTGTTTCACATAAACCTAAGATATCAATCTCATTTTTCTCCATTTCTTTCTTTATTTCTTCTAATTTACCTATTTTTAGTAATGTTCTGACGTTCCAAGTACCTATTTTGACGTTTTGACAGGGATTTCGTTGGATAACGACCTGGGAAGCCGTGCTACATCCCCTGCCGGATCTTGGGTTCCGAATACCATGATCAGTAACAAATTCCTTTCTAAAACCTTCCATGGTTGCTACCCTCGGGATATCCAATAGGATCTTTAATGGAGTGGTTTCCTGTTGCCTTCTCCATCCTATGCCGTTGACTATCAAAATAGTTCCTCCGCCTTTAGGGGCAGTTTCCCACCCCAAGGGCAAGAGGGTGCCCTACCCCTCCACCTTCTCATCCGCCCCTAAATAGGCCGTTGGCATTTGGTAGAGGGGGGACTCCTTATCCCGGGAGTCACTCGGACGCCAGAGCCTCGTCTGTGAAGCAGGGTGCACCACGTGCAGGTGAGGTTGACATTTGAGTGGGAGAGGCTATATAATCGCATCCCACCCCAAAACACCCCCTGTTCAACTGTTTACCACTTATTTAGCAGTTTATTTAGAAGATTTTAAAAATGATAATTTTAAACAACAAATAACTAATAATTAAACATTTTTGTTTTAATACATGAAATAATTTTTCAAAAGATAACAATATGTGATTTATTGAAAATTACAAAAATGTTCAAAGGAAATTTTAAAAACATCCAAGAACGGTATTTTTCTACATGTCTACATTGCATTTTAAAAACCATGAAATCCCTCGCCTTCTGCATCAGACTCATAGAAATTGCCAAATTCATTGTCTAGATCAGATGTTACGATAATGGGCTCATTGTCATACGCAATTAATGAAGAGCAGGGCTAAAGTTTGTTTCCGTTTCCGCTTTCTAGACCTTTTACACAATCATAGAGAAGAGTTGTGGAGAAATCGTCTTAAACCAAATGCCCAGTCATGCTAGTTGAAAACCAGACCTACTTTAGAAATCGTGTTAAATCAAAATCGTGTTGTTGGAATTCGTGTAAGTCGGGGATTGGATGTACATTCATTTGTATCACATATGCCATGAACCTAATTTTGAATTGTGCTACCTACTGGGAGCAAAGGCCACTATTTCTCCTGCTAGTGGCCACACTCATTGCACCTAGCCTTTTTTTTTAGCAATCTTCATTGCCAAACTGGGATCATCCTATCCCCTACTTGTGTGCTTTGAGGAGGACATGCAAGTCAGCGCTTCGTCCTTCGGAAAGGACATTAAGCTGTTGGGCCCTTTGTGCTCTTCGTAAAGAGAAGGCTAATGCTGACATCGGGTTTCCCTCCTCTCTTGTGTTTGCGTTCAATGTGGAAGGAGTTATGGCTATAATAATCCGAGAGGTTCATTAATTTCATCAGTTAACATCCTTAAGGATGTAGTCTTAGTTAGGATATCCCCTATTCATGATCTGTATTGAAAGGGATTCATCTTTTAGTGTTAAATGCTTATTATCCATTAAAGTTTCTTTCTTTCTTGGAGCCCTTCTCTTTACTATAGCTAATTTATGTTTTTATGTTCCTTCATTTTTAAAGCTCCCAAAATGCCTTCCTTTTCTTCAAAAATCTTTCAGATTCATAATATAATTTTCCATTTAAACATTACTGTAACTTCCTAATATTTTTGTTGGCAGTGTCAGGATCAGAGAAATCATCATCCAATTCCTTCATAATGCTTTATTTATGTAATTTTACATTTTCTGATCTAGTCCAGAATTCACCTAATTTTATTTTGCTTTACATAGTATTTCCAAATACTCATTCTTTTAAAAAATTTCTCCCATAACATGAGTCCTGTTTAGCTTTTGAACATCATTGTTTGGATATAACTTAAGAACATATGTTCGTGATTATGTTTAAAAAAGATGACAATCATTCAGTAATTAGTAAACCATGGGTTTTTGTCATTATAATTTAGATTTTTTGAGAATTCTATTAATTTTAGCCATAGTTTTTGCAGGGATTAATTTGAGTGTTTTTTATCATTTCTCTCTATAATATAGAAATATTGTGTACGAACCTCATAGGTGTCCCATGCCACATTTTAAAGTACTTCTAGAAGGGTTCTGAAATTTGTCATGCTGGTTGGTCATAGCTCACAACTGACTGGAAAAATCGAAAATCCCAACAATTTGCATTTTTAGGGGGTCTTCTTGACTCCATTGTTCCATTTAAATACCCCTTAAAAAAGCATGGGATTCAATTCAGAGTATTCTAAATATGCTTTTTTAAATGTCTTAAAACTGAGATACAAAATAGATGTGGATGAAAGAATGAAGAGTTTAATTTTTTTGAATGAAATTCAAATCTGTCCCGAATTAGCATAATATTTGTTTTTAATCGTAAAAAAAGACATTTTTCTGAGGCACAACAACCATAGCAACAAGCTCAAGGCTTTTAAAAGGGAAATGGCAATTTAATTAAAGATTGCATTGGCTTGACACTTTCAATAATAATTAAGGATGTCATAATGAATTCTTGATCTTGATCTAATCAACTGCCAACAGATTCTTTGATGCAGATCATAGACTAAACATTCTCCTTACCATTGGGTTTGTTTTGGTCGATGCTCCTCATGTTTTCACACTCAACTTTTGACTTCTTTTTCGGTCATTCTTCATTTGCACCATATTCAGATAACAGAGGAAGATAGATAGATAGATAATTGTCTTTATTTGGACCACAAGATTCATTCTTACGTTTAACCCTTGATGGCAGTATGGAGGAAAGGGGAGAATGAAAGAGAGAAGGAAGGAGAGAGAGAGAAGACAAAGAGAGGGATGGAGAAGGAGATAGGGAGGGAGAAGGAGATAGGGAGGGAGAGAATGAGGGAAAGCAGAAGTTTAGGAAAGGGGCGAAGGATATATGGAGGTAGAGAGAGAGTAAGAGAAGAGGGAGTGGGAGGAAGGGAGAGAGAAGCCCAAAAATAGTTAGATATAATTTTCTACCTTAAATATATGCCTATTGACAAAATCTTTTCCCAATATGATGTTAGGTCAATGTTGTTTCAGCAAATTTTAGCCTTAGAAATATATTCGACAAGCGTATATAATAATGTAACTTGTGCTTTCCAACAAAAACTTTCTTCTCTGGTTGATTAATCCCCGCTTTTTACTTTCTCATATATATAGTATATTGAGCAAGTCATCATCATCATGAGGTGTTCTGCCTCAAGGCAGGTCCCTGGCACCAGCGTTGTCTCCACTCCTTTCTGTTCCTTGCCATTTCTTTCATTTCCTGATACCCTCCACTTTCTTTCAGGTCATCAAACATTTTTATTCTTCTACGTCCCCTTTTCCTTTCACCTTCTACTGATCCTTCCAACACCATCAATAATAAACCTTCTCCTCTCAAGATATGCCCTAACCAGTTACTTTTCCTCCTCTGAATTGTTTCAAGTAATCTTCTCTTCTCATTCACCCTTGTTAGTATTGCTTCATTCCTTATCCTATCCATCCGCTTAACCTTCTCCATCCTCCTCCACACCCACATTTCAAATGCCTCTAGCCTTTCTTTCTCTCTCCTCTTTAGCGTCCATGTTTCACACCCATAAAGCAAACATAGCACTTCACAAGATGTTTCTTCAGATTTAAATCCATTTTACTACATAGTACCCGTTTTTTCCTATTAAATGTTTCTTTTGCCATTGCTATTCTTGTTCTTATTTCTTTTTCACTTCTCCAGTCTTCAGTTAGCATGCTTCCCAAATATCTATACTGTTTTACTTGTTCCACTCTTCCATCCTTTATTGACACATTCATAATCTCTCTATCCCCTATTCTCATCACCTTTGTTTTCTTTATGTTCATTTTCATTCCATATTCCATCATCCTGTCTTCTAGCTTTGTAACCATTTCCTGAATGTGCCTCGTTTCATCTGCCAAAATTACCATGTCATCAGCAAACCTTATACAATTTATTATTCTACCCCAATACTAATTCCTTTATCATTCCCTATTCCATTGTCAATCATTTCTTCAGCATATATATTGAACAGGGTTGGCGATAAGCAGCACCCTTGTCTTACTCCTCTTCCTAGATCATACCATTCGGTCTGTGCATCTTTTGTCCTCATAGCTGCTTTCTGTTTCATATACAGCTCTTTAATTAACCTATATTTCCAGTCTACTTTTTTTGCTTTTAGTATTTCCATCAGTTTTTACCAGTTCACTCGGTCGAATGCCTTCTCCATATCTATGAAGCACAGACTAATTCCTTTGCCCCTTTCTATATATCTCTCTCCACTCATTCTTATCAATCCTATTGCTTCTCTTGTACCTCTTCTCTTTCTAAATCCAAACTGTTCCTCTGCAATATTTTCTTCCATTTTGCTAATTAGTCTCCTGTTCATAACCCTAAGTAGAACCTTTGCTGCATGTATAATTAAACTGATTGTTCTGTGTTCACTGCATTTTCTTGTTCCTTGCTTTTTCGGAATTGGAATCATAATTGTTTTGACGAAATCCTCTGGCCACATCCCCTTGTCATAGATTGCATTACACAACTTCACTATTTCTTCCAGTCCTTCCTCATTAAGACACTTAAATAATTCTATTGGTATCTCATCTACCCCCATTGCCTTCCCATTCTTCATATCTTTTATTGCTTGTAGCACCTCTATTTTCAATATTGAAACCCGTTTCATTTTCATTTATTTCATCCTGCTCTTCAATATGGAGATTCTTTGGTTTTTCATTTGATTTGTACAACTCCTCCATGTATTCTCTCCATCTATTAAGAACCTTCTCTTCCTTATATAGAACTTGATCTTCTTTACTTGCAATCTCTTTCCCACATTCACTTTTTCTCCATCTATCCCACGTTACATTTTTTACTTTCTTATACATCAAGTCATACATTCCTTTTCTCTCTAGATCTTCTATATCTGAGCATTCCTCCTCTAGCCATCTCTCCCTTGCTTTTTGGGTTTCTCTTCTTAGTTCATTATTCAGTTTCCTGTATTTCCTTTTTCCATCTTCATCAGTCCTGCTTTTGTATTGCCTTCTTTCTTCCATCTTTTCTATCATTTCCTTTGTCACCCATGGCTTTTTTATTCTTTTTCCTTTGAAAAACCCAATAGCCTGTTCTGCTGTTTTCCTTATAGCCTTCTTTATCCTATTCCATGCTTCATCCACATTTTCCTCCGACACGTTTTCTCTTTTGATTGCCTGAGCTAATTTTTCTCCTATTCTTTCTTTTCCTACTGTGGCTATATTCTCTAAGTCCCATTTCCTAACTATCTTAGCCTTCTTAACCTTCTTCAAGGCTACTTTTATTTCGGCCATGAGGAGCACATGATCACTGTCAATGTCTGCTCCTGGAAGTCCATATGCCTTTTTTACTCCATTTCTGTATCTTTCTTCCACTAACATATAATGATATCTGGCTCCATCTCCTGGTGATTTCCACGTGTATAGCCTTCTCTTATGATTTTCAAACCAAGTATTTGATATGAGCAAGTATCATGAAAAAATTGGACTTCGAGATTTTGATGGAAATACACGTTTTAGGTGTCTCTGAGTCCATAAAAGTTGTTTTTGCCATGCCATCTGTGTCGGTATTTTCGCCGATCTAGGGCCCAATCGCATACATAAAATCAAATGATATCTCGTATTTGTGCAATATATCATCTTTTGCAGACCCTTTTTTCATAAAAATGATATTGCACAAAAATAAAGTGTAGTTTATTCTTGGCGATGTTTTGAAAAATTTGATTTACTCAAAAATGGCTCCAGAGAATCTGATTAAAATCATACCAATTAAAACAATAAAATGAAAAGTAAGAAACAATCGAAAAGAATATTCTGCTGCTTATTTACGTTATACACCACCTTTTTTAATAATTGATTCCGGAAAACTGACGCAAAATGTTATTAAATGTTGTTACGAGAGAGTGGTTCCCCATCCAACCTAAAAAATTCACTTTTTTATCATAAATAATGCAGTTCATCAAAAAATAAAATCAAACGTAACCGCAAATGAAAAACCTAGCATTATAAAGTAAAAAACACTTTTAATTACCTTCAAAACGAGTAATAGCAAATGAAAACCCAGCATAACAAAGCAATTACACTTCTTTCCACACTTGTACAATTTGCCTCCACCCAATTTCACATGTGATTTTCGATCTTATTTTATTCATTCTAAGGAAATGGTTTAATTTAAGTTGAACTACTGAAATGGAATGTTGAGTAGATCATGCACAAATGTTTTCCTGGATTCTGCAATAAACATTTCCAATCCGCAAAAAAACACTAGCATTAAAAAGTGGTTCCATTTATTTTACTAATTACGTTAGAAATGCATAACAGAAAATCAAAACCTAGTGAAATAAAGTTATAACATTTCTTTTAGTGATCACTTTCAAAATACGTGGAAGAAAATCTCACAAGATGATAGAAATTCTTAGATTTACATTAAAAATTCGTAATAAACAATGAAAACCTAACAAAACAACATTTCCTTATATTACATTCAAAATACAAAAATAATAGCATTAAATCATTAATTATTTCGGTAAAAAACCAGCAACCTCATACGCGAAGAACCAATATTTTCAATGTCATACTCATCAAGCTGTGAAAAACTAATAATAATTTCTAATTTGGCCGCTAGATACCAACTCACAAAGCTTGTAATTTTTTATAGGGATTAAGACAATTTTAATGACTGCTGCTGGCGAGACTTCAAGAAGATGGCCATTATTACCACTTCTATTTGGACCCATTGCTACAAAATGTCACCATGCAAATTTAATAAAAATACGTCAATCCAAAACACATTTTCCACTCAAATAATGCGATGTGCACGAGATTCATATATACAAAATTTTTTTGTCCTTTATTTAGTGCCGAGTCAGAATGAAATTAAGTCGAATCATCTACAATGTTAATTCGTATATAGGTACTAATTTTTGAACGACGTTAGGTTGGATCAACATTAATCAAATCAACGTTAAACTGAGGACAAACTGTATTTAGTTTTTTCTGACAATGAAATAAAATAAAATTTAATAAAATTATCAAGTGGTATGAACATACTCCATTGGGTTAATGGTAGCCTGTTCTTGGTTATACCTTGGAGCATATATAACATATGTCACTGTAAATCCCCCAACACCCATGGTATAATCATAGAACACTGTGGGTCAATTTCCTGTTTTTCGCTAATACCTCATAAGTAAGTGTATGTTAGAATGTTAGTAAAAATTGCATGGTACTTAAATATTTTTTGGAATCATTTCAATAAATCAAATTAAAAGAGCAATGGTCACTTTCTGTACCAAATAATTATATGCAGGTTAATAGATGTTTTCTTGATAGACTTTTTAA
Source organism: Tanypteryx hageni (assembly GCA_028673005.1). Lineage (NCBI taxonomy): Eukaryota > Metazoa > Arthropoda > Insecta > Odonata > Petaluridae > Tanypteryx > Tanypteryx hageni. Next base: position 21,320,241 of record CM054112.1, on the reverse strand, counting down.
GGTTATGAAATACATTTTAGAATTAATAAAATGTAATATGTTAATTAATATTTATGTTTACTTTAGATGAATGAGAAAATAGGAGCTCATCTGTTAAAATTAGCAAATTGTCACTTTTAGTTTCTTGTTTGTATTTCTGTTAAACCAGCATCATGGGAATGGCATAGCTTTCAGACATCTGTATGCTGAAATTATTTTTGAATGGACAATTCCCCTTCTCTTTGACCAATCTCTCTTTGGTGAATACGATGCCTAATTCCTCCACCGCAGTGAATGGATTATGCTTTAGTTGAGTGTTAAGTGTTCATATATGGCAGTGTGTCTGCAATCGACGTGACATCAAGTACCCAGCAAAGCCTGAGGAGGCCTGGATCTGCTGGTGGAAAATGTATGGGGGCAGAATGCACCTGTTTGAGAATTCAGGGGGAGGGTGCCTCTGTTATGGCAAGGAAGAGACCATGTCGGGAATGCACAACTCACAATGAGGAGATGAGGTCAGTGGGGAACCTCCCACAGTGTGCTGCCACTCTTTGTTGTTTGTCATGTGTCCCTGGTTGATATTTAATACTGTTTTGCCTTACTTGTCACTCTCATACTCATGACCCATTCCAACTATGTTGTAAGCTGTTCAAGGACCTTGTATCATTATATTAGTAGTTAAAGCTTATAAATGTTAATGCTCTAGTTATGTGTGGGCTTGTTTTACATCTGCTGCTATGACTAATAATTAACATTTGTGATAGGGGTAGGGGTACTGTTATCTGGTAATTTTAGATAATACCATGGCTAGTATAGTTAACTGTTATGTATGTCTCATTACTTACTTTTGATGGCATTTGTTTTCCATATATGAGAAGTAATGCAGGGGTAGAACATCTGACTTTGTCTTGGAGTGTCAACAAGAATGGTATTCCTTCATAAAAACCTTAAAATATAGTTAATCGATGCCTAATATTGATATTGATTATTTTCCTTATCCTAATAAAAACTATTAAAAATATTGCCTTTACATTGAAAGAACAATTAGGGTTGGTTGCTGTAACACTTTGCTAGCTATGTTTACTTTTGATAGAATATCATACCAAATTACTGTTGAACATATAAATTTAAATGATTTTATTTTTGAGGGTAAACATTGAGCTTGATGACGTGTAATCATGTCTCTCTATTTGTCATCCATTATTTCCAGCAAGGCATCATAAATTTCCCAGATTTCAAAATGCAGTGGTTTTATTGACTCATTTCTACTTTCCAATCTTGTGCATGATACTGTTATATAAAAATATATTTTTCAAAACAAGATGATGAGAAAAATACATACAGCTCTTGTATGGTGTTGAAAAAGTCTACTATTTCAAAAGTGACTTTTGAAGAGTCATTCACTACCAGGTTTATGCTGTGGGCAGAGTATGGAACAAAAAAAAGTTTTCTTTGCAAGCCATTATATTTTCTCTGCATATTTGCAGCTCTGCCCATGCATGTCGTGAATATTCAATTTTAGCCTATTCAACTCTTTGATGACAAACAAAGTCAACACTTCTCATGTAGAATCAGTGATAGGACAAAAACCTAAAAAAATTTCATGCATTATAATATTTTTTGAATCATTGTCCGATTCAACAAAACAAATAATCATTGTCAGCTGTTCTGTGACTTACATTGGGTGTGCAATCTAAAGTCAAAGAAAAATATTTAGATTCCTTTACCATTTCCAGTATTTTATCCTTTATTTATTTTATTTATTTATTTTATTAAAAATTTCACATACAGCATTCGCCATTTTAGAGTGAAATATATAACATCATGAGTATAAATAAAAGCGAATAAAAAACAGGAAAAATACAGAGAATAATATTAAGAATACAACACGAAAGAGAAATGGGAAAATAACACTGCGGATAGAGCACAATATTAAATTAATACTTTCGTTTTGAATTTTTCCCCGATATAGGTTGGCATATACTTAATGGTTTTTGAGATCTGTATCCTTCGAATATGTTCAGACATTGTTGCATCAAATTTGGAAATCATTTCAACAGCTTTAAAAAAATTCCTATTATTAGAGTCAAATAATTTGTTAGATTTTCTTCTAAAAGCTAAGTTTTGTATTGTATTGTATAAACAATGCGTTTTATAACATGCCAGTGCTTTCTTTGTCCTTCAAAAATTCGCTGAATGTGAATCACGCCCTTTTCATGTCTGGATAATGTACTTGACAAATGCTGCCAGTCTGATACTTCATCATCAGTGGAAAGTGGATTATTTTTTGCGCTAATATCAGAGATAAAATTAGACAAGTTTGATTATCTTTTGTACAATTAAAAAATGAAACTCTTTACTTTGAGCAGTTTTGTATCAACTGACACAAATAGATAAAGGAATATGTTGAATTAAATTTTCATTGAATTTATCTACATGGATATGCTCATACAGAGTCGTAGCTGGAAGATTTGGCATCTATGACAGGGTTTAAATTAGCACCTTTCCAAAAGTTTTTGGAATATTGTTTTTCCTTTGTTGCAATTACAAAAATTTCATTCTAATTTAAAAGTACTAGTGCAGTATTTAACCATCAATTAATATGTATTTTAACGAAAAGGTATTTATTTGCATCTTTTGCAGCAGGCATGGGGCACTTTTGCAAGTGGTGCCTATTGCATTTGCCGCCTTAGCTAAACCCTAGTTATGGCACTGTGTTAATGCATACACCACCCATGTATCCCATGGATAAATGAGATAATTTTGAATGATGTTAAGGTAGACATTCTATTGAAATGGTTCCAAAAGATATATATATATATATATATAGTCAGTCCTCGACTTACAGCAGTCCGACTTACGACGCTCTGGACTTAAGACATTTATAAATTTAGGAACATGCGCCAGACAAAACGTTCTACGTTGTAATTTAACATGATTTCACATCAGAACCAGTCAATTCATTCTCCTTAAATCCCTTCTACATGAGTTATAAGATTTCAGACGACTAAAGATATTCAGAGTGATTCCAAGCTTGATTGAAACCAGAGGTAGATGGGAAGGAAGTAATATTGGTAAAGTGTATTTTAAGCACTTTGGGTAATTAATATTTCAGCAGCTTAAGGGTTTAATCCCTGGGAAGACGGTGATTACGTAACGGTGAAGGAGTGATTAAGAAATTGTTATTTTTTGTCTGGTGTTTCTCAACTTACGAGTCATTTAGTCTATGTTATGATGCTAGTGCTTTGTGGAGAATTGCATATTGTTTGCATTATTTTTTAAAAACTTTCTGTGCCCTTAAAAATGGCTGATAAGAGAAAATCAAGTGCTGGAGATATTTCAAGTTCTAAGAAATGCAGAACCATAACAATGGATTCGAAGGTGGACATAATTAAGCATAATTAAGGTGAGACACCTGCCAGCATCAGTCAGGCCTTGGATATCCCTTCAGTAATTTTTTCAACTTTATACTTTTCGATGATATTTTTCCAAGCCATTTTTGCATCCCTATTAGAATAAAAGGATTTTTCTAATCTTTATATGTTATATTTACGTCTATTTTTGCCTGAGTACAATATTACAATATATATATATAACAACTTACGGAAAAGGAAAGGTAAAAATGAATATATGGATGTCAACAAGGTGTTGGGATGAGGAAACCCAGTGAGCACTCACCAATCAGACGACTTCAGGTTGGCGAGGCTCCGGGGATGTCGAAGCGACACACGTAAAATAACACAAAAACACAGAAACATCACAAACGTAAAGCTTTCGGAACTACTCCTTCTTCAGCTACAGAGAGATTACGTGTGTCGCTTCGACATCCCCGGAGCCTCGCCAACCTGAAGTCGTCTGATTGGTGAGTGCTCACTGGGTTTCCTCATCCCAACACCTTGTTGACATCCATATATATATATATATATATATATATATATATATATATACATACTAATAGTTGGTGCTTGCATACTGCAAGCATTTCATCTCACCTTGAAAAAACATTCATTTTTCAGACAGACATTTCATCATTACAAATATTCTTTCAATTCTAAAGATTTCACCTCCGCAGCGATTTCCATTTTTCCCACATGCAAAAATAATAGTTTAAAACAATCCCTAAATGTTGCAATTTTAAAAATTTTACACTTTCTTCATTATAAGGTACTAATGCTACACATTTTAGCCAAATTTTAAAGTTGTAGCACTTCTATAAGTAAAATAATATTTTTCTAATTGTTTAAATTTAAATAATTTTTAACGGCCGCCGCAATACATATATGGTAAAATTGAAATGTAAATTTGTGCCAGTTCACTACTCTGTAAATAATTTAAAAATTTCAGCTTCCTAGCTCATCCCATAGTACCTAAACAGTTGTCTATTTTTTTAAACTTTATGAATTTTTAACTGCCAAATAAATTAAAATATCAAAATTTGTATAGTCCCTATTTCGTTTTTTTAAGAATTCTACTTATAAAAAAAATTTCAACTCCGTAGCACATGTGAAAATACACAAACCTTGAAAATTTGTTTAAACAATTGCGAATTTTTAGCGGCCGCATTGTTGCACTTTCTCAAGATTTTCGTTTTTTCTAGTCGGTTTTGCACAAGCTCCTACCCAAGAAAAAAATTTCGAACCTCCTGCACATCTGGAAGTGCCTATACATTAGTATCCTCCTATCTATTATATATCAACGACTCTTACAGAGGAGGAGGATATAACATACTAGTAGTTGGTGCTTGCATACTGCAAGCATTTCATCTCACATTAAAAGTGCATTCATTTTTCAGACAGAAATTTCAATATTACAAATAGTCTTTTAATTCTAAAGATTTCATTTCTGCAGCGATTTTCGTTTTTCCCACATGTAAGAATAATAGTTTAAAACAATCTCCAAATGTCGCAATTTTAAAAATTTTACACTTTCTTCATTATAAGGTTCTAATGCTACACATTTTAGCCAAATTTTAAAGTTGTAGCACTTCTAGAAATAAAATGATATTTTCCTAATTGTTTAAATTTAAATAATTTTTAACGGCCGCCGAAATACATATATGGTAAAATTGAAATGTTTATTTGTGCAAATTTACTATACTGTAAATAATTTGAAAATTTCAGCTTCCTAACTCATCCCATAGTACCTAAACAGGTTTAAACTTTAAGAATTTTTAACTGCCAAAGAAATTAAAATATCAAAATTTGTATAATCCCTATTTCGTTTTTTTAAGAATTCTACTAATAAAAAAAATTTCAACTCCGTGGCACATTCGGAAATACATAAACCATGAAAATTTGTTTAAACAATTGCGAATTTTTAGCGGCCGCCTTGTTGAACTTTTTCAAGATTTTCGTTTTTTCTAGTCGGTTGTGCACAAAATCCTACCTAAGAAAAAAATTTCGAATCTCCAGCTTATCTGGAAGTGCCTAAACATTAGTATCCTCCTGTTATATGTTATATCCTCTGTAAGAGTCGTCGATATATAATGATATATAACAGGAGGATACTAATGTTTAGGCACTTCCAGATGTGCTGGAGATTCGTAATTTGTTTCTTAGGTAGGATTTTGTGCAAAACCGACTAGAAAAAACGAAAATTTTGAAAAAGTCCAGCAATGCGGCCGCTAAAAATTCGCAATTGTTTAAACAAATTTTCATGGTTTATATATTTCCGAATGTGCTACGGAGTTGAAATTTTTTTTGTAAGTAGAATTCCTAAAATAACGAAATAGGGAATATACAAATTTTGATATTTTAATTTGTTTGGCAGTTAAAAATTCTTAACGTTTAAACAATTGAATAACTGTTTAGGTACTACGGGATGAGCTAGGAAGCTGAAATTTTCAAATTATTTACAAAGTAGTAAATTTGCACAAATAAACTACTCAATTTTACCATATATGAATTGTGGCGGCCGTTAAAAATTATTTAAATTTAAACAATTAGAAAATATTATTTGATTTCTAGAAGTGCTACAACTTTAAAATTTTGCTAAGTTTGTAGCATTAGTACCCTATAATGGAGAAAGTGTAAAATTTTTAAAATTGCAACATTTGGGGATTGTTTTAAACTATTATTTTCACATGTGGGAAAAACGAAAATCGCTGCGGAGGTGAAATCCTTAGAATTAAAAGACTATTTGTAATGATGTAATGTCTTTCTGAAAAATGAATGTTTTTACAAGGTGAGATGAAATGCTTGCAGTATGCAAGCACCAACTACTAGTATGTTATATATCGACGTCTCTTACAGAGGAGGATATATATAACATATAGGAGGATACTAATGTCCAGCCCAAACTACAAGAGCTAGAGAGCTGAAAGTTTTGGTTTTTGTAGATATGATGGAGAAACCTTCAGTTAAAATGAGACAACTCACCTAAGTGACATGAGTTCGACTCCAGAAATTCCGAAAGTTGCGTTTTTTCCCATAAGAAAAGCATTGCATCATTTTTGTAAATTAATTATGGGCACTTGCCCGTAAGCTAAATAGATGAAATTTTCAGTGTTGGTAGATGGCCGCAATATCTATTAGGAATTTTTATCACTTTTGATTACAGTGTCTTAAGTTCGACTCCAGAGACCCCGGAATATCTCCCATAAGTTAGCATGGGAAAACGCAATCCAGTGTGTAGACCAATCTAATAAGTTTAGGAAGCTGAAATTTTGCAGGTTTATAGAACATTTGTCATAACCAATTATAAAAGTCGAAATTTTTAAAATTGTAAATTTTAGGGATTGTTTTAACCCCATTCGAACATTAAATTATAATAAGTTTTTATGTACTACGGGATGAGCTAGGAAGTTGCAATTTTCAAATAATTTACAGAACAGTGCATTTGCACAAATAAACATTTCAATCTCTCCATATATATATATTGCGGCAACCGTTAAAAATGTTTAAATTTTAAACAATTAGAAAAATATGATTTTACTTCTGGAAGTGCTACAGCTTTAAAATTTGGCTAAAATGTGTAGCATTAGTACCCCATAATGGATAAAGTGTAAAATGTTTAAAATTGCAACATTTGTGGATTGTTTTAAAGTATTATTTTACATTTGGGGAAAACGAAAATCGCTGCGGAGGTGAAATCATTAGAATTAATAAAATATTTGTAATGATGAAATATCTGTCTGAAAAATTGATGTTTTTTCAAGGTGAGATGAAATGCTTGCAGTATGCAAGCACCTTCTACTAGTATGTTATATCCTCCTCTGTAAGAGTCGTCGATATATCTATTATATAACAGGAGGATACTAATGTTTAGGCACTTCCAGATGTGCTGGAGATTCGAAATTTTTTTCTTAGGTAGGATTTTGTGCAAAACCGACTAGAAAAAACGAAAATCATGAAAAAGTGCAACAATGTGGCCGCTAAAAATTCGCAATTGTTTAAACAAATTTTCAAGGTTTATATATTTCCGAATGTGCCACGGAGTTGAAATTTTTTTAAAAAGTAGAATTCTTAAAAAAACGAAATAGGGATTATACAAATTTTGATATTTTAATTTGTTTGGCAGTTAAAAATTCTTAAAGTTTAAACAAATAGATAACTGTTTTTGTACTACGGGATAACCTAGGAAGCTGAAATTTTCAAATTATTTACAGAGTAGTGAATTTGCGTAAATAAACATTTCAATTTTACCATATATTAAATGAGGCGGCCGTTAAAAATTATTTAAGTTTAAGCAATTAGAAAAATATTATTTTACTTCTAGAAGTGCTACAACTTTAAAATTTGGCTAAAATGTGTAGAATTAGTACCCCATAATGTAGAAAGTGTAAAATTTTAAAATTGCAACATTTGGGGATGGTTTTAAACTATTATTTTTACATGTGGGAAAAACGGAAATCGCTGCGGAGGTGAAATTTTTAGAATTAAAAGAATATTTGTAATGATGAAATGTCTGTCTGAAAAATGAATGTTTTTTAATGTTGAGATGAAATGCTTGCAGAATGCAAGAACCAACTACTAGTATGTTATATCCTCCTCCTCCTCTGTAAGAGTCGTCGATATATAATGATATATATACGTGGTAGAGTCAATAAGTTCTAGGACTGGCCGCAGTGTGGCGTTGCTGTGGTTGTAAGCCATCAGTGCATGTGTGTGACAAGTAATGGTACAACAGCTCTACCTCCAGTGCTAAGTTTGGTCGCACAAGCGTGCTCAGCAGTTGTTTAGTGAGTTTGAAAGAAAGGTGTATGCAGTGCATCGGCAGAGCGGAAAATGCCCACTTTTGAGCAATGAGCGAACATCAAATTTTGCCAGCTGCTTCGTAAATCGGCAACAAACACTACAGCTGTTACAGCAGGCATACAGTGACGAAGCACTTAGCCACAGTGTTGTGTTCGACTGGCACCGCCGGTTCAGAGAAGGAAGGGAGTCTCTTAAAGATGACCCCGAAGTGGTCGTCCAGTAATGACACGAACTGCTAAGAACATCCGGGAGGTGCAACGAATTGTGGGTGAAAACCATTCACAGACTGAAAATTTCTCATGGAAGTTGCCATGCAATTCTCACGCAAGATCTCAACATGTCACAACACTTTGTTCCCAGGATTCTCACAGAGGACCGAACGCCAGCTGATTTGTGGGGACCTGATAATGGCTGCTGATGGGGATGAAGGATTCCTGCAGTGCATAATCGCTGGTGATGAAACATGGTGCTTCTTGTACACCCCACAAATGTTGCCAATCAGCTACGTGGAAATCGCCAAAGTCACCGCGGAAACAAAATTGTCGCCAGGACAGATCGAAAGGAAACGTAATGCTGGAGGTCTTTTACAACTTCAGGGGAATTGTGCACATGGAGTTCATTCCAGAAGGGGCAACTGTAAATAAAGATGGATACGTGCAAATCCTGCGACATGATTCCATTCATTGCAAGCACCCCGATTTGTGGGCAGCAAGAAATTGGATGCTACTGCACAACAATGCTCCCGCGCACCGCTCTGTCCTTATCCAGCAGGAGTTGGCAAAACATGGAACGATGATACCGCCACACCCGGCCTATTCTCCTGATATTTTTCCCTGTGACTTTTTTTGTTTCCACGCCTCAAAGATGCGTTTTGTGGTCGTCATTTCGGCAGAGTTGCAGAAATCATTGCAGCTTCGACAGAGGCTTTCCGTGCAGTTCCAAAAAATGCTTTCCAGGCTTGTGTCCAGCAGTTGTACGAGAGGTGGCAGAAGTGTGTTTTAACTGAGGGTAACTATTTCTAAGGGGGATGTGTGTAAAGTAATGTAATGTACAGTTCCCTGCTACCAGCGACCCCAGTCCTAGAACTTATTGACTCTAATATATATATATATATATATATATATATATATATATATATATATATATATATATATATATATATATATATATATATATATATATATAACAGCTTACGGAAAAGGAAAGGTAAAATGGATAAATGGATGTCAACAAGGTGTTGGGATGAGGAAACCCAGTGAGCACTCACCAATCAGACGACTTCAGGTTGGCGAGGCCCCAGGGATGTCGAAGCGACACACGTAAAAGAACACTAAAACACAGAAACATCACAAACGTAGAAGCATTCGGAATTGTTCCTTCATCAGCTACAGAGAGAGAACTGATGGCGGTGACACTGGGTGGAGGCATGGGGGTGGAAGGGTAGTGCGGAAAGGTCGAGGATTGGAGGATACGGAGGGGGTTGGGGATTGGTAGGGGGTTGGAAGAAGACAGAAAGGGAGCGAAAGCTATCGAAGGTTGAGGCCAGGGGGAGTGAAGGAGTTTAGGAGATGGATATGCGAAAGTTCCCACTGACGGAGTTGGGGAGCCGAAGCATTGTCGGGGAGAGCGCGAATGACTCTCACTGTGAAGCAGTTGTTAAACTTTAAATTATGTTTGTTTGCATGAACGGCCACCGGCAGCGGTCGTTTGAGAATGACGCTGTTGCGGTGGCCGTTCAAGCGGATGTTGAGGGGATTGCTGGTGAGGCCAACATAAAAGGCGGGACATTGGGTGCATCTCAGGAGGTAAATGATATTGCGGGTGGTGCAGTTGGTGGTGGAAGTTATGGGGTAGGTGATGTTGGTTGTGTGACTGGAGAAGGAGTTGCAGGGGGGGTTTATTGGGCATGTTAGACATCGGGGTCTACTGCAGGGGTAAGATCCGGCAGGGTGTAAAGGCGTGGGTGCTGGGGGTTCTTTCTTCCATAGAATATTTGCCAGATTAGGGGGACGGCGGAAGGAGAGCATCGGTGGTCTGGGAAATGGAATCTGGTGAGGGGAGGATGAGAGGATAAGGTGGGCGGCTTTCAGGATGTTTTTCAGAATGTCGTGGATGCCGGGGAAATACAGGGTGGTTAGGGTGAGTTGGAGGGTGGAATCGGTGGTGGTGTGGGTATTGGGGTGGGAGTTAGGGGTGGCGGGTGCGACTGCCCACCGGATTTGGTCTCGGATCAGATCCGGCGGGTATCCGCGCTGTAAGAAGGCATGTTTAACAACTGCTTCACAGTGCGAGTCATTCGCGCTCTCCCCGACAATGCTTCGGCTCCCCAACTCCGTCAGTGGGAGCTTTCGCATATCCATCTCCTAAACTCCTTCACTCCCCCTGGCCTCAACCTTCGATAGCTTTCGCTCCCTTTCTGTCTTCTTCCAACCCCCTACCAATCCCCAACCCCCTCCGTATCCTCCAATCCTCGACCTTTCCGCACTACCCTTCCACCCCCATGCCTCCACCCAGTGTCACCGCCATCAGTTCTCTCTCTGTAGCTGATGAAGGAACAATTCCGAATGCTTCTACGTTTGTGATGTTTCTGTGTTTTAGTGTTCTTTTACGTGTGTCGCTTCGACATCCCCGGGGCCTCGCCAACCTGAAGTCGTCTGATTGGTGAGTGCTCACTGGGTTTCCTCATCCCAACACCTTGTTGACATCTATATATATATATATATATATATATATATATATATATACATACATAAACACAAACAGTTATAACTCTTTAATAAAGGAACCTTTTTAATTTGACTATCAGTGAATCATTCCTCTGAATTTCTTTTTTTTGTATGCAAGTAGAAGATACTCATTTCAATAATGCTCCTGGAGTTATTGTGTTGTTAGTTGTATTTTTGTTTTTCATTATTACATGAAACCTTCAGAGATTACTTTTTTGCTTTTATTTGCCGTAATAGTCATTTTTGTTTTCATTTTTTTATCTAACATTTTTTAGTAATTTTTACCAAGCTGATAATTTTTGTATTAGAATAATATTTTTCACCTTGTAAATTATTCCTTCATTTATCTGCTAGCCTCTTGAGTTAATTATTCAAAGAAAGCTCCTAAGAAATACATGTTGCTTGAAAACTGTGCAATGTTGGCAAGAAAGATTATGAACTAAAATATATAACAGCATGAGTTTTGTTTTTTACTTGAATTCAATTTAGTATAATGTTATTTATATAGAGCATGTTCATGATAACATTGACAACTACAGACATCCCTGGATACAGCACGATATAAATACCATTTTCCTAGTTTTTGGAGCTACACACTAATCCTGTCACTATCAGCTTTTTGTTTAAAATATTAAATGTTCTCCTCCGAACTCCTCATGAAATCATTACATCTTTATTGTAAAAGATGGTAGTAGCTGAAATACAGATAAGAAAATTGATTGTCTCACAAAGTATTATATCAATGGCATTCAGTCATAAAGGTTGGAGACACCTTAATATCCCTTTCTGGATAAGAACTATTTAATACGCAATATTTTTCAGAGAATTTTATTTTTTAAATATATATATATATATATATATATATATATATATATATATATATATATATATATATATATATATATATATATATATAAGCAAAAAGAAATTGTGCTCTACTGAGATCTACTGTTATTTTGGTATTACAGGTCACAACCTGTATTAGTGGATTCACCTGGAAAGAGTGGTGCAAAATTTTATCAGTCATGGGACAAGCTGTTCATAGTGAAGACTTTGACAAGTGAAGAAGTCGAGAGGATGCATTCATTCCTCAAGCATTATCACCCTGTAAGTGTTTAACCTATTGAACCAGTTGTTGTGTCTGAATTAGTGCTTTCATGGTGGTAGGATGGTCATTCATGCCTGCCATGTCTGTACATACCTGCAAGCAAAAGCAGTTTAGATGCCTGTTGTTTTTAGCATTATTGGCAGAAGTCATTCACTGGACAAATATCTATTTTGTTTTCTATCATCTACGATTTCCACTTTGGTTATATGCTTTGTTGTTCACAATTATTAAAAACATTTATATTTATTCCATTTCCCAAATTTTAAAATGTGTATCCATATCCATTTGTAAGATGGCAGTCTGCTAAGTGTATCGAGTCCATTTGTACAAGCAGAATTTTATATTTCTTTTGTCTCATATCCTTAGTGATGCTATTTGTTGTTAAGGATTTTATTCAGCTTTGATATTAACATGTTGCATAGAGACATTTATACATCTCTTACCTCTCGGATCCCACACAAATTACATGCCTGCCATGAAAACAATAGTCATGTTATACATGATGTCATAATATTTATAATATTTAATATTTTTGGTGAAATTATGGATGAATATCAACACTTCACCATGAAATGATATTGCAAGAAGTATTCTCCTTTGTGCAATGGGATGCTGAAGGACAAACACAAATACTTTGTCTCCTTTCTTATTTTATTTGCCACCCATGCTTTATAAGCTCTATAAGGATACTTTTTCTTCCTCTCCCCTTCCATTGGCTCGAGATTGTGTTTATTCATATTGCCTGAAACTTTGTCTGAATGGTCCTTTTTAGTGCCATGCTCAATGGGAATTTTCGTCTGGTCCTCTTCTGTATCACTCAATGTCCTTTTCTTATCTTCTGACCAGCCTTTTGAGATTTCAAGTGCAAATATTTTTAATCTTATCATGAATTATCTGCTATCTATAATAACATCATCACAATGAATACACAAAGTGGATATTACAGTATAACACATTTGCTAGCCAAACATTGAACTAACTGCTCCAGGACTAATATTGAGGGACCTAGTACATTTCTTTTCTTTCTCAGTATTTATATGTCCTTTTGTGTCCTTGGCATGGTTTCTCCATCAAGTAAATATGGTTTCAAAAATACATAGCTCATCTGTCCCAATGCTGCATCAGAGCATGTATGACGAAATTTAAATATTATTTAAAGATTCACAGGAAAAAATGTTTTATTACAAACAGTACTTTCATAATGTGCACACAACCTATTTAATTAACACCAGTGATAAAAACAATATTATGCCAATTAATAAGATACGTGAAAGAAAATTTATATGCATGTAAAACAGATTTCTATTAGCAGTAGGCTACATATGGAATGGAAAACATGGAAATCTCCGTGGTCTCTACACAGTGGATTTCCTGCCCCTAAGCCAAATTATTCTTCCGCCCCCTTTTTGGCACTTTTTTCAAATTGCTCATGTATTCAGCTTGTCTGTCTGTCCATCCATCCATCTGTGGGTCATAATAGTCTAATTCATAAAAAATCTGTGGAATATTAATTTGTTTTTAATTTCCTCCCTGAAATCTCGCCACCCCTAGGCCATTGACTACTTTGCCTTATTGCAGATTTGCTAATGTCTCTACATAACATCTTAAGTTATCATGTTACATCTCTCTAATAATATTATTCAACAATTTAGGTATATAGGCTTCTTCTTCTTTCAGGATGTTTTTAGTTTTGATATTTTTAAAAGCATTATCATACAAATCAAAAGAATTTTTAAATCTCTTTCCTCATGGAATTTCTTAATTTTTGGGACATGATTTTTGTGGTATTGAAAATGTTTGTTGAAAAATTAGTGTTGAGTAAGTATCAGTTAATTTAATCTGGCAACATTTTGTACGGCGATATGAATTTAAATAATTATCTCTATTACAATAAAAACCTTTGTATGTCATTCTGTCATGCTGCCACCATTAAGGGGAACTGTATTTTGCTGTCTTTGTGGCATTATTTATACAAAAGTGGATTTAGATATGGGACAGCATTTAGTTTTTACTGCAATAACTAATACATGACAGAATGCTATTTCTCGAGTTCAATCATAATGAGTGTATTTCTGTATTGTTTTGACATGTGTCAGAAGTCTAGGTATTAGTGTAAGCTGTAACAAAAGACAATTGATGTATTTGCAACAGAATTAAAAAATATTTTCAAACTGTTACATTAGATTTTTTCATTTAGTTTTATAACGAATTTATATGTTGTTTATGTTGTGGTTCAATGCTAATAATCAGTATATGAAAGCTATCAAGTTAAATTTCATAACATTGCTGAATTGTTACGGACACTTTTATTACTCATTTTTTTGCATAGCAACATTTATTTACTAAATGCTTTTATTTCATTGAAAGAGTTGCATAGTTTTTATCTTATCACTCATTCAGACTCTGACTGGCATAATATATAACTTTTGGTATAGTCGAACCTCCCAAATCCACCAACTTTGGGACCGGAACCTTGCTGGATCTTGGAGTTGACCGGATTTCGGGTGGTCATAATAGTCATATGTACAAAGGGCTTTTTTTCTGCTGGTATGACCAGTTTGCGTAATGGCTCACACAACAGGTGTACCAGTAAATATCTTAAATTTCACACTATTTGGTATGCTAATTTACTTATATGTAGTTATTAGATATCATGATATAAATTTCAGTTTTAATAAATGATAAAAATGCGAAAAATACTGCATTTCTATGCTGCAATTTGTTATACACTAGTGTAATTGCCCGTCAAATATGACTGGTATGCGTGATAAGTTCAAATTGAAATAAAAATTAATGAAACTAACTTTTATAGGCAATAAAAAGTAAACAATAAATGTAAAATTCACATAATTGAGTGTTCCAGAGAGTAAAAAGAGTTTTGGGCATGTATAAATTGTATGACAAAGAAATACATTATGCTATAAAATTCTTATACGCCCGAAATTATTTTTAATTTATGGAACTATTAATTTTGTCTCACTCCCTCTCTCTGTCTCTCTCTTTTCTTTCTTCCTCTCTCTCGTATTAAAGCATTCAAAGAACACATTCCTTATGCATATAGTATAAGAATTAAGGTGACATTACAATCTCAAGTTTTAACAATGACATGGTCGACAAGGCAACATATCGTTAAAAAGCTTAAATTTCCCAATAAATACAATTTAAACATAGAACTTGAGCAATTTCGTATCGTAGGCAAAATGTGATGATAAGAATAAGAAACATTATTTTTTTTTAAACGGTTGAAATCCGAAGATCGTTGGTCAACTCTTTCTAATTTTAAAGGATACATGTGGAAAGTGTATCTATAAAAGTAATAATGTTAACATAAAAATTTCAAAGAAATTATATTGAATCATCAGATTCGGTGGAGCATTTTTCATGTTATTTTCAAATCCCAAGCCAAATGTCTATTGCATACAAACTTTTTACAAACATCACATTTTGAAGTAAGTATATTTATTTTCTCCTGCACACATGAAACACCTCTCTTTTCTTCCATCCAATTTGATGAGTTGCCACTGAAGAAGTCTTGCTGTTGAACGATTTCTCTACCTGTGGATGTGATAGCATTTATAATGTGTTTTTGGTAGTATTTACCCTTCACTTTTTCAATCTGTATGGCCCCCCTCTCAGTATTAGAATGCACCGACACCATTCCCAATTCCTATAAAAATTATTTTCTTTTGGCCTTCGCATTATTACCGGAAATGAAATATTTATTTTTCATGCACCAAATAACAAAACCATAATGTCTAAAAAAAATTTAATAACAGTGCCAGAGGCCAACACCGTACTGCACTTGCCCCCAAATATGCTCAAACTAATTTATCGAGGATGTCTCCAACTATTTTAGTTTTATTATGAAAATGATTTATTTGGGGTTTGAATTTAGTCTTTTCATCTGAAATATCGTGGTCATGGTGCATGCTAGAAAGTAAAATGACACACAATGCATTGTATAGAATGCAAACAATGGAGATGCGTCTATCAGGACCCAGGAAGGAATTGGTGTTGGATACAAAGTACACTTTTATGCTTGTCACTGAAAATATCTTCATTTTGACACACGTTAATTTTCAAAAGAATGGCTGAATGGCTAAATTGTAGATAAAAATGATACTTATAAAAAAATTAAAATTACTAGAACAGGGTCCTTTGTGGCTTGAGGTCTGGCGTACGAGTGTTAATATAGATAGATGATAGATAGTAGTCTGTGACATGGGACTGTGTTTTATTTGCCAAATTTTGGGTGGTTAGCGGGATTCACCCATTTTCCAAAAATAACCGGAAAATGGATTGCTGGATTTGGGAGGTTTGACTGTATTTCAATAAGCTTTCCAAGTAATATAAATAACTATAATTTACATATATGCTATTGATATGCTTTTTCTTAGATTCTAATTCAGTGCATTAAAGTATGCACAAAAATTAATGAAGTTAATATTTATTTCTAAGAAAACTTAAATCCATCTCCATTTAAGCCTAAAGAATAACTTGAAGCAAAAAATCGGATCTTTCTGTCATTTAATAAGAATGAGAAATTTGCCAATTTTACCATAGTTATCGACAAATAGGAATTCATTTGTTCACACAGTTTATTAATGTAGTCAAGCATTATTTTGCACTTTGAAATACTTTTAGGTGATTAGTACTTGATTGAAATGAAATGAATATCAAATTCCATTAGCTTAATTTCTCATCTATAAAATCTTATCATTATATGATGGACAAATACACTAGTTAACTATAATGACGAATAAAAAGCTAAAGATTAAAAGTTGTTTTTTTAAATTTATGGGGACAGCTTTTAAATTTTGCTTAAAAAGTGTTAGGGTAAATTTAAAGTAGAAAATTTTTCTTTCTGCTATAGCAAAAGTTGCATGGCATATTTTTGTGTGGTGTATAATAGTTATGAATAGAAATACACAAGTATTATACGAGTAGAGATAAAAATTTTCAATATTACATTTATTATAACCCTTATAAGGCAAATTACAAGTTTCTCTCCAAAAAATTATTTTATTTGTATATATTATGTAAAATTTTAGTTTAAGCTCATTATCAGCTTCTTCTCTTGAATACTTTGTGAATGATAAAATTCATTTGCTCCATATCATTTACTTAAAGTGACTGGTCACCTCAAACCACACTGAAGAGGTTAAAAAGAGTTATGATTTTAATTTTACTTTCTCTTGTTTTGTTGAAATGTCAAATTGGTAAGTTTAGCATAAGGCTTGTTTCAAATCAAATAGTTAACTTTCCTACAAATCATAAAATGCACAAGTCACAGTTAGTTAATCATTATATGACTGTGAGAGCTTCTTTTATCACTTAAAGAAATATAATTTTTTAAAGAATAAATTTTGGTTAAGCCAGTCAAAATAATAATAACAACATTTTTAAATGGTCAAAAATAGTTTTTGCCTGTAATTTTGAAGTAATATACATACATTTCATTACAGTACATAGTCGAGCGGCATGGGAAGACGCTGTTACCCCAGTATCTTGGCATGTATAGGCTCACAGTAGACGGTGTTGAACATTATGTGGTAGTCATGCGAAATGTTTTCAGTAACCATCTTAGGACGCACAGGTATGGTTCATGTTATTTTTCATTGAAAGTGGTTAATCAAGGATGTATTATTTTAGTTGCAGTAATTGGTTTAAAAGCACATTTAGTTTTAATGGTGTGGTGTTTATTAAAACTTGTATTTTGGTTGCTTATAGAATAGGAGAATTTTTCATAAGAAATGATTCTTGTGCGAGTGCTTGTGTCATAGCTACTGTTTACTCCTCTTTTAGGAAATTTGATCTCAAAGGATCGACAGTTGATAGGGAGGCATCTGATAAGGAGAAGGAGAAAGACTTACCAACTCTAAAGGACAATGATTTTGTCAAGGAGGGTCTCAAAGTGTACATTGGAGATGAAGCCAAAGAGAAACTGCTTGAGACTTTAACAGCAGATGTTGGGGTATGCAATTTCTGACTCTAAAAAAAACTTCCTCATTCATGGTTTATATCATCTCCAGTTGAATTTAATGACAAAAAAATTGCAAACAACACATGCACACTAATCCCTCTTTTAACGCGGTAACATCCTGAAATACTAAACAAATACATGGTAAGCGAAAATTGATAACAATACATGCATTCTTGACTTAAACTTTTCACATGTAATATTTTAAAACGTTCTTTGTTTTTAATTTGTTGATGAATATTAGATAAGTACAGTGGAGTCATATTCTAATGTTATTTTTTCTTGATCCCCCTTTTTAATTTCAAGGAGGATACTCGACTTGACCATGTAATTTTTGCATTACTATCGCTTATGGTTGTTAGTTTAAACATTTTTGTTGAGGCAGTTTTTCTGTCTTTTAGTTTTTAATAGTTTAATGGAATGGCACTCTTACTTTTTTGTGGATCCAATGCGATTTTGTCGCTAGAAAAAATTAGGTCGTGGTTCTACTGCATATAAAACATTAAATAATCTTGAAAATATGAGAATATACTCAACTAATGTAGACAGAGACATTGTGATTGTGTGTTGCCATAAATAATGTATTTATTGGTGTTATTCACACTTTTTTCAGTATTTGCTTTGAGAAAAATGGGTGCATGAGATTTGCAAGGAACAGTGGTAGAAATTTATTTTAATCCATAAATGCATCAATTCCTATTATTATGAGTGATGATCTTTTGATATATATAAATTGGAAAAATTTATTATCTATCATGAACACAATGTTCATCATAAATTAAACGAGTCTGTGATTAAACATGTGATGACTTTATGTCATTTATATTCATCAGTTAACATATGTTTGCATAATACTAATTTGGCATATTCATTTATCTTTGTGGTCTATTTAGAGCGTGAATGAAATAAAGGGAAAGAATTAAGGAAATGTGCAGGTGTTTATTTGCTAGAAACGGGATGCATAAATTACTAGGAGATGACATCTTAAAATGTTGTCCATGAAAAATAAGATTGTTTCAACTATTCTACGGTGTGAATAACTAGTAAATTCAGTAAAACTGCACTAAATGGAAAATGCTAACATGCTGAATGAAAATTTGACAAAATATGAAAACCACGCTCAAACAAAAATCGCCATGGCACAAAATAAGAAATTTATGTAATATGAAAATCGCATTAAAACTGAATTGTACAAAATGAGGGATATATGTACTCATCCTGGAGTGATGCACCAAGATTCATTTTTCTTTGCCTAGTAGGACATCAAAGAATGGGTACACATACATTGTCTCCTTTCTATTTTCTGCAAACAAGCCCTAGAAGGATAATTTTTCATATAATTGTCTCAAGATGGTGTTTGCTTGTACTCTCTGAAAGTCTGCTTGGATGATCCTTTGAGCTGCACACTTAAACCAAATTTTTCTCTCCCAGGCTCATCTGATTTAAAAAAATATTCGGATGGAGAACAACATTTACCACAATAAGCCCTTGGAACCATATAATTACAACTTATAGTTTTGGAGATAAAAATTCAAGAACCGCCAAATCTTGTGATATTGTTTTATACCCATTCTCCATAAAGAACACCTTTGAAATCTCTGTGTATTCCATTTATGGACTATACTTTTCCTTCTTGTCTTTTAATCACAACAGTTATCACAGCATCTCTCTGCCATGAGGTACGAAATATCAATCTACATCTGGTGCAATGGTCTCTTTAATAATTTCTTTATATCAACTAACAATGTCGATTCGAAAATTTAATGGTAGGGAGACTGACGGTTCCAGGGGGTGGAGAGGAGGGGAACCTTTAAGTGGTGCATTGTAGGCTGAAATTAGCAACAATGGAATGTTCTTTGACGACGAAAGATTAACCCGAAAAATAAGCAGAATTTTCTATTCAAAATTAATCTGTGGACCAGTTCAACACATATTTAAAAAATTGATGGTGAGAAACTGAATTTTCATTCTTTTTGGCATTGTTTGGTTCAAATCACATATTTGTAGGACGATTCTTAAGTAATTTTAAAATGTGATTGAAAGTTATGTGGTGTAGGGCGTTAGACAACATTAGACATGATGATCATCAGCATGATGATTATGATCACCATTACATTTTTATGTTATGTAGAGATAAGATAAAGAGGCCAAATATGAGGTTTCCAGAAAAGGTTCCTTGACTTGAAAACCATCCATAAGCAAAAATGCTCTATCCAGAAGCATGCTAAAGGAGGGATAGGAATTTCACCTTTCTTGCTTGAGAAAAGTTTTCATGCTCCTGTTTGGTGTCATTTCTTAAAATTAGAATGATATAGGACCTTGTAGTATTATTTTTGCTATTATAAAGTTATGTACAAAATACTGCATTATGGATCAATGAATTTATCTATATTTTGTTAAAAATTATTCATGTATAAATCTGGTATGTTGATATAATATTGTTTTCATTTTAAAACTGCCCAAGTAAAACAAGTTATATTAGTCTCATAGTTGATTATATTCAATTTTCATTTGTTATTTTTCTTGTAAAAACTAGGATATACAGTCATACCTACCTTGTTTAGTGCAAAGGATGCATTTCGAATGATCTTGACTCTAACCAGATTTGTGCTAAACACAAAGTTGATAGCATGATTCTTAATAGGGAACAATTCATAATAGCACACAGTTCACCACATTTATGTAAACAAGAAATGTATAAATATATCTTTTTTCGGCATATAAGACTCACTTTTTTTATCAGAAAAATGACTCCCAAAATCAGCCTGTCTTATATGCCAATAGGAAGATTATTACTGTTCTCAATACTAACACTAATGGACACACTCATACCCAAAATGGAATAATTGGCCATCATTCATTGCAAAAACATTAAAATATACATTATTTATAATTAGTACTGACAAATTTGTTAATATATACAGTAATACCTTATGCAGCATGAATTCAGAGGATGCATTTACATTATTGCACTTTAATACATGCCTGCTCACAGTGATTACAATTTTGGTGCATTTGCAATATTTTAGTTCCTAATGAGCCTGTTGAATAGCGTGATTAATGCTATGGAACAGTAGAATTCCTGTAGATAACAAATATTTTATACATATCTAGGATAAATAACCTTATGTCTATTAACATCGCAATGGCTACAAGAATGAAAAAATATGCCTACGGGTCATTCCATCTGATATCACCCAATGATGGTTGCATGACTATTTTTAAAGAAAGTGATTTTTTGCACACACATTCCTGCATATATTGGTAGTTCAAAATATAGTTCTTTTAATTTTTATTCAACCTGGTTTTCCTGGTACAGCCATTTTTCCAATATGGCGCACGTAGTTTTTAGCTAACTTTGACATTTACATAATCGTCAATATCGCAAAACCTATTTGAGCTAGAGACTTCTGTAAAAAAGTATTATGTTCCTCATAAAATGGGCTACATTTTGTGTTAGATACACTGTTCACCTTTTTCATCTCCTTACACTTCAAATTTAGGGTTATGTTCGTTGAAAAATTCCATTTTGACCTAAAAAATATGTATGAAGGGGAAGAGTATCAAAACTCAAATTTTCACACTCTATTGTAGACTACTCATAGAGTATGCTCATCAAGTTTTAAGCTCGCTATTTAATTCTTAAATTTTTTAGAAGACGTTAAACATGGCTTTGTGCTCAAATTTGGCTACATTAGGTGTGTAATATCTCCAATTTGAAATTCACAGTATACAAAGCCCTATAGGAGTGCAACTTACAGTTAAAATTGGAATTTTGATATTCAGTTAGTAAGAGAGTTACAGCACTCTGAATTTCACTAAAAAATTAAGAAAATGTACATAACGGCAACCTTGATTGAATGTTTTTATTTTATTTTATCAGTAATTCTAAAGGTACATCAGATGAGAAATCTCATTGCACAAATTTTCTGAGATGGTGTAGGAACGTCCTGTAGCTGTTGTAAGCTCCAAATGTGTTAATTTTCGTAGAATTTTGGAGACCGGCACCCACACAGTATCACTCGGTGACAGCTTGAAGGATGTTCGTGGTCCTGCAGGATGGAAGAACTTCACCAGCAAATCATTATTTTCTGAATTCACCTCTTGGATAACTCCTAGCCACCACTGTTCATCATAGAGGCATGCAATGTAGTCATTTTTTGCAAATATCAGGAAGTCGTGTGATTTCACCTCGGTTGCTGAGAATTCTTCAAAGTCAGTTGACTTGGAGGTTTTGTAGCATCTGATGTTGTTTTCATCAAGAGGAACAACCCTATGTTTTTCTCTTGTATGAGACAAAGATTTGCACTTTACAAACCTTTTCTTTAGTGTCAGTTCTATTGGCTTGCACTTCTTGCACAGGAACAAAAACATAAGAGATACCAGGAATCTTTTCTGAGCAGTACTTGTACAACTCATTTGGTGACATAATCTGGTCTGTGTAGGCCCTTTGAAGACTGGCTTTGGCTGCTTCTCATTTCGTTGTCCCTCCTACACCATCGCAGGCATTTTTACTTTGTGAGGAGGCAAAAAAAGTTCCATTCTGCATGAAGGCCAAAATCCTTGGAATGTTGGCATATGTTAATAAAGTTTTTCTTGTTCTTGTACTGACTTGCTGCACCATCACTGAAGTATACAACTTTATTTACTGATGGTGCAGAAGCTTTGATGTCACTGATTAGATGCTTTTGAAAAGCATGAACTGTGGCTGTATTGTGTTCTAAATGATCGCTAATCACACACAAGCTTTGACACTTTACTGTACTCTCTGACTTGTAATAATACACAAAGGGGTGTATTGTAGCCTGCTGATTAACCCAGTGGAAGCTTTGAATCTCATCCTGGACAAGAAAGCTGTAGTTTTTGGAAAAATCTGTAAGTACTATGCACTGTGATTCTTCTAAGTTTTCCTTTTTTTCTTTCAAGTATTGTGACTACTTTTTCAACAAAATGGTGTTTTTTCAGTGCTGCAAGTTTTTCAGTAAGGGACTCCATGAACGCACTGTAAGTCTGCACTACTGAAATCATGTTGGCCCTGTCAGTATATGACCCACTCTTTGTAGACAATGTGATCTGGCATGTCTTCTGTTTCTGCTGAAAGCAATTCAAGTAAGGTCTCGTCGCCCAGGCAGTCAGCTCACTCACCCATCATGCACTCGTACCTTTCTACATCACAAACCATTAAAGCTGGTAACTCCTTATAATCTACATTCATTTTTGCTCCCTCCAACATAAGTTTGACATTTTGGTGATACCTGCACACACACAGAATGAGTTCCTGATGCACCGGCAATAACACGCCATTTTGGTTTTAGTGCACAAAATTTGAAGAAGCCAACTTTGTACTCAACATGAATTTTTTTGAACTGAACAGGTTGCACAATATTAACCGTTTCTGTTTGTGTTCTTTGACACTTCCCACTCTAACTGAAACAGAATCCTTCTTTCCAGGACAAATTCTGCTGATTTCATCTTGCTCATAAAAATCAGTGACAGCCTGGACTACTTCCTCGCTTATCTTGTGACCTCTTTTTTTAGCTAAATCTGGGAGAAATCCTTCTTTTTTTACAAGTTCCCTTGTCACTCGAACCAAGTGCTCGGAAATTCTCTACATATTTTCCTTTGACCAT